>OU696696.1:336775196-337335196 GCA_916050605.2 Platycheirus albimanus
AAAAAAAAATATAGAGATGTTTGGTTTAAAGAATGTTACTGCCTCTACTTAAACCTTCACAAAATTCAAAATTATATATCACGTCACTTGAATTTTCCATTTTGCACACTAAACAACGCGTTCCACTCGAAATCAAACTTAACAATGAAAAACGGGCAATTTGTTTCTTCGGATCATTGAAAATTGATCATTCCTTTTTTAATATTACAACGGTAAGAACAGGTTCTTGTTGTTCTCAATTGGTTTTTTTAATATGCCCCTATGTCACAAAAGTATATGGCCTTATGACACTTTGGTAAAGCGTCATAAGGCCATATGTTCGAATATGGTCTTATGACGCTTTACAAAAGCGTCATAAGGCCATAATTCGAAATATGGCCTTATGACACATGGCCTTATGTCACGGCACCCCTCCATGGAATGATCATGGGGCGGGAAGATAAGGGTATATTTAGTTTGCGAATCATTCTTTCTATGACGATGTTGATTTGTGAGCCTGAATCCAAAATAGACACACAGTTGATCGGTGAGCCATCTTGATCTATCAAATGTATGATAACTGCTGGAACACAATAGAAAACGCAGCAGGAACCGCAGCCGCAACCGTATCGCATGCCGTACGTACCTAATTAGAAGTGCCCACAATGAAGTCGTACGAACTCCACGTTTTTTTTACAATTTCCACTGAAAAATATACATATAATAGATGAGAAAACATATATCGCATCATGTATAGTCTTTTCTATAAATTTGTACTTACCTCTGACCTAATTTCTAAAAGGATTTTATTAGCACGTTGCTCTTTTTTTGTATGGAATGTCAAAAATACGCACGTATTTATTAAAAGTTGGCCAACACATCCGTCGCCGTTTGCGGCTGCGTTTGCGGATCCGTCTCGTTGTGTTCACAACATTGAATTCGTGTGTATTCAATATTTTGACATACGATACGGATACGATTGCGGATCCGGCTCCATTGTGTTCCAGCAGTAACGGTGCTGAGGAATACGTAATCCTCTTTCTTGTTTATGCTTAACGCTGCTAGTGTCGCATTATTAGCTTCGGATGTAGTGGATGCTTCTGGATCTGGTGGTGCCACGCCTTTAGTAACAGAATTTGATGCACTCGAGTTTGGTTGGGTGAAGTAGGACAAGTACTCTAAGGAAATGTGTTTTTAGCAAATTTTGAACAGCCTCGCAGTCGACAGTTGAAGGAGGTATGTCCATCCTGGTAACAATATTTCATAAAGAAATAATTTTTTCTCACATGGTTTAATCGTTCCAAAGGCGTTAGGTTCAAGAATGTACGGCAAGAGTATAATTTATGCTGATTCTTGCACAACGTACAGTTTTATTCTGGATGGTAATGGAGCTCGTAACCTTCCTTCTTCGTTGTCTCTGAAATGAGCGGGTGGCAATGGTACAGTGGATGTAGTGCTCGGTTGCTAACCTAAGAGTTGTGGGTTCGAGCCCCAGCCTGGGCAGCAATTTTTATTTATTCCCCCAGTTTCAACTGGACGCCACCCGTGGGATATTCTTGAGATAAATATCATCTTTTTCTCAATCCATTGTATACCAACAAAAATTCTTTCCTATCTTTCTATTCCTTCTAACTAATGCCGTGCAGTTTGCATTTAAAAGACCTTGGGTCTTACAGGCATATAGTTAAAATTATTATTATTATTATTATTATGCACCTCGATTTTCGAAGTATGAATTTTTTCTATTTGCATATAATGTCTTTGGATAATTTTTTTCTTGTTGGACATGAAATTGTTTTGACTTCCCTGTGTGTTTTGCGTTTTTCAACGCCCTTCGCAGTAAAGAAATTATTGTTTCTTGTTTGCGAGAGAGCCTTTGCATATCTTCACTCTGGATTTAGTGTAAAATTGCCTTGCTTTCGGCACTGTCGCTACCAGTATTGAGTTCTTCCTCTTGTAGTGCAATTTTTGCGGTGTCGGCTCTATTCAACTTTTCTAGTTCCTTGGTGTTGGCAGAGAATTCTTCTTTATATGAACTTAACATTCTTTGGACTGAGTCATAGCACATGTTGACGTACATAGTATGCATGTAACAACTCAGTTGGTCGCTCTTCTTGAATCACTGCGTCCATGGATTCGCACCTTTCCCATAGTTCGTCCAGTTTGGCCGTCAGCTTCTGGAAATACGTGAGTATCTGCCTGTCTGGCCTATCCTTCTTATAATTCGTTCGTAGGAGCTGGATGTTGCCTCCAGTCTCCTGTTGTTATGCAGCTTTCTTATCCATATTTGATGTCTTCGTTGTACGATGCTGATGTATCCCCTTATTTGTAGTATGTTTGAAGAAACACCAGTGTCTAAGCCCTGGTCACGCTTAATTTACGATTAAATTTGTCCCTTACCTCTGGTGGGGGGAAGCAATTCTTTGTTTTAGAGTTTTTATCAGTGTTTAAGCCCTGATAACGCTTAAGTACCTTAATAGTTACCCCTTACCTGTGATGCGGGAAGCAACTATCACGTGGGGGTCACCAAATGTAAACGATTGTTCTATCGTCTTTATGTTATCCAGATCACAGTTCTTGAACTATGCCTGGAGTGGTGTATACAGAAAAGCACTATTACACCTTGAGATGAAAAAAACAGCTTCAAGCAGACTCACTTGAATAAAATAAAAAGTCTTGGGTACTATTTCGTTGCTATTTGAATCAATTTTATTTCCAGTCGCTGTTTCATAACCGTCATTCCTGGATGTCCTTCGTGTGCTAGGTCTAAGGTTCGTTTCCGCAAGCTCTCCGGCATTACAATTCGATTACCTCGAACAAGAATATTTCCAGCGAAGCATAATTCCGTAGCAAATATTTTAAACGGTGCAGCTTCCTCCGTCCACAAGTTCTGGTTCAAACCGATTTTGACTGCCTTTATCGCAGTGTCCACATCTGCTTGACATTCAATTTCCGACAGTTTCAAAGTGACTGGAACAGCCTGAGAAATAACCCAGTTTACATAATGTTCAGCATGTTCGTCAAATGTATGCTTCGGTTCCTTTTCAGTTACGGCTAGCCTAGATATTGGATCGGCAATATTTGATTTTCCAGGTCGATAAATCACTTTATATTTATAGGACTGTAACCGCAACACCCATCGCTCGATGCGGGCACAAGGTCGTGAATTATTTCCAAATATGACTTCTAGCGGTTTATGATCTGTGATCAGCTCGAATTCACGTCCATATAAATAGAAATGAAACCACTCAGTTGCCCAAACCAACGCGAGAGCCTCTTTCTCGGTCTGTGCATATCGTTTTTCAACGTCAGATAGACGTTCTCGGACCGATGTCGTTAAGCTGGACTAATACAGCTCCTAAACCAATCGGACTCGAATCCGCAATCAGATGCGTACGATCGTTAACATACTTTCCTTCAAAACCTTTTTAACAGTCGCCAAACGACTATCATGCTCACTCTGATCTGACCCAAATACTATAATGTCGTCGATGAAATTAAAGCATCCGTCACATCCACTGAGAATTTGCTCCATCGTCTTTTGGAATAATTCAGGTGCATACGTTATGCCAAACATTAACCGCTTGTAGCGAAACAAACCTTTTCGAGTTATGAATGTCGTAATCTCTCGTGACTTTTCTGAAATCTCAACCTGTAAAATATAAGAGAACTTATGGTTTGTTTCCAACTTTATTTAAATAAAAATTAATTTATTATTTTTCCTTCTTTTCTCTTACATAATTTCAGGAAGTTGACAGGATTCATTGCACACAGGCACTGAATTCATTTATCTTAGAAAAATGCTATCTTATCAACTTCCATGCAATTAAAATCTATTTTACTTCACCTGATGAAATGCATTCTTAATGCCTAATCGACTGAACCATCTAGCTTTTCCCATGTGTGGCAAGAAGTCTTCAATTGTTGGAAGTGGATAATTTTCTCGTTCAATGGCGCAGTTCGCACGACGCATATCTATGCAAATTCTTATGTCATCCCCTTTCGGAACAACGACAACATGTGAAATCCATTTCGATGGTTGATTTACCTTCTCGATTACATCTTGTTTCAAAAGACCACTGATTTTATCGTCCACAGCTTTTTCCAACGCAACTGGAACTCGTCTATATGGCTGGATGACTGATTTTGCATCCTTTTTGATAGGGATATCAAGCACTACTCCTTTGATTGTTCCTAATTTGAAAACGGTGCTACTACTTGATGATTCAACATTGCGAACATTGGTACCAATACAAAGGACTCCCATTTCCGTGGCTGTTTCAAGTCCAATTAGCAATTTGCCGTCTCCTTTTATGACATAAAAATCGGCAAAAATGCGCTTGTCTTTTTCTTTAAACTCAGCTGTAAATGCACCGAGTAATGGCAATTGGTGTCCTCCGTACGCTTTGAAAACTTTTCCAGTTTCTTTGCGTTGATTGATCACTGCGACGCCTTTCATTTTCAAGGTCTCCCAGATTGCTTGGCCCAGTAAATTATATTTTGAGCCCGAATCAATAATTGCGCATACTTCAACCCCACCTATTTCGCATGACATCTCGCTACAATCATCTGCAGAAGTAACGTTGAAAATATATTCCTCAGCAATAACTTGCTTAACAGTATTCCCCATCTGACCAATTGAATTTTTCTGCTGTCGCTTTAAGATCTTCTTCTCAAATGGTTCTACTAAATCGTTGTTCTGGTCGCTTTGACGTAGCCGTTTGTTTGATCTGCACTTTTTGGCAAAATGGTCTCGTCCACCACACTTGGCACATGATTTGCCTTTAGCTGGACATTTCATATCACTTCCGATATGACCATGATATCCACACCGATTGCACTCAGCCTGCTTAAACTCACTGGACTGATTTCGCTTCCCCCATGGCTTTCCCTCAATTCGATTTACTTCTTCCATTTGTGGCTTTGGTGAAGGTCCGCCAGAGAATGATTTCTCCTGCTCACTGATAGTTTCAAATATCTTTGCCGTTTGCAAAATCTTATTAAGGGTCGCATAGCCTCGTTTCAATAGCTCACGGCGCAATGCAGTCGATTTGCAATTTTGAATTATCTGGTCCTTGATATTTTCTTCAAATTGGTCACCGAATGCACAACGTTCAGCTTGCATACGTAAACGTATGGAAAATATGTCAATGCTTTCGTCAGAGTTTTGCTTCATTTGCCGTAGCAAATGTCTTTCGTATGTTACATTCTGCTTTGGCAAGAAAAACGCATTCAATCTGCTCTTGGCTTCATCATACTCTGTCATATTTGGAGTGTATTTCGTGACATTTGGGCGTGGACCACGAAACTTAGATTTTGGGAGCTCAGGAAGTGTATCATACAATTGCTGAATCTTTGCTCTAGCATAATGCAACAATAAATCCTTTTTCCATTCGTCATCATCAATGCGACTTGCTCGAACCATCGTCTCGAATGAACGTAACCATTTCCGCCATTCTACTCCACAATTTTCGGAATACGCAGTGTCATCGAATAGTGGCAGTGTCATACTCGATCGCATCATTGCTGAAATGCAAACGCCTTTATGATTAAGTTATTATTTGGTTGCTTTCAATAAAATTTGTTCTTAGAGCGAAATCTAAATGAATTTACATCTTTCACTTTCTTTCGACTGATGCATACTAAAGCAATGCAAATTATTGCCCTTGTTCTTGAATAAGAATCTTAACAATAATCTTTTTTTTTTTTTTTTTTTTTGCATTATAAAACAACAAAAACTAATTTAAAAAATCCACATTTAAGCGACCACATTGGCAATTTATCTGCATTTAAGCAACACAATTCGTTCATAATATATCTGCATTTAAGCGACCGAATTGGACATCTATCTGCATTTAAGCAACGCAATTCCGCATTGAAGCAAAGGAATTGGACAACATTGTATTTTAGATACAATGTAAACATACATACATACATATATGTAAATGATGTACATATATACAAATACATACCTATAATATGTATATATGTATACATGTACCTACCTACATACATACACAAATATGTATATTAGCATATGAACATCTATATGTATATATATATTTTTTTAACCACTTTCTTCGTACTTAAATATTTTTGGATTTCTACACACAAAATATTTCACTATTATCACATACTAAAACAATAATTATTTTGTTTCTTACCCAAAGAACTATTACATTCCATTTTTTTCCAATATTTTTTCTTGTCCTGATTTTTCTTACGATTACATTTTAATTTTCTATTTCAATCTTCTTCTTCTTTTTTTGTTTGTCCTCGTCGCCAATGTAGTAAGCAATAAAACACGTCTGCTCTGCTTGGTATCTATGAGTCAAGTCCTGGGCTTTTATTTCAAAATAACAAATAACAAACATTATAAATTAATCCTGTTGCCAGGATATTCGCAGCATACTACAGATGGTAATTAAAATTTCAAACCAACAGATCAATTTATTAATACACACCCATTAACAGGCATAGAGAACACACATTCTTGACATATCTTGTCTGCCCTACATAAAAACAAGTACAAATCCCTAGCAATACACCAATATCCCTTGGGACGACTGAATTTTAAATTATAAAACTCTCTGCAGGACTATTTTAATTCACTGCCATCACCTGAGCGCACTAATCTTAAGGTAAGGTCAGGGCCGGCCCGAGCTAAATTAGCGCCCTGTGCAAGCTTTATCATTGGCGCCCTCAATTGCGGTGATTTTTGGAAGAAGTCATTTCCTCATTACCCAAGGGGTATACTTTGCAATGCGTTTTTTTAAATAAAATTAAGTCAAAAAATATATTACAAAATTATAGGAGATATACAAGATATATTTGAGGTAGATTGTGTAACGTACAGTTTGTGAATTTTCATAGGCGAAAGCTTATGAAGGGTAATTCACTTAAGGTGTGCCAAACTGCTAGAGCGAGTAGGTTGGGTTGGGACAAAAAAAAACTCATGTGGGAGGGGGGGTCTATTCTCTTTCGTTTAGCCGAGAGGGGCAATTTTCTTAAAAAATTACTTAAATTGGAAACAAAAATTATTAAAAAATAAAAAAATACCTTCTACAACGCCATGCTATGCCATTTTTTAAGGCCAAAAACCTCTTTGTTTTACCTATTTTGTTTTGAAAAATATTTATTTTAGTGAAATTTTTTCAAAATATTAATTTTCAAACTCAAAATTAAAAAAAAAAAAGTTAAAATCAAATTTTCAAACTAATTTTATTTCAAAATTTTACCTTATTTAGTATTTTTTGCCAAAATTCAATGCTCTTATTTGATTCAAGTCCAACATTAAAAACCGTATGTCTATAGGATTTCTTGTTGCCAAGCTATTAAAAAATAAAAGAACCTATTTCTGCAAAAAACAACACGAAAATCTAGCCTTACGAGATGGCACAAGTAATGCAAATTTTTGTGTGTTTCTTATGAACAAGAAGGTTCGGATATTTTTGAATAGCTTAGCAACAAAAAGTCATAGAGCCATACGGGTTTCAGTGTCTGACCCAAAACTAATAAGAGCATTGAGTTTTGACAACAAAAATAATACTTGAATACATCAAATTTTGAAAAAAAATAGTTTGAAATTGTTTTCTATTTTTTGTTGCTATAATTTTGAGTTTGAAAGTTAATATTTTGAAAACTGATCACTAAAATATCTTTATTTAAAAACACTAAAAAGGAGGAAATTTCTGGCTTTACAAAAAGATATGACATGGCATTGTAGGAGTTACAGTTATTTTTTAATTATTTTTGTTCCAATTTAAGTCATATTTTTAGAAAATTGCGCCTCCTGTCTAAACGGTGATAAATAGACCCCCCTTCCATACGATGTTTTTCTTGTCTCAACTCAACCTACTCGCTCTAGCTCATTAAACAACCTCACACCAAAAATAATACAACAAGTATTTTGTGTTATATTAGGTATCTTTGCTAACACCGATTACCCTGTATTAGTCAAAAAATTCTTTTTTTTAATGGAAACAATGACTGGCAGCGGCAGACAAGAACAAAAAAAAGAGAAAAAGAAAATTGAACAAAAAAGATTCACTCAATAACGACAAACGACAAACCTCATCATTAGTCATCGCATCATCATCAGTCATCACTCATTATTTCCATATTTAAATTCCAACTCAACCTTTTGTCATCTCTCATCTCTCCAGACGAGTGATAAGATTACACTCATAAAGAGAAGCCATTGACAAACTTAAACATAGTACAAAAAACACTCAACCGAAAGAGTTAAAATTCATAGGTGCAGTTTTTAATTTTGCACACTGTTGTGTACATGAGTATGAATTTTGTACCTCAGAATTTCTGTTGAGTAACTTTGCTCACTTTGATTTCATATAGAAGCACTGACATCGTGTGCATGTTACCAACATGCACACTGTTAATTATCTGTATTTATGCTGTTGACATTTTTTTTATGATACACTGCATAGGGGTGGGTTATGAAAATAAAATAAAATTTCTCATACGTGGTGATGCCTTATAAAGAGAAAAATAGCATATAGCTAGGTAGGTAGGTATCTATTGAAGCTAACTTGGTAGATAAAGTTTTGTTTTTACTGTGGGACTGTGGGGTGGGTGTGAATAAAAAGGTAAACATGGATTAATTTTTGGAATAGTTGATATTATGTTAATACATAATTGTATATCTGTCATTAAATTCAAATTAGCTGTTAGTTATGAATATCAATATAATATTGGTGTGAGCTACAAAAATAAATGAGAATTAAAAAAGAAGGTAGTGGTTACGAGGTGACTATTTAAACGCTCGCCCAAGGCGCCCATTGGTTTCAGCGCCCTGTGCATTTGCACCGCTTGCACGTATAGCTTGTCCGGCCCTGGGTAAGGTACCTATCTGCTAACACTTGTACAACGTGTGAAACAAATAACATAGGAGAAGTTCACAAAGACAATGTTTTTACTTGCGATTATAGGTACTATAAAGCAAGTTATGGATTCGTGCAGAAAAAAAAATTTGAGATAACAATCACACATGACATTACGATGATGGAGAAGTCGAAAAAAGTGGGTCTGGAAATTCCGTCCGTCTGTCTGTCTGTCTGTCTGTCTGTCTGTTCGCGCCTCTGGAGGCTGAACGGGTGGGCCGATTTGCTTCAAATTTGGTATTTAGGATTTATTTGGCCGTCCCTCGGAACGTATTTTTTTTATTTTTGCTCTAGGTCCGAAAATAACGGCACCTGCCATACAATCTTGAAGACAAAAATTGATTTTCTCAAAAACGGCTCTAACGATTTTGATAAAACTTTCAGAATGCTATTTTTGCAAGAAAATCTATCTTTTGGTTCGAAATTTTTTTTCAAAATTTGTCTAATAACGGTAACTCTCATAGAACCAGTATTTTCAAATCAAATTTTCTCATAAACTATACATTCGATTTCAATAAAATTTTGGCCACAGGAAGTCATTCATAATTTTATTAATATGGCATTTCAAAATTTTCAAAAACTTTTTTTTTTGATTTTTTATAATTTTTTCAAAAAAATTTTTGGTTTTCGAAATATGTTGGAAACGGGTACATTGATTTTTTTTTAAATTATTTTTCAAATGTAAACTACAGATTGCCATATATTTGCATACTCAAATAAATTTCAAAATATTTTTTGAAAAAGTTTTTCAAAAATAACCTTTTAAAAAAAAAACTGGTCCAACGATTTTCAATATTTTTTTTTCTAGATTGACGTATAGCTTTGAAATTTTATTGCATACTTAGTTTTTTCGAGAAAACTCTTAAACTAATTTAAGAAATAAAAGAATTTTCGAAATTATTTAATTTTTTTTTAATATCCATATATGCAGCCACTACGCAATTGCTTATCATAAGAGCAAGTTCGTGCGACCCAGTCGTGCATTTTATTTCATGTAGGTACTTGATTTAATACATTTTTAATTATTCTAGCAAGTATTGG
Source organism: Platycheirus albimanus (assembly GCA_916050605.2). Classification (NCBI taxonomy): domain Eukaryota; kingdom Metazoa; phylum Arthropoda; class Insecta; order Diptera; family Syrphidae; genus Platycheirus; species Platycheirus albimanus. The sequence goes on from OU696696.1 coordinate 336,785,117, forward strand.
TATCTTGCAGAAAAAGTTTGTGAAGTTTGATTGAATTAGATCCAGCCGATGCCAACTTATGCATGCTAAGACCATATTCCCGTTATTTGCAATTTTAGCCAAAAACTAAGACCACAGTTTATTACATTTTTGAGAAAACTAAAACAAGAACTTGCTCTATATTTTAAGGAGGTTTTTGTATGAAATTTTATACTTGCAGTTTAAGGCAGCTGCTTGCCGAATTTACAATTAAAGATTTAGAGTGAAACAACATTAACTTGTGTGTGCTACCACCAACTTCAAAAGATGGAGTTATAGCTATTTCACGGGGACCAACCCCATTATCAGACTCCTTTAGTGGTGCTTAATGGCTTTACGTTCAATTTAATTTTTAAAGAACTTTTGCCCAAGCTGGGCTTGAAAAAGCGACCTATGCTTGATAATCGCTATGTTTCCTGGAAAAACTAAGTACATTATGTAGTAATATTTCACTGTTTAATCTATTAAAAAAATATTGATCTGTTTTTTTTTCGAAAAAATATTTTGAAACTTGTTCGAGTATGTAAATATATGGTAATTTGTAGTTTGCATCTGGGAAAATTTCAAAATATTTCGCAAAACAAAACTTTTTTTTAGAAAATTATTAAAAATCAGAAGAAAGCTTCTGGCAATTTTAAAATAAAATACATTTATAAATAACTTAATGTGTTGAAATTTTTATTGAAATCGGATTTATAGTTTACGAGAAAACCTGATTAGAAACATAAGCGAGAGCTACAGTACGTTTGCAACGAACTGTTATATACCCTATTCCCTATTTTTGTGTATGTGTATGCGTTCGACTCCCGCAGCCAGCCGATGATCCAGTTTCATAAACAAAATTCTTCTTTACCAGACAGAAAAAGATTCAATAACATTAATTTTGTGTGGTGTGATGTTCAATTAGTGCTGGCACAATAAAAAAAGGCGTGTGCCACGCCCAAAGTTAAGACTTTTTATTGCCAAAGCAATTAGTATGAGCTAAATGACATTCAATTTTATTCTTGCAGATCGATTTGAACAAAACAAGGCAAAACTTAAATTTTTAAAAATAAGATTTTGAATGGAAATAGCGATTATAGGTGATTTTAACAATTCTTGAACCACACTCTGCTACGTTACCAAGGAACTTAAATCTAAGTGTTCATCTTTTTACTTCAAAACTGCAACCGAAAGTTAAAAAACGTTAAAAAATTAATGCATTTTATGACTTTTGACGAAAACGCCCCTTAAAAGTGGGAGTGTCTTAAAAATTTGAAGCAATAACTAAGCTTTGATCATTAGTCAGTATTTAGGCATATGTGTAAAACTACAGCTGAATCGAGCAGTTTTTAAGCGATCTTATCAGAACAAAGGTATTTTATCAAAATCACGCCTTTAAAAGTGGGCGTCTTGAAAAAATTAACACAAGAAAATGTAGAGATATATTTTTCAAATAACAAACTGAAGGAAAAACTTTTAAATTTAATATTGGTAGTACCTTAAATTTTTAAAACTACGTTTTTCGTTCTTTCATGAAAAGTGGGCGTAAGACACGCCCAAAATTCAAAAATTTCTTTTCATACACAAACTTTTTAGTTTCTACTAAGAGACGCAAAATTTTGGCTTACATATTCATTATAAATACCGTTTATCTACAAAAACAATTTTTTTGATTTCATACACAAGATGTGTATGTGCAAGTAATACCCAAAAAATGTAATGTTTTTCGCTTTAATATAACAATTGTTATTTTATAGAAACAATAATGATGGTTTTGTATGAAAAATGGGCGTCAGCCACGCTCAAACTGAATTTTTTTTATTTATTTGAAAGAAGGTTGACCTAAAGCTTACGTGTGCAAAATTTAAGCATTATGCTTTTATCGTAACTGTACAAAAAACATAATTTAATTTTACCAAATTGAGGTTGTTCGACAAAAATGGCTATTGTGGGCGTGTTTGTGGGCGGATTTTGCTGGTTCAAGAACTTAGCCTTACTCTTGAACCAAAGATTATATATACCAAATTTCAGCTTTCTAGCTCAAAAATTGCGATCTCTAGAGAGTATACATACGTACGGACGGACATGGCTAAATCGACTAGGCTTTTGATTCTGAGTCAGAATATAATATATACTTTTCTATACCTAACGGTATTATTTCTCTATGTTACAAGCTCCACACCAAGTACAATATACCCATTCTATGGAATAGGGTATAAAAACCGGCTCTATGAGAGGTACCGTTAAAAGACCAACTGCAAAAAATTTATCCAAGCTGAAGATTGACTTCCCTAAGAAAATAGCATTCTAGAGCAAAAATTAAAAATACTTTCCGAGGAACGTCCAAATAAAATGTAGATACCAAATTTGAAGCAAATCGGTCTATCAGCCTATCATTGTTATCTAAAATATTTTTTTTTTTACAAATCCATAACTTAATATGTTAATATGTAGTAGATATCTAAAATCGCAAGTAAAATTGCAAAATAGCTTTTAAAATTCACCTTACAGATCGAATTCCCCTGAAATTACAAACGTCTTTTCTACTCCCTTCCTACCTTCATTGTCATACAAACGTCGACAATTATTTGTTAACGAGTCGATTTGTACACCAACAGTTTAGTAGCCATACATACATATATAACCTATCCTGGCCCCAGAGTCCGGGATAACTACCGGACCCCCAGGGGCTAAGGATGAATGGAGTTGAATGCTCCTGAATCCAGATACACATTACGCTTTCTCCTTCTTCTATGTCACTTTGTTGTTGTTGTTAAACATGTCATTGTCGTGCTCTTAAAAATAAATTAATTCTGTGCAGATAATGCTATCGCCATGCCACCGAGAACCACCAGAAGGACCAATAAGGGCATCATGAGTAAATAATAATCAGTCAGCGATCGGCAACGGACACGGACACAAGTGCGCGCACAACAAATAATTAAATACCAAAACATTTTATTACCCAGGTAATAAAAAAAAGGTGACGAACCATAGGCTTACCTGCGGTTTTACCTGACATCGAAATTCCTAGAAGGGATTTTCGGGACTAAAGCCAACAAAAATCAACTTACCCAGATTATAAAATTTTATAATCATGGGTAAAAAGGAGAAGAGGAAGCAAGAGGCGATTAGTACCTGTGACGACTTCATCAACAAAATAAGATCAGGAATTTCCGAGTACGGTTAGGATTATCTCCTTACCGTTCACGAGAAACTCGCAAATTTCCAGGAACTATACGAAGGTAGTGAGGATGAGGATGATTTAAATGGACTCCAGTCGGACATAGATGACCTGAAAGCCAATAAACCCATAACCACCAATAACTCCGACTTAGAAGAGGAAAAAGACCAACAATCCACCGTCAAAACAATCATCATTAAGAGGAAGAGAAAAGGTTCCGATCCAGCCAAAGAAGGAGTTAAAGCGGCAAAAACAGAGGAGCAGCAGCCTACAGTGACAGAGCCCCAAATAGAGGCAGCCAATTACACTGTGGCTTCTGAGCCAGTGGATACAGCCCAGTCAGAACCTTCAACATTGGGTGTAACCCTAGTGCTTGAACCGTCAGCAACAGTGCAGCCAGCATCAGCATCAACTTCTGACAAGCCAGCATCAAAAGAAGCCCCTACCGCAGCGAAAACCAACAAAAACCAATTCATGCCTCCTGTCACATGCTACAGGATGAACGTCGCTGAATTGGGTAGACATTTCCGTGGAGTTCAATTTAGGGTTCACAACATCAACGCCACAAAGTCGGTTGTCACAACCAAATCTAGGGATACCTACAACAAGGTGAAGGAGTATCTGAAGTCCCGCAAAACAGAATTCACCACATTCACCCCTAAGGAAGACAGGAAAGTACTGGTTGTACTAAAAGGGATCCACCACAGCTGCAACGTGGAGGAAATCAAGGAGGAGCTGGTGGCTGAAGGTATTAACGTCCTCCAAGTTAGCCCCTACCGGACAAACAATGCGGACAAAAAATTCAACAACTTCGTTATTGAGCTGGACAAGACATGCGACATGGCGTCAACATTCCAGAAAACACTTCTGCTAAACCAGAGGGTTTACTGGGAAAAATATAAGAATCCGCACGCACCACAGTGCAAGAACTGCCAGTTCTCAGGACATGTTGCTTCTAACTGCAACCTTCCTTACAGGTGTGTGAAGTGTGAGTTCCAACACGAACCCGGTCAGTGCAAGAGGAACAAGGACTCCAAAGATGACAAAGCTTACTGCGTCAACATCAAGAAGCACGGACACCCAGCCAACTCTTTTGAAATCGAAACTGGCGGGGAAAAAAAAGGCAGCCAACCTTAAAAAAGACACAGCCCAATTGAACAAAGGCATGGCAACAAGGACAATCTCTAAAGGGCTAAGTTTCGCCCAAGCTACTTCACTTGCAGCAGCTAAGAAACCAGCACTTAAGCCCGTAGCTAAAATTAAAACCCAAAAGCCAGCTACACCCTCAGCAGTCAGCAAAACAACCACACCAGCCCAAAAAACCCAAACCTTCAGGATACAAGCAACAACAACAGGGATCTGGGAACATCTTCCTTGACGCGGAGCGGCTCTTTGGAACTGATCTTCTGTCCTTGATCTAAAAAGCCAAGAAGATAGTTCCAGCAAACAACGCAAGCCTTGATAACAAGGCTAAGACATTAATAATTGGAAGCATCATATGTGAATTATGCATATAAACCAGTTAAGTATCGTTTCGTACAATGTGAATTCAATATATTCAATACACAAAAGGGCTTCCTTAAACTTATTTATTAAGTCTAGGAAACCTGATATTCTTTTCTTACAGGAAACGAACTTAACGTCAAGAAACCTTCTCCAACAGAAAGGATACAACATATTCAGAAATGACAACATTACGGAAGGAAGAGGCACAGCAATTTATTTGCGGAATACGTTAGATGGAGAGAAAATCAACACATCTGAACTCAACTGCTCGGAAGCCACAGCTGTCGTTGTAAAGATTTCTCCTTCGGAGACTCTACTTCTGGTCTCGGTCTACGTAAAGTGCAGGTCTTCAGTAATAAATTTATCTTCAGATCTACAAAAACTGTCAACTATGGTGGAGCGGCACCCATACTGTGTTATTGGTGGTGATTTCAACGCCAGGCATCCACTTTGGTAAGACACCGTGATTTCCTCTCAAGGACAAGCTATTGCGAACTGGCTGGAAAATAATCCCGACCAACACTCCTTGGCAATCATTTCCCAGCCAAAGCCAACATTCCCCAGGACACCATCAACGTTGGACTTCTTCTTGGCAACATCAAATTTCGTCAACCTCCTCCCGCAGTTTCGAAACTTCTTTTGCACTGCTATAGATAGTGACGCTGACCATCGCGCCGTGGAGCTGAAAGTCCGTACCAATGCTCCCATCACAGTGGTCCAACCTGTACCAGATCTGGGAATCAATTTTGAAAAAATTGACTGGGCCCGATTCAAATTGGATGTTGCTACGGAAATACCAGAAGTCTCAACGAGTAACAACCTTACCAACAACGAGATCAACGAAACCATTGGACGGTTTGAGGTGGCTGTTTACAGTGCAATGGACCGACAAAAGACACCATGCACTAACAAAGACAGGTGCGGAAACCTCCCAGCACACATAATAGCTATCCACAACCACAGACAGAAGCTGAGGAAAAAGCTTCAACGGATCCATCATCGCACCTTCAACACGGCAAACGATGAATACCGGATAACACTTTCCCAACTACAATGTACTCAGGTGATGTTCAACAGAGCAGTGAAGCACCACACAGACACATTGTTCAGGAAACGATTGGAAGCGATCAAACCTGGTCCGGATGCTTCAAAAAAATCAACTATATTGTCGGTAGGGCAAAAACCATCCCGGAGGTGATTACTCATGGACAGCAGACAGCAAGAACTTCTTCTGAAAAAGCCCAGGCTTTTGCAACCCACTTTGAAGATAATTTTATGGACCGCCCGCCTCTCCATATGCCAAGAACTAGCTTCAACGGCAAATACGAGAACAATTACATCTTTCAATGAAGACAATCCGGCCAGAAATCCCAATCAGAACGAAATATTCACCACCCCCGAGGAAGTTAGTGACGTTATCCTTCACGGAAACTCAAACAAATCAGCCGGAACGGCCAACATTTCTAACTTTGTTTTAAAAAAGTTACCAAATGTCGCCCTTCTACTTCTCGAAAGTTGTGCCAGTGCCCAAGAAAACAAATCGGACAGACGTGAATGTCTACCGACCCATCTCCTTGCTCTGCTGTGTGAGCAAAGTTCTGGAGTCACTACTTCTCTCAAAGGCACGAAATTTCTGTACGGATAGGAACATCATTCCGGACTTCCAGTTTGGCTTCAAGAACATGTACTCAACCGTTCACTCTCTCATGGGACTACACATGGACGTAACATCAGGACTAAACAGGAAAGAGACAACAGTCGCATGCCTTCTGGACATCGAAAAAGCCTTTGATAGCGTTTGGATCAATGGACTTATTTTTAAGATGACTAGGCTTTGGTTCCCCAGCCATTTGGTAAGAATCATTTACAGATTCCTAACTAATAGATTGTTTTTTGTTCAGGTTATTAAGGAAAACTCGTCAACAAGAAGGATTAAAGCTGGAGTTCCACAGGGATCGAAACTGGGGCCGTTCCTTTTCAACATTTATATACTTCTGACCAGCCAAGTAACACCCAGCGGACAAAGACAAAATTATATGCCGATGATTCACTCACATACTCTACCTCACTCTCTCCAGAGATAGCAGCACGTAGAGTACAGGAGCACATCGCGCATCTGTGGGAATACTCCTTGAAGTGGGGCCTCAAAATCAACAGTGATAAGACGGAACTTATCTGTTTTCGGACACCGGTAACCAGTAACAGTGGACGAAGAAGGTTTGCAACAAGATGCCAAAACATCAGCATTCAGCTGCCAGACAGATCTGTAGTGAAAGCAACCGACTCTTCAAAATATCTTGTAGTAAACTTTTCAAACAAGTTCAAATTCAACAAACACGCTGAAGCCATGGTGAGGGGAGCCAACTTTTCTTTTCACCTGGTACACCCACTCATGAGGAAGCAAAATGGATTGACCACAAAAACCAAATTGTTGATGTACAAGCAGCTCATCCGCCTAGTACTGACATATGCTTGTCCAATTTGGTTCACCATTTCACCAACAGCGATGAAAAAAATCAAAAAATTTGAGAGGAAAATTCTGCAAGTCTGCACAGGATTATACCGGAACCCCACAACAAGGAAGTATTGGCCGAATAAGATGCTGTATGAAAAATCAGGAATTATCCCCATTAACGACCACATGATCCAGCCGGATTCTAGGAAACCTGGAAGGACACATAAACCCGGAGGTACAGCAACTTCTACAAGGACTCATCGAACCCCACGACAGATACCTCAGCGTGAGAGCCATCACGGACGAACGCTACAGAAGCATTATTCACAACGAAGGAAGATTATTCCACGACAAGGCTGACAGTGGACATTATAAGGGCTAATCCCCTTAATAGTTCCTTAAAAAAAATACATATTATAAATTATCCACTCATATTTTTATAGAATATAAAAATTAATGATTTAAACATGTAATAGACTTAGGCGACAAGAATATACATTTTGTAAGAAATATACTATAATAGACATAAGAAAACGACGGCCCCCTTTGTGCCGGAATCATTTTGTAAAATAGTAATAAGCTTAATTTTAAGACAATTGTATATAAAATTTGTTGCACCTAATAAAAACACTTAATCTAAAATCTAAGAGTAAATAATAATTGTCATGCTTCCCGAGGAGAGTCAAGGTCTCTACCTGATGTATCTACGTTAATATATATATTTTTATCTACATTTATCGGTTTTATAGCAGAATTGCATCTTTTGTATGCAAATCGTCTAGAAATTTTTTTTACTGCGCTTTTATTCGGTAACATGAATTTGTTTCTCATATTGGTTTCACGCAGAAAAAAAATCGAGGTTTTAATCAAACATGACATTACGATGATAAAGAAACCCAAAAAGTGGTTTTTGCCATACCGTCCGTCGTCGTGCTGTCTGTGCGGATGTGCGGATTTTCACTTAACTTGATAAATAGCAGTTTGAAGAAAAACGGTTGTCGAGGTTTTTTTTGTTTCGTTTTAGCCCGGCCATTGTACATTTTTATAGTAATTTCATGGACCATGTTTTTATAGTTCTGAACTTCGTCGATGGCGGCGTTAGTATTCTTATCTTAGTACCTTACATCAAATGTCTTCTATTGTTGTTTTTGCTTCCCATGAAAATCGAGACTCCTAACTCACCAATCAAGTGTTTGTGAACTTCGTCCATAGATGGCACACCAAACGTTTCTCTTAGTGGGAGTACTAAAGACTATAAATACAATGGCCCAGCTCAAACTGGTACCTTTCAAGTAACGGTTTTTTACAGAACGATCTGAGTTGAGTGTTAGGGAAATTCAAACATTAGAAACTTTTATAGGAGAATCTTTTAGGAAAATGCCTGAAGGCTTAGGGTGTACAACATTAGTTCAACACAAGACTAGGACGTTGGCGGAACCGATAAAACAACGATATTATCTGGTTTCCCCGGCAATGCAGGAACATATTGATAGGGAATTAAAAGAGATGTTAGAGGCAGGAATGATTGAGAGATCGACAAGTGCTTGGTCGTCTCCAATACTTTTAGTTAAAAAGAAAGACGGCTCCTATAGATTCTGTGTGGATAATAGGAAGCTTAATAAGAATACTGATAGGGATGCTTATCCACTTCCATATATTAATTCCATTTTAGATAGGCTTCGGGGTGCTAAGTTCTTGTCTTCGTTAGATATCAAGTCAGCGTATTGGCAGATACCTATGGAGGAAGAATCTAAGCCCTTTACTGCTTTTACGGTAACTGGGAGGGGTCTTTTTCAGTTTAGTAGAATGCCTTTCGGTCTGCATAACTCACCGGCGACTTGGCAGAGGTTTATCGACACAGTTTTGGGTGCCGACCTGGAGCCATTCGTTTTCGTCTATTTAGACGACATCATCATCATTTCAGAAACCTTCGAGAAACATCTTGAAATTCTGAATGAGGTCATGAAAAGGTTGAGTGAGGCAGGATTAAAAGTGGGTAGGGAAAAATGCAACTTCTGCATGCCCTCTCGTTTTTAGGTAATATAGTGGATCGTAATGGGTTACATGTAGATCGAGAAAAAGTGGAAAGCATGGTTAGGATTCCAGCACCGAAAAATATTAAAGAAGTAAGGAGTTTTATAGGGACAGTTTCGTGGTACCGTCGTTTTGTACCAAATTTTGCAGAATTGCTTAGGCTCTTGTTAGATTTGCTGAAAAAGAATAAAAAGTTCAATTGGAGTCAGGAATGTGAGGATGGCTTTAGGAAGGCAAAGGAGTGTTTGGTGACAGCGCCTATACCCACTTGCCCAGATTTTAAACGACCATTTGTCGTTCAAACAGACGCGTCAGATTACGGTATCGGTGCGGTTCTTTCACAGAACTTTGATGAGGGAGAAAATGTTGTCTGCTACCTTAGTAGGTCTTTGAATAGGAACGAAAGAAACTATAGTACCACCGAAAAAGAATGCTTGGCTGTACTTTGGGCTATTGAGAAGTTGCACCCATATATCGAAGGTGTTCGGTTTACGGTTGTGACGGATCACTATTCCTTGGAATGGTTAAGCAATCTTAAAGATCCACAGGGTAGGTTGGCTCGTTGGGCCATTAGGTTACAGCAGTTTGACTTTGAGATCATTCACCGCAAGGGCAAAGAGCATGTAGCTCCGGATATGCTTTCTCGAGGAGTGCCACAGTTGGGTGGTATCTCAGATGAGGATTTAGACCCTTGGGTGGCTAAAATGATTTCAACAGTCAATGCCAATCCGCTTAGGTTTGAACAAGGAAAGTTGTTCAAATTAGTTAAAGCAAATCATGTCGTAGTACATGAGACGAATCAGGAGTGGAAGAGAGTGATAGGTAAAAATGAAAGATTAGGTATTTTGCAGGAAAACCATGATAGTCCGTTAGCAGGATACATGGGTGTTAGGAAAACTTTCGCCAGAATAATGGCAAAATTTTACTGGCCAAAAATGATATAACCAGGTATGTTAGGAATTGTAAAAATTGCCAACAGGTAAAGCCGGTGAATGATAAGCCAGCTGGTTTGATGACAGAGAGAGTAGGAATCAAATCACCATGGGAGATGATTTGTATAGATCTGGTAGGTCCACTTCCTAAGTAGAGTAGGGGTTTCACTTATATTTTGACGGTAGTGGATTACTTTTCAAAGTTTCCACTACTCTTTTCCTTGAGGTCGGCTACGGCCAAATCAATTTGTAGGGAATTAGAAGACAACGTCTTCGTTTTATTTGGCATTCCTAAGATGATCGTATGTGACAACGGTCCTCAGTTCCGTTCCAAGGAACTGAAAACGCTTTGCCAAGCGTACGCGTCACAATTGATATTTACAGCCCATTATCATCCACAGGCAAATCCTGCGGAGAGAAAGAACCAAATCATTAAGACAACGTTGAGGGCTTACGTTGCTGAAAACCACAGAGTGTGGGATTCACAGCTGCAGAAGGTGGCGTGCGCGATTCGCACGTCACAGCATGAGGTTTTAAGTGTTTCTCCTTACTATGCGAACTTTGGGTGGGATATGGTGACTCCTGGTAGTAAAGTACCATTAGTAGCAGATAGCTCCGAAACGGTTCAAGATCGGGTCGAGATCGAGAATCGTTTCAAAGAGCTTAGAGTTGACATTTTAAAAAAAATTACAGGCAGCTTTTAAAACATCTGCCCAAGCCTACAATCTTCGACGGCGTGATGTTCCTTATCACCCCGGCGAACTTGTGTGCAGTGTTGGATAGTTACGCGTAACTTTGAAATTTTAATTAATAACACGTAACTAATGTAACTTATGTAACTAATGTAACTTATTGTAACTAAATGTAACTAACTATAACTAATAGAATTTTTCAAATACAAGAACTCACATTTTATGTTAAATTGAAATTTAGAAGTTCCGTCCACAAACCCGATCGGATGACGATTGACTACACTGTTTAAGGGCAAAGCTGGGCCAGCTGCCAGCTGTGGCAACGCCAACCTAGCAAGGAATACATTTTTAAATTACTATATTTCTGCAAAAAAAAAATTTCAAAATAATAAAACAAAATGCATCTCGTTTGATTTCCTTTCGGCGAGCTAAATCTGAAATTTGAGACCAAATCTGAGATTAAATCTGAATTTACCATACAAAAATAAATCACAATAAACAAAGAAATGTCTAGGAGTCTCAAGAAAGAAGGGAAAACATCATATGTAAGTAAAAATCTATTGTATGCTCCAAGATTATAATATTTTATTAGATTTCCTTTTCATCATGAATATAGTAGTTTCAATATGTATTCCTTGCCAGGTTGCCATTGCACTTGCTTATAAAAGAATTTTGTCAATAGTCGATTGGGATTCAGGATGAAATGTGATTTTTTTTATTTTTTATTATTAAGTTGGAGTTATTTTTATTCAGTTTCAGTTAGTTACATTTAGTTACATTAGTTACATTAGTTACGCCAAATATTGGGCGTAACTAATTCATATTAGTTACGCGTAACTAAACGAGTAACTTACTTCGTGTAACTTACATGCCAACACTGCTTGTGTGGCGAAGAAACTTTTCGTTGTCGGATGCCGCGAATTATTACGACGCGAAATTAGCACCGAAGTTTGTCGGTCTGTTTAGAATTAAAAAGCGTTTGTCACCTTGGACTTACTTGCTTGAAAATAGTAATTGTAAAGACCGCGGAACTTGGAATGTCAAGGATTTGAAACCGTATACCGACGTATCCGATTTGTAAAGTAACGTAGCTTGATTTTTTTTCTGTAAAAAGTAGTACAGTAACGTAGATTGATTTTTTTTTTTTTTTTTTTGTTATTTACATTTTGTTTTCAATTGCCTTTTGAAAGAAAATATAATTGACATTATACGGCTGAACACGTCCACTGAGCCTACGAGAATCGCATCCTCAACGCATAGGATCGCGTGCAATGGTTGTATCACCGCTCTCAGTCGCACGTCTCTGCATATATGGGCGAGATGCTGCTGTATGACTGAGACAAGAACACTACCACGCAAAAGATTTGAAGAGGATGGCTATATGGTCGGGGCAAAGTGGACAAGCCAAGCCTCCATTTTGAATGGGAATTCAATTTTGGATTTTTAAGAGCAGAAAGCGATAATTTTTGGAAGAAGAAGAATTTTAAAAAGAGAAGTGAAAAATCACCGACAACGTTTTGTTTAATTTAAAAATAATCAGAAAAGGATACTTTTGTGCCAGAAAGAAGAATCGATTTTATTTGGAAGAATATTCTTGTTGGGACTTAAGGATTTTACCAAGCTAAGTATTTTTGTGTCTGGTTTGGACCAGGAATTTTAGCTTGTTTATTGTTCGTTAATTTGTTATACCCTATTCCATAGGAAGCAAAATTTTGGCTTGCGGATTCATTATAAATACCGTTTATTTACAAAAACAATTTTTGTATAGTTTCTAATGAAAAGTGGGCGTCATCCACGCCCAAAATCAAATTTTTTGATTTTATACGCAAGATGTTTATGTGCAAGTAATACCCACAAAATTTAATGTTTTTCGCTTGAATATAACAATTGTTATTTTATAAAAACAGTATTGATGGTTTTGTATGAAAAATGGGCGTCAGCCACGCCCAAACTGAAATATTTTTATTTGATTGGAAGAAAATTTACCTAAAGCTTACGTGTGCAAAATTTTAGCGTTATGCTTTTATTGTAACTGTACAAAAAACATAATTTAATTTTATTAAATTGAGGTTGTTCATCAAAAATGGCGATTGTGGGCGTTTTTGTCGGCAGATCTTACCGGTTCAAGAACTTAGACTGACTCTTGGACCAAAGATTATATATACCAAATTTCAGCTTTCTAGCTCAAAAATTGCGACCTCTAGAGAGTATACATACGGACGGACGGACGGACGGACGGACATGGCTAAATCGACTAGGCTTTTGATTCTGAATCGGAATATATATACTTTTCTATACCTAACGGTATTATTTCTCTATGTTACAAACTCCACATCAAATACAATATACCCATTCCTTGGAATAGGGTATAACAAATTAACGAACAATAAACAAGCTAAAATTCCTGGTCCAAACCAGACACAAAAATACTTATCTTGGTAAAATCCTTAACAACAAGAATATTCTTCCAAATCCACTCGATTCTTCTTTCTGGCACAAAAGTATCCTTTTCTGATTATTTTTAAATTAAACAAAACGTTGTCTTTTTAAAATTCTTCTTTTTCCAAAAATTATCGCTTTCTGCTCTTAAAAATCCAAAATCGAATTCCCATTCAAAATGGAGGCTTGGCTTGTCCACTTCGCCCCGACCATATAGCCATCCTCTTCAGATCTTTTGCGTGGTAGTGTTCTTGTCTCAGTCATACAGCAGCATCTCGCCCATATATGCAGAGACGTGCGACTGAGAGCGGTGATACAACCATTGCACGCGATCCTATGCGTTGAGAATGCGATCCTCGTAGGCTCAGTGGACGTGTTCAGCCGTATAATGTCAATTATATTTTCTTTCAAAAGGCAAGTGAAAAACTACGACACAACGCGCAAAGTCCCCAGCCCAAACCGGCTCAAATTAATTACTTTGAGAAGAATAATCTTGTTGGAAAGAAACAACCATTTTCCAACTAAAATGGTGGAATTTATAAATAAGAAAAATCTTAATTTTGTAGTGTAGACCTTCGCGCAGAAAATATTAAAAAGAGAAAAACACATCATTGTGATCTTTCTTTGATGTCCGACACTTTATGGTGGGCACTCGGCCATACTAATTTTACGTTGGTGTGATTATAATTCACACATTGTTGGACATGAGTCATCTTCATGCCTTTCTCTGCTTTCTCGACCTTCTGTCGACAACTCGCTGACTTAGTGGCTCTTCTGCCTTTCGTTACCTCGTGTTGACACCCTGTCTGACACTTCTGATGGAACCTAGATTGGTTACTTTTCCAAAATACTTAAAGAGCAGTAGTCTGGCTGATTGACCAGGTTTCTATTGAACTCTTTAGAGTATTTTGGAGCCGCAACAGGAAGGGAAATTGGGCAAAAAGTTATTAAAGGGGAAATGGGTTGGCGAAACTTGTTGTGGTAAAATTTACCGCAACAACTGCTTTTTTTCAAATGGGCGTAAGTTCGCAAACGGCTTGATTGAATTGACTCAAACTCCGTTATCATAGTTCTTTATAGTGTTCTATAAGATTAAATTAAAATTGTTTTCAGTAAAGCATTTCTAATTGATGGCTCCCATACAATGAGCCGTTTAATTTTAGCCAACTTTTTTTGGTTTTTTCTTATTTGCGCAAAAATGGCTTTAACGATTTTGATTAAACTTTGTGTGTAATATTCTTTTAGTGTTCTTAAGAGAACAGCGTTTTTAGTTTTTAGCAAAAAATTCAAATAACTGAGATCTGGTCCTAGCGTCTTTTTTCAAATGCCAATAAGTTGTCAACAGTTGTAATTCAATCAAACTTCGTTTGGTATAGTTCCGTACAACTCTTTATCAGATGGCATTGCATTTTTTCAGTTACCTACTCTTCTTAAAATGGTGGCTCCCATACAAAGAGCCACTAGGTTTAAGTTTTTTCTAATTTGCTCAAAAAGCCTCTACCGATTTTTATTAATCTATTATGTAATATACATACTATGTTTCGAAGAAAACTGCATAGCTATAAGTTTTTGGCTACAAATGATAATTTGTTTTAATAATGAATATGTTTCTTATGCTCCTTTTTACTTGCTCTATATATAGCGCAAGTATTGATTTCGTGCAGAAAAAAATTCGAGGTTTTAATCAAACCTAACATAACGATGATAGAGAAGCCCGAAAAAGTGGTTTTCCGTCGGACTGTCTGTGCGGGTGTGCGCCAGTGCGCTTTCTCACGTCCAACTGCAGTCTAAACAGCTTGGCGGATTTTCTTCAAACTCCATATAGCAGTTTAAAGAAAAGCGGTTGTTGAGGTTTTTTATTTCGTTTTAGCCGGGCTCATACTGTTACCTTTCAAGTAACAAAACTTAGCCAACCTTCAGCATTTACAACGAAACTGCTTCTTCGTTTTTGGCTTAAATGGTCGTAGCGAAAATCAGGTTTAAAAGGATTTTTACTTGCGATTATAGGTACTATAAGGCAAGTTATGCATTCGTCGAAAAAAAAAGTTTTGAGATAACAATCAAACATGACATTACGATGATAGCGAAGACGAAAAAAGATGGTCTAAAAATTCTGTCCGTCTGTATGTCTGTCTGTCTGTCTGTCTGTCTGTCTGTCTGTCTGTCTGTCTCTCTGTCTGTCTGTCTGTCTGTCTGTCTGTATGTATAGACACCTACAGCCCAAACGGGTGGGCCGAATTGCGTCAAACTTGGTATATAGACTTTTTTTGGTATTGTACAGAGGGGAAATTGAAATTTTTTTTTTTAGCTCAAAAAATAACGGTACCTTACCTACCTGCCATACAACCGTTACGTTAAAGCTAATTTTTCTCAAAAACGTCTCTAACGATTTCGATTTAAAAAAATCAGTGTTGCTTTTTAGGTTAGACCAATCATATGGCTGAAAAAAAAGTAATAAAAAATATCTAAGAACGGTACTTTCCATAGGACCGGTTTTTTTGCTTTCGACTATTTCGAAAACGACTCAACCGATTCCTTCGAAATTTCACGCACATATAGCTGTAGGTAGCTCAATTTGTATTGCATACCAATATTTTTGAAAAATATTTTTTTTTTGTATTTTTAAAAGTATGTATGTATTTAAAAAAAAATATAAAAAATTAATATTTTGAAAACTGCTTATTAAATTTTTTTCTAAAAATTTTAAATAAATGTATTTGCTGAATACCTATGAACTGGCGTTTTTGATTTTTTTTTTTTAAATTTTTTTCAAAAAGTTTTTCAAAAAAAACTTTTTTTCTCAAAAACCGCTCCACAGATTTTTACAAATTTATTCTCATAAATTCAAATTTATTCAAGAAATAAAATGGCTTACTCTTTTTTCAGCTCAAATTAGTTTAAGTATTTATTTAAGAATTTTGAAAAATTTATTTTTATTAAATCTCAAAATATTCGTGCGACCCAGTCGTGCATTTTATTTAAAATGCCCTTAAGTTCACACTGGTACCTTTCAAGTAACAAAACTAAGCTAACCTTCAGCATTTCCAACGAAACTGTCACTCACTTGCGTCTCCTGGATAGGATCCAAAAACGGGCCTTAAAACTTATAGAAGAAAGTACCATTACCGAAACATTTGTTTCACTTGAACATCGCCGTAATGTTTCTTGTCTAACCTTGTTTTATCGCTACTTCTACAAACATTGCTCCAGCGAAAAAGCCAGATGCATTCCTCCCCTTAAACAATTTCCCCGTAACACTCGCATCGCTAGGAATGCCCATCAACGGTACATTTTCTCTATGTCCGCGGTAAATACAAATCTTGGTATACGGAATCGCAATAGCATCGTAAAAACGTCATCTTGTATTGTTGGGCCCGTGGAGAGGATGTCGTTCAGTGATATATTTGATAAGGATTTTGCGGAACCATCAAAAATTACCCTTAGGTTTGTAGTGCCACTATCGGGGTTTTGGACGCAATGATGGGGCAAGAAATAGTAGGGTTTTGTTATTTGATGGAAATTAACTTCCTGCATGTGGCCCATTTTCTGGTACTCCACCATAAACTCTGGGTAGAGTTTTTTCAGTTCTTTTGAATTAGCTGACCTTCGTTCAAGAGATATGAACCTCCGGAAAGCAATGTCTTTTGATTCACCTAAGCAAGTTGGGACTTCCTTGAATGGTAAGCGAACCACAAATCGGCCATTCGAGTCCTTTGTTGATGTTTGGACAAAATGAGCTTCACAACGTCTTTCTGTTTGGTTGAAATTATCTGGAGAGGGGGTGGTTTCTTCTAAGCTCCAAAATTTCTCAATCTGCTGATCAAGGGCTTCATCCTCTGTGCATATTCCGCACGATGCTAAAAGGTCATCATTAGTAAAGGGCACCTTGCCTGCTACTGTCCATCCCAACACAGTATTTTGAAGTGTTGGTAGATCTACACCTAAGTTGATTTGACCAACAGCTAAGGTAGCATAGAAAACTTCCGCACCAATGAGAAGATCTATTGGCCCTGGCTGATTAAATTGCGAATCAGACAAAACGATATTCCTCGGAATCGACCAATTCGAAGTTATAATTGCTCGTGATGGTTGCGGTTAGAGAATTTTTGACAATACGTGTGTTTCAATTCTCGTGGAGAATCCATTTATTTTGGAACCAATCTCCAAATTGATTCTTCGATGGTATGACCTCTTGCTTTGACCGATCCCCTAAACATGCAGCGTCTCGTGCATTTGTCTTAGTAATAAGGTTTTGGCCAGCCTTTCAGTTATTAAATTAACCTGCGATCCAGAGTCCAATAAAGCTCGACATGATATTTGTTCTCCCGATTGATTTTTCAGGTGAACAAAAGTTGTACTTAACAGCACACTTTTAGTTTTGATTATAATATATATAATATATATAATATTATAATATATTTAATAATAATATTGTTACCAGCCTTTTTGAGCAAATTAGAAAAAAAGAAAAAAGTTGAACCAAACCACTTAAAAAAGAGTGACTGAAAAAGGCAACGCTAACTAAAAGGAAGCTGTAGGGAATCAAAGGAAACAAAGTAGTAAATTCGGTCAAGCCGTTGCGATCTTATGGCCATTTGAAGAAAAGCCATCATGACAAGATCTCCGTTATTTGCATTTCTAGACAAAATTAAAAACGCAGTTTTCTTAAGAAAACTCAAAGAAAATTACAGGCGTTTTTGAACAAATTAGAAAAAGCTTAAGATAGTTGGCTAAAACTAAACGGCTTGTTGAGCCACCATCTAGAAAAGTTTCACTGAAAAACTTGCAATGCTATCCTATGAAGAACTATGCCAAACAAAGTTCAAGTCAATTCAATCAAGCCGTTGCGAACTTAAGGCCATTTGTAAAAAGCCATTTAAACCTGATTTTCGTAACGACTATTTAAGTCAAAAACGAAAACGCAGTTTCGTTGGAAATGCTGAAGGTTAGCTTAGTTTTGTTACTTGAAAGGTACCAGTGTGAACTTAAGGGCATTTTAAATAAAATGCACGACTGGGTCGCAGGAATATTTTGAGATTTGATAAAAATAAATTTTTCAAAATTCTTAAATAAATACTTAACTAATTTGAGCTGAAAAAAGAGTAAGCCATTTTATTTCTTGAATAAATTTGAATTTATGAGAATAAATTTATAAAAATCTGTGGAGCGGTTTTTGAGAAATTTATTCTCATATTCTAGTGACGACAAACGACAAATGGAAAAATATTGTGGCTTGCTTATGGGAATATCATATATGGAGGACTATACATAGTATGCTATTTGTTCTGTTGGATTTACTTATGGGAAAATGCAATGAATGTTTTTGGCTTGCTTATGGCAATGAATGTAAGCAGATGAGGGTGCGAAAAATGTAGAGGGCCGGAGTGCACACTACATCCTCCTCCCCTTCGAAAAAGAAAATTGATCTGTAAAAGGTCAATTTTCTGTACATAAATATTGGCGTTATTAATTAAATCATACAAATGTAGTTCATATTATGTTTAAAATGTTTGCTTAAATTTTGTTGCTTAGCGGCTATATTATTACAAAAATAGAAAATAAACTATAATATGGAATAACTATGGTTATAACATTATAAAAATGATATTAACATTGTCATCAAAAAATTTTTTTTTATATAAAGGTTATTGAACAAATTTACAATAAAATTGAAAACACACATTATTATAATTTTTTTTTGTTTTTTTTTTTCTTTTTTTTTTCATTATTATTTCTTTAACATTGTGAACAAAAATATTACATTAAATTTGATTTCGTTATGTTGACGCATTTCTTTCTTTCTTTGAGTTAACCGCTTTTCAAACTAGAAAAAATTTGTTTTGTTTTTATAACGGGTGATTTTTTAAGAGGTTTAGAACTTTAAAAAAAAAAAACACAAAAAATTCGAAAAAATGAATGAAATATTTATTTGAATCGATAGTTTGAACCTTGCAATTTAATGTTTAAAGATAATTTCATGCAAATGTTGACCGCGGCTGCGTCTCAGGTAGCCCATCAGCTGAGTCCAATTTTGGCATACTCTTTCACACATATCGGCCGGTATCTCACGAATGAATGCATGGATGTTGGCTTCCAGTGCTTCAATCGAAGCGGGCTTGTCCCTATAGACATTAGCTTTGACATACCCCCACAAAAAATAGTCTAATGGTGTCAAATCGCACGATCTAGGCGGCCAATTGACCGGCCCGTAACGTGAAATTAACTGTTCACCAAACTCGCCTCGCAATTGCGCCATTGTTTCGCGTGCTGTGCGGCATGTGGCACCGTCTTGTTGAAACCACATATCATGCAAGTCAAGAACTTCCATTTTGGGCAAAAAAAAGTTTGTTATCATCGCTCGGTAGCGTTCACCATTGACAGTAACGCTGCGATTCGCATCATCTTTGAAGAAATATGGCCCAATAATGCCGCCGGCCCATAAACCGCACCAAACAGTGGCTTTTTCGGGATGCATTGGTAGCTGTTGCAATGCTTCTGGCTGATCTTCACTCCAAATGCGGCAATTTTGCTTATTTACGTACCCATTCAACCAAAAATGAGTCTCATCGCTGAACACAATTTTTCGATATTTCGACATTTCGAACCGAGCACGAATTTTGATAGTAAAATTCAATAATTTGCAAGCGTTGTTCATTTGTAAGACGATCCATGGTTAAATTGCAAACCAAACTGAAGCTGTTTGACAGTGACACAAGGTACTAAACACACGTCAGCTGTCAAAACCAGTGTTGCCAAAACCAAACCAGCTAAAAAATCACCCGTTATATTCACCACTAGTCCGGGCGTTGGGTTACCGTTATATGTAGCTCGTTCAATTTGTATTGTCTGTATTTTGTCGTTATGTTTGTCTGTTGTTTTGGTTTTATTCTTAAGTTTATACGTTCGGACTCTCCTGCAGCAACCCAATAAAAAGATTATAATAATTATCGTATACGTGAGTATGTAGTGGTCTATGTGGTGTTCATTTAAGTCTGATAAAGGTTTGTCTTCGTCTGTTTTTAGCTCGCTTATCTTTTGGGAAATGAATTTAAGATCATCGTGATTGGAGAATTTTAAAATCGCTAGATTTCCAGGGATATTGGAAATGTTTTAGGACGTGTGTATTAAAAGTTTTGAAATGTTCAAAGGGGGAATGTAAAAATTTGTAAAGGTTGTGGAATTTTCGCCTGATGCATAGATTGTCATATCTTCAATTTTGAGGTAACAGTTTCCTAAAATTTCTATAATTGCTGTACCGTGTAGGGTATGGGGAGTGACATTGTCGTTGCATATTTCGTCAATAAAATAATCGTGAAATGAAGAGAATATCCATTTATTTTTTTGTGAGAGTTGGATCCATATTGTTGAATGGTTTGATTGCATTATTTCGCAAGAAGTTGGTTTAAATGTTGTTTTAATTAATAACTGGATTTCGCATTGTGGGTTCTCTATGTTGGTGCTAAATAAAGGGTGTGTAAGAGGACATAAGAACCTGCTATCTTGTACTTTACAGTGAGATATTTCTTCTGAGTTCATTTGGTAATAATGCTCTTTGTTGTTGTCTATTAGAGTGTATTGGGATGTTGGGTGTATAAACACAAAGTTATTTTGTTGAATTGTGGGTAGGGGAATGCTTTTGTATAAGTGAAATTTTTCGGTTAGAGGTAAGGGTATTTTAATTTCATAAATAACCTTGTCGTTATTGATTGCGACTTTGGTATTGCAACTTATATAAAGGGATTCTATACTATCATCTTTTGTTATAAAAGGTAGTTTAGTGTTAAAAGGGAGTTCTTGTTTTATTTTCTTCAAAGCTTCTTTGAGTTGATTTGAGGTTATTATGGCTGGGTGAGGTTTACCGTGATTTACGTCTGTAATAAAATCGAGTATATCGTCTAACGTATTAAGGTATCTTATGATAATGAGTGTGACCAGCGAAGTTAAAGATTCTAATTCAATGAAAACAACCACATTTGTAGAGTTGATTAATCTGTCTATCATTTGTTTTGTTTGTTCTTATTTAAAGTTGATTGCTGTCATTTGACTTTGGATCGCAGCTTCCGATTTACTCAAAACGTTCTTTGTGGTTTCTAAAATGAGCGTTTGTTTCTTTACTAAGGATAGTACATGATCTTCGTTTTGTCTTAACTTATGTATTTGGTTGTTGTAAAAATCAGCATCATCTTCGTTTAATGTGCCAAATAATGACTAACTTATGATTTCTATTGCGTTGAGCAAGGCCCTTTTTTGTCGATGTTTGGGATTAATTAGCCCGTATACATTTTTTTCCAGCTTTATTCCGTGAAGGCTTTTAGATCATTGTTATGTGAAATTTTTGTCTTGTTACGTATTTTAATTTCAGTATTTTCGTTGGAAATTATGTTTGTTATGACGTAAGGGCCTTCCCATAATGGTGTAAGTTTGTTTTGTCGAGCTTGGATTTTCATCAGTACCTATTTTAAATTTCTTTGTTGAAGTGTTCTTGCCGTAATATATTTTATTTTGTTTTTTCTTGTCATATAACATGTAATGAAAAAATATTCTGATACGCCACCTTCTCCACCCAACCAACCCGCAACCATATCACCATACTCATTACAAAAACTGCATGACACATAAAAAGCGAATAAATAGCATGCCACGATTCTACACAATCTGCTTTCGAATTTACATGCCAACACCATTTTTGCAGAACCGCACCAAAATGCATGCCTCAGATTTCCACTTTCCACCGATCACATTAATGTTCAGAAAAATACTTACCATTCAGTAAATTATAAATCCTACACGGAACCGTCAAGACATTTCATGAATAATAATTCGATTATTCATACAATCATAAAATACGAAAAGAATTGTTCTGCATTGTTCACGAACAATCCATTACGTAGAAGTCCACATACGCACAACTTTACGTTTGCAACAAACGAGTGGACGCATTCATTGTATCTTACGTAGGATATTTTCGGAGCGCACCCCAAATTCGAATTTTGTCACCTCAACCAGTGCCAACTTCACTCGTCTGGCCTTTATGAGATACCAGCAATAAGCCAATATGGCTGATCTCCCTACCAAAAGTTCTTAAATTGTAAGCCAAAGAAGATTCGGTGGAATTCTACCGAAGTTTCTTGTGACTGGCGACGGATATGACGAATTCTTTTCCGTCGACCAGTCACAAGAAGAAGGTCTCTCTACTCTACTATTCATGGAGCAACCATAAAACCCCATACTGAATCCAATCAGGTGAGTCAAAAACTTTTTTTTGATTGACTCATTTTTAAAATGAGAAATCCTTTGTTCTGGCTTAACGCCCCAAAGTGTCGCCAGATATAATATATATATCTGGATGTTTTAGGTCAGTGAAGTTCAAGAAAATTAGTGTGATAGAAAGAAGCGAGTATTGGCGCAACAAGAAAATCCCCGGCGTGCCCTTGGAGTGGCCAACTAGAAAAGGCGTTGTCGCCACGCGGTTGTCGCAACCTCCAAAGTTCCATGGGCATGATCAACACCACAACATCATTTAGATCCCATATTAATTACGAGGAATTCCTACCGACAAAGTCGATGGAATTTCCGCAAACATTTTTTTTTGACAATTTCCACGAAGAATGAGGAAGCTTCCTCGCATAAATTTTGATGCGCATAAGAAAGAAGGTATGAAGTGCAATAAGCTAAAATCCGTCTCTGTTACACAAGAGTAACGCATATTCCCTAATTCCCACTCATGTTTCAGGTTGACCCCTTCAGGAGACACGCCGAAGTTTTATTTCCTTAAATACATTTTTATTTTGTATATCTTCATCGCTTATTTTTTTGAATAAAAATAAAACAGCGCTTTACACTACCGGAAATTTCAACTCTATTTCCTTGAGCGGAACACCTACAGTCCACGTGTTTGTTTTATGGACGCTTCCATGCACGTACCATCGATCTTGTCTGTAAACACAAAGCCAGAACTAACGCCGAAACACCACCATCTCGACGATACAATCGGAACAATCCAACACTTCGTTCAGTGGAGACGCTAAGTCGGTCCAAGTAGCGGCGCTTAGCCCAGCATAGTGTCTATCCACTGGAATCAACGACGAGCAACATCACCACCGACGTCACCATCATTACGTATCTCATGTTCTTTAACAAGTATTTTAGATATGGTGTATTAGTATTTATTGTAGTTAGAGATATTTTCTGGAATAAGAATTTAACCTTTCTTCAATTCAGACAGGGTGTACTAGTTAGAAGTTAATTTTTCCGGAAATCCAGATTTAAGTTCCAGGGTTCCACATGTGCTTTACAAGATATAGAGAAGCATAGTACAGTCAGATAATCGAAAGAAGAAGAGTTAAGAAAAAGGAGTTTCTGGGCAATGCCTCAGAAGATGACGTAGTACAGAGCCAAATTCACAAGATACACAAGAAATCCCAAAAATCAATTCAGTGAAACAGTAAAGTGTAACGTAATTCTAAAACCCTAGGCTTTACCATAGCTTAGTTTGCATTTCTTTGAAAAAGTATTCAAGTAAAACTTATAACCTTTGTTTTGATCAAAAGCCAGTAAGGCTCTTAACGTAGAATCAGTGAAAACAAGTATCATCAAACATCGCCAAATGTATAACCATATAACTTTATTCATCAGTACAGCGAAATTAAACACAGTTCCAGCTTTGATCCAGAGTGCACTTCGGCAGCAAAGTTTTGGGTGAGTTCGTTCCATAATTATATTTAGTATATTACAAGTTATATTATACATTTGTTGACTATATTCGTGATTGATGAAAACATATATCCGTTGATAAGATCTACGGGAATTTTGATTAAAAGATATGAAGATAATTTAGCATTTGCATCGGTTACAAGTTACAATTTAAAGAATACGATACATGCCACAAGCGGCTTTGAAGAAACATCCAGAAAAGCGAGGTTAAGTTTACGGAATCTTCCTAAACGACCGCACAATTTTATTCTATTGATTTTTGAAGGCTGTTCCGAATCAGATTCGGGACGGTGTGTAGCATACTCCGCTTGAGAGTCTCAAGTGTTTCTAGGGTTTTCTTTTATCTGTGAAATACACGTCAGTGACATAAAAAGTAAAGAGTCGAACAGAAAAATTAGTATTTAAGAATTTTAATTTGTGTTTATTTGAAATTTTGAGTGGCTGCCCTAGTGTCAAAAAAATAAAGAGACACGCTTTTGGGAGCAGATTACAAGAATCATTAGTGCGAATAAGACCTATTGATTGTTACAATAGTAAGCTCTTATGGTCTAGCGTTAGCATTTTTGCGTTGAGTAAAAGTCAAGGTTAGGGTATAAACATAAGCTACTTTTAAGAACATAGAATATTTAAGAACACTCATTATTTTGTTGATAATTAAAAATATTTTTTTTTATAACGTTTTCAAGAAATATTTGGTAATTTTGATTGATTTTTGAATAAGATTATGGTAATTCCCGTTGAATTATTTCGTCTTGTTTGTTGGTGATGCACACAGCATCGGCATGAAGTGTTAAGTTTGTTTAGGTCGATGGAGAGTCGGCTGGAGCCGAAGAACAGCAGCGGACATGGATAGTGAGTTTTCCCATTTGGTAATTTATTGAAGTTACGTTTTGGTTTGAAAGTTTAGTTTGATTTTGTTGAGAATTATGAAGTAAAGCATCTGTCTTTACGTTTTCGATTTTGGGGGATTCGCTAATTATTTCAATAAGCCAACGCGAATCCATAGGAACTGGTATGGACTTACCGTATCTAGTTCATGGGTGGGTAAAGACGGCTTGAGGGACAATACCACCATGTTCCCTCCCCCTCCGTTCTGAGTTTCTACACTTAATTAGCAGCCAGTTTGAGTAAAAAGTAGATTCCGTAGAACCTTTTTTTTTGTAGTTATATACTCAGGGGCCACGACCACCTATGGTCCCCGCTCTTCTTCTTCCTTGGAAAAGTTTCAAAGCAACTACGTACATACATTCAGCTCAGGTCTGAGGTGAATGATCCAACTATCCAATATTTAGATTTTACTATAGCTCTCCGCATACTTCGGGCCCCAGCTCAACTAAAATAGCCCCCAAGGTCAATACCATCTTGGCCGTAGATCCGTTAATAACAATGTAACACAGCCTATCTTCCTGTAGCAAGGACCACTCCCCACCCGGCGAGCTAAGCAATGGCACCCCACAACGGATCGCAGCGACTGTGGAAGAGTAGGCACCGTCAGGGCGTTATGGCTTGGACGTGCCAGAGGGTAACTATACCTCTGGTACTATAAGTCATAATAGTCTTGACGGCAGAAGGAGACATTTTCATCTCAAAGGAAGAATTCATATAGCTTACCTACTGGTAACCCTGTACATATTCCAGGGAAGGCGAGTAACATCGGCTTAGATAGATATGGAAACGGTTGGTGGTTATTGATAATTCTTCCCCAAGGTTGTGAATGGTACACATCCCGTTTGAATTAGTTCTGTTCAGTTTAGTTTGTGACTTGGTATTAATGAGTTTGAATTGGAGTTCGTTTGTCGGAAGAGTTGACGATTCAACTTCCGAGTTTTGGATATTTGAGTTACAGATAGCTACTAGGAGATTATTTCGTTTTGGGTTTGTTTCGTTCCGTATAAGTTTTGTGTTGGAGATTCGGTATATAAGAACACCTACGTGTACCAAACCTATTATTAAACAATTGCACGCATTATGGTGGTACGAAGCTGGTAGTCAATTCATTATTCCTGGACTTGCTGTATATGGTTGTAAGTGGATGTGTATGAGCTATCGGTGGAGTATTACTGTGATGCGTGTGAGCTGTGATGGAGATGAAGATAAGATGAGGTGATGGTAGGTTGATACAGAGGCAAAGCATGGGAATAGTGGTGATGATGCCTCGGGTTGGCATGTCACGGATGTTGTCATGTTCTGTTCTTCTTACTATTATATTAATTATTATTATTTTTTTTTTATAATATCATTTATGATTGTATATATAAATATATTCTATTAATATATATATATAGTCATAAATGATATTATCTTTTTAACTTCAACGTTACAGATGGCGCCCAACGTGGGGCCCGAAGACTTAGAGCCTGTAAGATTTTGGATTAGTAAATTTTGGATTAGTTGTTTGGAATTTTCGATTATGTGTTTTAGGCAAAAAATTTTTTTTTGCAGATTTGTTTTTGCGGCGAAGTTTATTCTAGAGTAATTCCGCAGGGTGTAACCTAGCATATCATTGTCCGGGGGATTACTGTGACTGAGTCGTGATCCTCGTCTGTCGCTATGAGCTAATGCACCCAGTCGGAACCTCAATTTTTTTAAGGAACGTTTCTGTCCGGGCCGGATTTGAAGTTGTTCGTCCAGTCGTCAGTTGCTGAAACGCACACTTAGAAAAATAGGATAGGAGTATAGAGTTGGCCTAGTGAACCTTTTGACCGGTAATTAGTGATGTTATTCCTGATGTACGTCTGTTGCAGAAGCAGCTAGTTTGATTTGATTACTCCGCTTCGATTTCGAAACCCCTTTTTACACCTTTCATAATTTTGTTTTTGCAGTTTAGATTTTCTCGTTTGTGTAGTAGAAGTCAAGTGAATTCTGATACATTGACCGGTGGCTGATGATGTATTCTCGGCGCACGTCTGTTGCAGTGGTAAGATTCACTTGACCAAGCTTCATGTTTGAGTATTTTTGAGTTGTCTGTTGTCTTCAAGGAAGAAGCAAGATTTATTAAAGTTAAAGTAAATTAAAAATTTTTTTTTTTGGACTGCATGAGCCATGTCGCTGAAGGCGAATGTTTCATTGGTCCTGTCCTGCTGCTGCCTAAGATGATGGTCGACTCTCCGACCGTTTTGATGAATAGTTAGTTTTTTTTTTTTGATAATATACGAATATTATTGAGTTAGTTTCGAATGAGTATTATTGAGTTATTATTGAGTAAGTTTTTGAGTGATTATATTTTGAGTAGTTTGAATTTGAGTATATTTTTGCTGAAAATTTAAGTATTGCCAGTTGGCGTAAAGTTTAAGTATAGTTATCGTAAGTTTTTTTTGAGTTTAGTATTTGGTTCAACGGTGGCTGATAGGTTATACGTGCCTGTCGATCGAAGAACTGTTAAGTTTGGTTAAGTTTAATTAGTTTTTGGTTTTGGGATAGCGGTGGCTGACAAGTTATACGTGCTTGTCGACTGTGAGTCCTGTACGGTTTGTGTGTTTAACGGTGGCTGTTTGGTTCTGCGTGCCGGCAGGTCGTTATAACACGTTTAGTTTGGTTGAAGCTTAAGTGCTTCTGTTTTGAATTTTTGCCTTGCGGCGTACGATTTGGTTAAGTTAAGTTTAGTTGAAGTTTAAGTACTTCTGAATTTTGCCTTGCGGCGTACTGTTTAGTTTAGTAAGTCTTGTCGAGTTGAAGTTTGAGTACTTCTGAATTTCGACGTACAGTTTAGTTAAGTTTAGTTGAGTTAAGTTGAAACTTAAGTGTTTCTGTTAAGTAAAGTTAAGTTGAAACTTAAGTGTTTCTGAAATTAAGTATTTGATTTTTGAATTCCTTTTGAGTCCAAGTATTTCAAATTAAGTTTAAGATTCGTTGAAGTTAGCGACTATAAGTTTAGATATAACAGAGTTAATAAATTGAGTATCGTTAAGTTTGAAGTTTCTTGAGTTTAAGTATTTTCGAATTTAAGTATTGTTGAGTTCAGGTATTTTCAAGTTTAAGTAACATTAGGTTAAGTTTAAGTATTTTGGTGACGTTCATAGTAAGAAAGATAAAACATTTCATTTATTTTTGAAAGTTTAGTAAGTTATTTACTGTTGGTTACCGTTGGTTTGTTGAGAGGAGTTTACCAAACTCGCTTTCATTTTGAGCCAAAACCCAAAATAGTAGTTTTAAGTTTTTATTATATAAGCGATTTTCCTTTTTTTTTATACTATATACCTACCCAGAAACGACCCTTTTTGAGAATTAAAACGAATTTTTCTTGAACAATTTTTTTTTATCCCACATTTAAAGTCAGTAGTTTTTTTTTAAATTTATCTTGAATCATGGCTGGGAATGGGGATAATGTAGATATTGAAGTTGGTAACAACGATGATCCGCAATACGAAACAATGGAGCAAGCGGCAATGGACATTTTATTGGGAGACAATTCACCCTCCCCAAGAATCGAAGGAAACGCAGCGAATGCACCCCTTCAAAACGTGTTAATAGCAGACAGGCATGGTTGGTCAAATTACGTTCACGACGTGGTAAGTGCGTCAATAAATTCTCAGTTAGAGGAAGAAAGAAAATTCTTCCAGCAAGAACTTGCAAGGAGCCAAAATGAGCTCTTAGAAAAAATGGCTAACTTAATGCGCAGTACTTCTGCTAACACACAAGGTCATTCAATAGCAAGCACTTCACGTGCAGCATTAAACGCGAATAGTAAGTCCAGAACCACCTTCATGCCTGCCGATCCTATCCAACCCGCATCCCATTTCAATAATGCGGACCCCCTTAGAAACAACTTGAACATTCCTGGAGTCTCAAACAATAGAAACAGAGAAAATAATGTACCTCAGAATCCAACAAACCCAATCTTGTCAAGAAACAGGAGATCTGTTTCACAAAGAAGTGACTTGCCAAATGGCACCTCTGGTAACGCTAACCAAGAAAGAAATTCGATCGACCCGGTGGTACACCCGGTGGATATGGCTCAAGCGGCCGATTTAGAAGCATTCCTTACTCGCGTAGGTGGGATGCAAAACGAAAATAATTCCGGAGCAAGTTCGCCTCCACGGCCACCGACCGCGTCGAACTCCCATTTTCCAGGAAGGTACCCGTTGTACCACAAATGGGGAATCAATTTTGACGGTCGAAACATTCCAGTGGACGACTTTTTATTCCGGTTAGAAGTCATTCGAAGTAGTTACAATGTCCCATGGGATGATATAGTTCTGAATTTTCACCACTTCGTCTCTGGGCCTGTGGAAACATGGTACTGGATGTACCTAAAGAACAACCCAAATGTGCCTTGGACTACTTTGAAGTCAGCCTTCCTGGAACAATACAGGAGTTTAGAGACCGACGGTGAGCTCTCGAGGAAAATTAATGATCGCAAGCAGCTGCCTGGGGAAACATTCAACGAGTTTTACGACGCACTAATGATTCTCAATTCGAGAATGCGTGTTCCCAAGCAGCCTAGTGAAATGGTCGATACGATCAAGAATAACGTAAATAGGCGTATGGGCGAATTGCTCATTACGTTCAATACGAGCAGCCTTCCTCAAATGGCTTACGTATGTCGCACCATAGAAAAGTATATGGACAAAAGAGAGTCTGCACGACCAAAGTTTGTACCTGGAGCTTGGAACACGCAACCGAAGCGCGTAGTAAGCGAAATGGAACCAGCAGTCGATTCCCAGGCAGTAGCTACTCCAGCACAGATCGAAGCGTTAAGGAGAGAGTCTGCGAATGTCGTATGCTGGAAATGTAAGGGCGTGGGTCATGTCCACAGGGATTGTACAAACCCGAGAAGCGGCTTGTTTTGTTACAAGTGCGGTCTGCCAGACTATGTTACGCAGAACTGTCCGAAATGTTCGGAAAACCGCCAGCAGAACAATCTTTCTTCCGGGGGGATTCGTTCGGGTCTTCAAAACCCGGAGCAGTGATTCAAGAACCCCGTAAAGATTATAGAACCAATATTAATATAAGTAACCCCAAAACCAATCTGAATTCTACTAATAACGAAAAGCCTATTGAAAATTTGAATACCAATAAGCCTATCACTATTCTGAAATCTGATAAACCTAAGTTAAGTCCCAATATCAATAATGAATTAATTAGTAAAGCAAAAGTTGAGTTACCGCGGAAATCATTCCATACACGCCTGAGGGAGTATTATGAGGCCAGAAAGCGCAACATGAACACTCCAACCGTGTCCAAAAAGATCCGCGATACCAGAAGACGATTCGAAGCGAAGAGGAGAACATATAGAAGCATAGCAACAGCCACCATAAAGAGCAAGTCAAGCGATCCAAGACCCTACGTAACAGTAGAAATCTTCGGAGACGAATGGCTCGGCCTGCTCGATTCAGGAGCGAGCATAAGTTGCATCGGCACAAACAAGCTCGAGTACCTCAAAGCAAAGAACGTCAACATTAAAAAAGTTTCGTCCTCAGTCTCTACAGCGGACGGGAGCAAGCAGGACATAGTTGGAGTGATCACGACTATCGTGAGTTATAAAGGAATAAATAAATTAATGGATTTTTATTTAGTTCCTACTCTATCGCAACGTCTCTACCTCGGAGTAGATTTCTGGAGCAAGTTCCAATTAGCTCCCCACATAATCTCCGGAATGAGCGTGAGTCCGTCACCATATGAGAATGAAGAATACAAAAATAGATGCAAGCTAACTCTATCTGAAGAAAGAAGGCTGAAGGAAGTCATCAATGGATTTCCATCATTTGCGGCCAAAGGACTAGGGAGAACGAGCTTGCTTGAACACGTTATAGATACGGGAGACGCAATGCCTATTAAGCAAAGGCATTATCCCGTGTCTCCAGCAATTCAGGCCCTCATGTATGCGGAATTGGACCGCATGTTAGAGTTGGGAGTCATCGAAGAGAGTAATAGTTCCTGGAGTTCACCGGTAGTTCTAGTTCGGAAACCGGGCAAGAACAGGCTATGTCTCGACTTCCGTAAAGTCAATTCTGTGACTAAAAAGAATGCGGGCCCAATTGCGCATATCGAGGGTCTGTTGTCGCGTCTTTCAGATACCCATTACATCTCAAGTGTAGACCTGAAAGACGCATTTTGGCAAATTCCGTTGGAGGCGGGATCCAGGGAAAAGACAGCGTTTACAGTACCTGGGCGTCCCCTCTATCAGTTCAAGGTAATGCCATTCGGCCTTTGTAACGCAGCTCAATCTCTTTCCTATCTGATGAGCCGCGTGATTCCTTCAGCCCTCAGAGAACAAGTCTTCGTCTATTTGGACGATTTGTTGGTTGTGTCAAAATCTTTTAACGAACATATAAAAATTCTTAAAATAGTTAGTAACCGTTTGAGCGAGGCAGGTCTGACAATAAATGTCGAAAAGTCGAAATTTTGTTTTAGCGAACTGCACTACTTAGGGTACAAGGTAGGTCAAGGATGTTTAAAGGCCGACCCGGCAAAGATTGCGGCCATTGTAGATTTTCCGGTACCATCAACCCAACGTCAAGTTCGACGATTTCTTGGAATGGCGGGATGGTACCGTAGATTCGTCAAAGACTTTTCCACATTAGCATCTCCTCTAACCGACACCCTAAAGAAGGGTAAACCATTCAGCTTCAATGAGGAAGCTCATAAAGCATTCGCCGACATTAAGTCAGCCCTGACCTCCGCACCAATTCTGGTGAATCCTGATTTTGAAAAAGAGTTCATAATTTTGTGCGATGCATCCGCGTCCGGTATCGGATGTGTTCTCTGCCAGCGGGATGAGAACGGAGCTGAACGCCCCATTTATTATCATTCTCAAAAATTGAATGCTGCGCAGAGGAACTATTCCGTTACCGAACGCGAATGCCTCGCTGCCTTCCAAGGTATACAAAAGTTCCGTGCATACGTGGAAGGTTATCGGTTCAGAGTCATCACTGATCACTCTAGTTTGAAGTGGTTGATGAGTCTGAAGGATCCAACTGGTAGACTAGCCAGGTGGAGTATGAGGCTTCAAGGCTTCGACTTTGAGGTTGAACACCGCAAGGGTACACTGAACGTAGTACCGGATGCTCTGTCTAGAGTATACGAAACAGAATCTGTAAATTACCAATTCTTAGCTTCAGTTTCAACTCAAGTCGAGCCAGCCGAAGTCCTTCATATCGACCTGGATAGTCCTCATTTTAAGTCTGCCGAATATCAACAGCTCATCGACCACATAAGTGCAAACCAAGAGCGGTTACCAGAGCTTAAAGTTTCAGATGGGTACATCTATAAGCAGACGAAACATGTAGTAGGTAATCCCCTACAGGATGATCTAGTCTGGAAGCTCTGGGTACCGTCAGTGATGACCGATGAACTGATAACCCTCGCGCACAATCCACCACGAGCTGCACACGGGGGACTGACCAAAACTCTTTATCGTTTAAAGAACCAATTTTATTGG
Organism: Platycheirus albimanus; assembly: GCA_916050605.2. NCBI lineage: Eukaryota > Metazoa > Arthropoda > Insecta > Diptera > Syrphidae > Platycheirus > Platycheirus albimanus. Next base: position 336,817,452 of record OU696696.1, read on the forward strand.
CCAAATATGTACACCCAAGTAAAGACATTCATTAACAAATGCGAAACTTGCAAGATGAGCAAAGCATCCAATATAACTCTACGAGCCGAAATGGGGCAAGGATTCAATGTGGAGAGGCCTTTCCAGCATCTCTACATTGACTTCCTTGGTCCCTATCCTCGGTCAAGAAGCGGAAATTCATTTATAATTATAGTATTGGACCAATTAACAAAATTTGTAATAATAAAGCCTCTACGGAAGGCTAATGCGTTAAGTGCGGTACGTTTCCTACAAGAGGAAATATTCTTAGTGTTTGGCGTCCCTGAGAGCATATTGTCCGACAACGGAACCCAATTCGTTGGACACGAATTCTCGAAACTTTTGAAGACTTATGGAGTAAACCATGTTAAGACAGCGGCCTACTCCCCTCAACCGAATGCGAGCGAGAGAGTCAATCGCTCAATATTGGCGGCCATTAGGTCGTATGTCGACCCGAAGCAAACTAACTGGGATAGCCATCTGTCTTCGATAAGCAGCGCATTAAGGACCACCATACACTCTGCCCTCACCATGTCGCCATACGAAGCTCTCTTCGGTCAACGCATGATAGAGCATGGGCACGATTACAGGTTACTTAGGAAGTTAGGCGGACTGAATCAGTCCGAGATAAATTGGCTACCAAAAGTAGTAAAAATGAACATCCTGCATAACTATCTAAAATCGACCCTAGAAAACGCCCACGAAAAGTACGAGCATACCTATAACCTCCGTAGCAGACAGATTTCGTTTAAAGTAGGAGAAACAGTATATAAAAGGAATGTAGTGTTGAGTGATGCCACGAAACACTTCAACGCAAAGCTCAGCCCTAAATTCGTGAAAGTAGTAATTCATAAAGTAATAGGTAATAATCTTTACGAGGTGATGAACAGCAAAGGTCACCTATCCACAGCACACACCAAGGACCTTAAAAGATAAAATCCATATGTTTTCTGTGATATAAAATACAATTTTTTTTTTGAACATCCCGTTAGGAGTAAATTAGCCCGGCGTCAGCTGTGCATGAGACTCCAGGAGTGGGCAAGTGGGTCCATCCAACCGCCACAGTCACACCTATAAATTCCAATTTTTTTTATCAACATTTTTCAGCTTCTTGTTTGTTGAGACCAGTCAGGAACTGCCCGTAAACAAACAAGTTTTGTAATGAAAAAATATTCTGATACGCCACCTTCTCCACCCAACCAACCCGCAACCATATCACCATACTCATTACAAAAACTGCATGACACATAAAAAGCGAATAAATAGCATGCCACGATTCTACACAATCTGCTTTCGAATTTACATGCCAACACCATTTTTGCAGAACCGCACCAAAATGCATGCCTCAGATTTCCACTTTCCACCGATCACATTAATGTTCAGAAAAATACTTACCATTCAGTAAATTATAAATCCTACACGGAACCGTCAAGACATTTCATGAATAATAATTCGATTATTCATACAATCATAAAATACGAAAAGAATTGTTCTGCATTGTTCACGAACAATCCATTACGTAGAAGTCCACATACGCACAACTTTACGTTTGCAACAAACGAGTGGACGCATTCATTGTATCTTACGTAGGATATTTTCGGAGCGCACCCCAAATTCGAATTTTGTCACCTCAACCAGTGCCAACTTCACTCGTCTGGCCTTTATGAGATACCAGCAATAAGCCAATATGGCTGATCTCCCTACCAAAAGTTCTTAAATTGTAAGCCAAAGAAGATTCGGTGGAATTCTACCGAAGTTTCTTGTGACTGGCGACGGATATGACGAATTCTTTTCCGTCGACCAGTCACAAGAAGAAGGTCTCTCTACTCTACTATTCATGGAGCAACCATAAAACCCCATACTGAATCCAATCAGGTGAGTCAAAAACTTTTTTTTGATTGACTCATTTTTAAAATGAGAAATCCTTTGTTCTGGCTTAACGCCCCAAAGTGTCGCCAGATATAATATATATATCTGGATGTTTTAGGTCAGTGAAGTTCAAGAAAATTAGTGTGATAGAAAGAAGCGAGTATTGGCGCAACAAGAAAATCCCCGGCGTGCCCTTGGAGTGGCCAACTAGAAAAGGCGTTGTCGCCACGCGGTTGTCGCAACCTCCAAAGTTCCATGGGCATGATCAACACCACAACATCATTTAGATCCCATATTAATTACGAGGAATTCCTACCGACAAAGTCGATGGAATTTCCGCAAACATTTTTTTTTGACAATTTCCACGAAGAATGAGGAAGCTTCCTCGCATAAATTTTGATGCGCATAAGAAAGAAGGTATGAAGTGCAATAAGCTAAAATCCGTCTCTGTTACACAAGAGTAACGCATATTCCCTAATTCCCACTCATGTTTCAGGTTGACCCCTTCAGGAGACACGCCGAAGTTTTATTTCCTTAAATACATTTTTATTTTGTATATCTTCATCGCTTATTTTTTTGAATAAAAATAAAACAGCGCTTTACACTACCGGAAATTTCAACTCTATTTCCTTGAGCGGAACACCTACAGTCCACGTGTTTGTTTTATGGACGCTTCCATGCACGTACCATCGATCTTGTCTGTAAACACAAAGCCAGAACTAACGCCGAAACACCACCATCTCGACGATACAATCGGAACAATCCAACACTTCGTTCAGTGGAGACGCTAAGTCGGTCCAAGTAGCGGCGCTTAGCCCAGCATAGTGTCTATCCACTGGAATCAACGACGAGCAACATCACCACCGACGTCACCATCATTACGTATCTCATGTTCTTTAACAAGTATTTTAGATATGGTGTATTAGTATTTATTGTAGTTAGAGATATTTTCTGGAATAAGAATTTAACCTTTCTTCAATTCAGACAGGGTGTACTAGTTAGAAGTTAATTTTTCCGGAAATCCAGATTTAAGTTCCAGGGTTCCACATGTGCTTTACAAGATATAGAGAAGCATAGTACAGTCAGATAATCGAAAGAAGAAGAGTTAAGAAAAAGGAGTTTCTGGGCAATGCCTCAGAAGATGACGTAGTACAGAGCCAAATTCACAAGATACACAAGAAATCCCAAAAATCAATTCAGTGAAACAGTAAAGTGTAACGTAATTCTAAAACCCTAGGCTTTACCATAGCTTAGTTTGCATTTCTTTGAAAAAGTATTCAAGTAAAACTTATAACCTTTGTTTTGATCAAAAGCCAGTAAGGCTCTTAACGTAGAATCAGTGAAAACAAGTATCATCAAACATCGCCAAATGTATAACCATATAACTTTATTCATCAGTACAGCGAAATTAAACACAGTTCCAGCTTTGATCCAGAGTGCACTTCGGCAGCAAAGTTTTGGGTGAGTTCGTTCCATAATTATATTTAGTATATTACAAGTTATATTATACATTTGTTGACTATATTCGTGATTGATGAAAACATATATCCGTTGATAAGATCTACGGGAATTTTGATTAAAAGATATGAAGATAATTTAGCATTTGCATCGGTTACAAGTTACAATTTAAAGAATACGATACATGCCACAAGCGGCTTTGAAGAAACATCCAGAAAAGCGAGGTTAAGTTTACGGAATCTTCCTAAACGACCGCACAATTTTATTCTATTGATTTTTGAAGGCTGTTCCGAATCAGATTCGGGACGGTGTGTAGCATACTCCGCTTGAGAGTCTCAAGTGTTTCTAGGGTTTTCTTTTATCTGTGAAATACACGTCAGTGACATAAAAAGTAAAGAGTCGAACAGAAAAATTAGTATTTAAGAATTTTAATTTGTGTTTATTTGAAATTTTGAGTGGCTGCCCTAGTGTCAAAAAAATAAAGAGACACGCTTTTGGGAGCAGATTACAAGAATCATTAGTGCGAATAAGACCTATTGATTGTTACAATAGTAAGCTCTTATGGTCTAGCGTTAGCATTTTTGCGTTGAGTAAAAGTCAAGGTTAGGGTATAAACATAAGCTACTTTTAAGAACATAGAATATTTAAGAACACTCATTATTTTGTTGATAATTAAAAATATTTTTTTTTATAACGTTTTCAAGAAATATTTGGTAATTTTGATTGATTTTTGAATAAGATTATGGTAATTCCCGTTGAATTATTTCGTCTTGTTTGTTGGTGATGCACACAGCATCGGCATGAAGTGTTAAGTTTGTTTAGGTCGATGGAGAGTCGGCTGGAGCCGAAGAACAGCAGCGGACATGGATAGTGAGTTTTCCCATTTGGTAATTTATTGAAGTTACGTTTTGGTTTGAAAGTTTAGTTTGATTTTGTTGAGAATTATGAAGTAAAGCATCTGTCTTTACGTTTTCGATTTTGGGGGATTCGCTAATTATTTCAATAAGCCAACGCGAATCCATAGGAACTGGTATGGACTTACCGTATCTAGTTCATGGGTGGGTAAAGACGGCTTGAGGGACAATACCACCATGTTCCCTCCCCCTCCGTTCTGAGTTTCTACACTTAATTAGCAGCCAGTTTGAGTAAAAAGTAGATTCCGTAGAACCTTTTTTTTTGTAGTTATATACTCAGGGGCCACGACCACCTATGGTCCCCGCTCTTCTTCTTCCTTGGAAAAGTTTCAAAGCAACTACGTACATACATTCAGCTCAGGTCTGAGGTGAATGATCCAACTATCCAATATTTAGATTTTACTATAGCTCTCCGCATACTTCGGGCCCCAGCTCAACTAAAATAGCCCCCAAGGTCAATACCATCTTGGCCGTAGATCCGTTAATAACAATGTAACACAGCCTATCTTCCTGTAGCAAGGACCACTCCCCACCCGGCGAGCTAAGCAATGGCACCCCACAACGGATCGCAGCGACTGTGGAAGAGTAGGCACCGTCAGGGCGTTATGGCTTGGACGTGCCAGAGGGTAACTATACCTCTGGTACTATAAGTCATAATAGTCTTGACGGCAGAAGGAGACATTTTCATCTCAAAGGAAGAATTCATATAGCTTACCTACTGGTAACCCTGTACATATTCCAGGGAAGGCGAGTAACATCGGCTTAGATAGATATGGAAACGGTTGGTGGTTATTGATAATTCTTCCCCAAGGTTGTGAATGGTACACATCCCGTTTGAATTAGTTCTGTTCAGTTTAGTTTGTGACTTGGTATTAATGAGTTTGAATTGGAGTTCGTTTGTCGGAAGAGTTGACGATTCAACTTCCGAGTTTTGGATATTTGAGTTACAGATAGCTACTAGGAGATTATTTCGTTTTGGGTTTGTTTCGTTCCGTATAAGTTTTGTGTTGGAGATTCGGTATATAAGAACACCTACGTGTACCAAACCTATTATTAAACAATTGCACGCATTATGGTGGTACGAAGCTGGTAGTCAATTCATTATTCCTGGACTTGCTGTATATGGTTGTAAGTGGATGTGTATGAGCTATCGGTGGAGTATTACTGTGATGCGTGTGAGCTGTGATGGAGATGAAGATAAGATGAGGTGATGGTAGGTTGATACAGAGGCAAAGCATGGGAATAGTGGTGATGATGCCTCGGGTTGGCATGTCACGGATGTTGTCATGTTCTGTTCTTCTTACTATTATATTAATTATTATTATTTTTTTTTTATAATATCATTTATGATTGTATATATAAATATATTCTATTAATATATATATATAGTCATAAATGATATTATCTTTTTAACTTCAACGTTACAAACATTTCTCGAGCAATTTTGTTTCCATGTTGTAAGCGACTTTTTAGCTCGTTTGCGTAGTTATCATAATTATACTGTATTTGAGGAGTCTGAGTTACAGAATTTGGAATACGCGCTGGGTAACCATACAACAGTTCGAACGGAGTGTACGTTGTACTGCTATGGGGTGTTGTGTTGTACACAAACATAGCGTAAGGCAACCATGTATCCCAATTCAGTGCATCTCGGTCAGTATAATGTCTTAGATATTCCGCCAGCGTTCTATGGCTTCGTTCTAACGCACCATTTGTTTGCGGATGATATGGGGTTGTTTGTAACTTTTTTGTTTTTAAAATTTTGCAAATTTCTTTAAACAAGTTACTTAAGAAATTCGTTCCTTGATCTGTTAGAATTGACTCTGGAATTCCGAATCGACATATCAAACGTTTAACTAACATGCGTGCTATCGTTGTTGCTTCTGCATTAGGTACAGGAATTGCTTCTGAAAATTTAGTTAAGTCGTCTTGAAATGTTAGAATGTATTTGTTGTTTTCATAGCTTGTAGGTAATGGTCCTACTATGTCGAGAGCTATGCGCTCGAAAGGTGTTTTACTCGTGGTGGTTACTTTCATGGGAATCTTGTGGAATCGCGACAACTTGTTTTTTTTGCATGATGCAAACTTTTGTATATGTAATTTATCTTTAGTAATAGTTGCCCAATAATTGTATTGTTTTATTCGTTTTGCTGTCCTGCTGATTCCTTGGTGTCCGCCAAAAGGTGATTCGTGATTCTCATGTAGAATTCTGCTTATGTCTTCAGTTTTATCGATGTATTTTCGTGGATCAAAATGAATGTATGTTGTAAAATTAGATTGTTGCAAGGTTTCAGTTACTAATTTTTACTTGCGATTATAGGTACTATAAGGCAAGTTATGCATTCGTCGAAAAAAAAAGTTTTGAGATAACAATCAAACATGACATTACGATGATAGCGAAGACGAAAAAAGATGGTCTAAAAATTCTGTCCGTCTGTATGTCTGTCTGTCTGTCTGTCTGTCTGTCTGTCTGTCTGTCTGTCTGTCTGTCTGTCTGTCTGTCTGTCTGTCTGTCTGTCTGTATGAAGACCTACAGCCCAAACGCGTGGGCCGAATTGCTTCAAACTTGGTATATAGACTTTTTTAGGTATTGTGCAGAAAGGAAATTGAAATTTTTTTTTAGCTCAAAAAATAACGGTACCTGCCATACAACCGTTATTTTAAAGCTTATTTTTCTCAAAAACGGCTCTAACGATTTTTATTTAAAAAAATCAGTGTTACTTTTTAGGTACGACCAATCATATGGCTGAAAAAAAAGTTTTAAAAAATGGCTAAGAACGGTACTTTCCATAGGACCGTTTTTTTTGCTTTCGACTAACTCGGAAACGACTTAACCGATTCTTTCGAAATTTCATACACATATAGCTGTAGGTAGCTCAATTTGTATTGCATACCAATATTTTTGAAAAATATTTTTTTGTATTTTTAAAAGCATTTTAAAAAAAAAAAATTTAAAAAATTAATATTTTGAAAACTGCTTATTAAATTTTTTTCTAAAATTTTTAAATAAATGTATTTGCTGAATACCTATGAACTGGCGTTTTTGAATTTTTTTTGAAAAATTTTTTCAAAATGTTTTTCAAAAAAAACTTTTTTTCTCAAAAACCGCTCCACAGATTTTTATTAATTTATTCTCATAAATTTAAATTTATAAAAGAAATAAAATGGCGTACTTTTTTTTCAGCTCAAATTAGTTTAAGTATTTATTTAAGAATTTTGAAAAATTTATTTTTATCAAAATCTCAAGCCCCAATACCACTGTCACACATTAGAGCAAGTTCGTGCGACCCAGTCGTGCATTTTATTTTAATTCGTTTTGAGTTTGACTATTTATAGGTAAGGATAACGCAATGGATTTTATATTTTCTTGATGAACTTTGTTTATGATATTTTTCAGACAATCTTTTATGACATTTTGGTCAGACAAACATCTTATAGGTAAGGGTAAAGTAGTGATAAGAAATTTGATGTTTGATTCCCTGAGAAATAAAATGCACGACTGGGTCGCACGAACTTGCTCTAATGAGTGACAGTGGTTTATGGGCTTGAGATTTTGATACAAATAAAATTTTCAAAATTCTTAAATAAATACTTAAACTAATTTGAGCTGAAAAAAAAGTACGCCATTTTATTTCTTGGATAAATTTGAATTTATGAGAATAAATTTAGAAAAATCTGTGGAGCGGTTTTTGAGAAAAAAAGTTTTTTTTGAAAAACTTTTTGAAAAAAATTTTCAAAAAAAATTCAAAAACGCCAGTTCATAGGTATTCAGCAAATACATTTATTTAAAAAATTTTAAAAAAAAATTTAATAAGCACTTTTCAAAATATTAATTTTTTAAATTTTTTTTTTAAAAATGCTTTTAAAAATACAAAAAAATATTCTTCAAAAATATTGGTATGCAATACAAATTGGGCTACCTACAGCTATATGTGTGTGAAATTTCGAAAGAATCGGTTGAGTCGTTTTCGAGTTAGTCGAAAGCAAAAAAACGGTCCTATGGAAAGTACCGTTCTTAGCCATTTTTTAAAACTTTTTTTTCAGCCATGTGATTGGTCGTACCTAACAAGCAACACTGATTTTTTTAATTAAAAATCGTTAGAGCCGTTTTTGAGAAAAATAAGCTTTAACGTAACGGTTGTATGGCAGGTACCGTTATTTTTTGAGCTAAAAAAAAAATTTCAATTTCCTTTCTGTACAATACCTAAAAAAGTCTATATACCAAGTTTGAAGCAATTCGGCCCACCCGATTGGGCTGTAGGTCTACATACAGACAGACAGACAGACAGACAGACAGACAGACGGACAGAATTTTTAGACGATCTTTTTTCGTCTTCGCTATCATCGTAATGTCATGTTTGATTGTTATCTCAAAACTTTTTTTTTCGACGAATGCATAACTTGCCTTATAGTACCTATAATCGCAAGTAAAAATGAGGATGTTTGGCCTATATCGGGTTTCACAAAATTAGATATACGGTTTCTTAGGGTTTTTTCCTCTGGAGTTTCTACCAATGGCAGAAGAAATGCTTTAAATTTTACTTTATTATTGAGAAATATTGACTCTGTTTTAAAGATTAAATTATTTATTATTTGGGATTCTACTCTTTCTGGTTGACCTTCTTCGATCGTTATTAAATCATGTTCATTGGTTTTTTCTTCAAGAATTCTTTTTTCATTTCTGGTCGTTACCAAAACTTTGGTTTCAGTGTCGTGCGTTATACGACTAAGTGCATCGGCATTGATATTAAATTTTCCCTTCTTGTGAACTATCGTATACTCATACTCTTCTAGAAGAATTCTCCATCTTATTAGCCTGGATGTAGGATCTTTTCGTCCAATTAACCATTGTAATGACAATGAGCTATGGTCAGTTATAATGGTGAATTTTCTGCCATAAATATATGGTCGAAATTGGTTCAGAGCATAAATGATTGCGAGCAATTCTTTTTCAGAGGTAGTATAACGAGTTTCTGCGTCGTTAAGAGTTCGACTAGCCAAGAAAATGGGCTTATCGTGGCCGATAGGACCTTGCGATAAGACGGCTCCTAATGCAATATCACTTGCATCGGTTGTTACCAGAAATTCTTGACTGAAATCTGGGTATGTCAAAACTGGAGGATTTTTAATTTTTTCTTTCAAAGCCCTGAATGCTTCATCACAAAAGGCATCCCATTGAAAAGGAACGCTTTTCTTTAATAGTCTTGTTAAAGGCTTTGCAAGTTCAGCAAAATTTGGTATAAACTTTCTGTAGTATCCGACGAAACCTAGGAAAGATTTAATGTCTTTAGGTTTTTTAGGTACTGGGCAAGTTTTCACGGCCTTAGTTTTTTCGGGATTTGGTTTTATTCCATCCTCTGAGATGACATGTCCAAGATTTGTTAGTTCATTCCTAACAAAATGACATTTTTCCGGTTGGAGTTTAAGATTATTGTCCCGAAGGCGATTTAAAACTTTAATGAGTCTATTGTTGTGATCTTTAAGATCATAGCCGTAAATGACTATGTCATCTACGGATACAAAACATTCAATACCTTGGAGTCCCATGAGCACATTATTCATAAGCGTTTGAAAAGTAGCAGGGGCATTTTTTAGACCGAATGGCATACGATTGTATTCATAATGTCCGAACGGGGTACTAAAAGCAGTTTTGGATTTGTCCTTTTTATCCATGAGGATTTGATGGAAGCCTTTTGCAAGGTCTAGCGTACTGAAATACTTTGCTCTTCCCAACTGATCTAAAATATCAGTTATGTTGGGTAGAGGGTAAGCATCACCGACAGTTAGTTCATTTAAATTTCTGAAGTCGACTACGACTCTCCATCTTTTGGTCCCATCTTGTCCAGGTTTCTTTGGAACAAGTAGTAGGGGTGAATTCCATGGACTATTGCTTGGTTGTACCACTCCATCGTCTAACATTTCTTTTACCTGCTTATGTATTTCCTGCTTTGTGCTATCTGGAAGTCTATAAGGTAGAGGGGTGGTTTTCCCTCCTCAGTTGTGATTTTGTGACGCATAGCATTCGTATGCGTAAGGTGATCGCCTTCTAAATAAAACAGGTCGTTGTAATCACGATAAATTTTTAAAATTGACTTTCTTTCATCGGGATTACAATGTTCAAAATTCCAAAAGTGATTCTAATTTTTTTAATCTGTTTTCTAAAGGGTTATTAAAATTGTTGGTCTTGACAATATTGAAATCGTCGAGTTTATCATATTTAACTTTTATTTCATCTAAATTAATTTCTTGATCAGAGTCTAAGATGAAAATTATTCAAAATGAAAATACAAATTGAAAAATGAAAAAGAAATACAACAACAAAAATTGTCGCATTTAATTTCATTCGAGCATTAACTTAATAAATTTGAAATTTAAATAAAAAAGTTCCGTGGCCTTGTTGTGCGTTTCGCCCAAGTATGAACGGTGGGTACTTGGGCGAAACGCACAACAAGGCCACGGAACTTTTTTATTTAAATTTCAAATTTATTAAGTTAATGCTCGAATGAAATTTAATGCGACAATTTTTGTTGTTGTATTTCTTTTTCATTTTTCAATTTGTATTTTCATTTTGAATAATTTTCATCAATATTTGGCCACGAGCATGCAATTTTTTTAGGGGTTTGCTGGATATAAGGCTCCCTAAAATATATAATTCACAGTGCAGTTTTGCACTGAAAATGCAAACAACAAGGCCACGGAACTTTTTTATTTAAATTTCAAAGAGTCTAAGATATTCATAATTAACACTTTTATTCTAGATTTTATTTGTTGGGTAACTGTTTCGCCTAGATATAATATACACCAGGAGAAATTTCTTGTTTTTCTATCACTATATCATTATTATTATTAGAGTGAAAAGGAATACTTATTACTTGTTGTGCCCGAGGTTTCAATATAATTTTATTATTTTTTATATTTTCTTTAAACTTTTCCTCAGTCTTACTGTCTGTTGGGTTATTTTTATTTTTATTCTTTTTATTTTTCTTGTTATTTTTGTTATTGAGGTTGAAGTTTGGTTGAGGGCTGGAATCGAATTTATTTAAGGTATCTAGCCTGCAGTCGTTATATAATAAGTTATCTAATCCGGCCTGTAGACAATCGGATTCAGATCCCGTTACAAATGTTAAATTTGTTGGTACGAACTTTTTATTATTAGACTGTTGATTGGCATCCTTGTTTTCTTCTCTGCTGATATTACCCGTAGGTACTACCTCGTAAGGTGTGGAATTTTTATTCCGCTTCTCAGTTGTGTCTTCAACATCAGTTTTGGGCAAAAACATATATCTCCTTTTTTGTATTTTTAACGCTAATTGTTTTTTCTCATAATTAATTTTTGAATTATATTTTTTCAAAAAGTCATTCTCTAATATTCCATCGAATGGAAGGTTAATCTCATTGTTGAGAACTTGGAAGGTGTGCTCTAGCGATATAATATGATTGTAGGTTGCGAACTCTAGAATAACAGGGGATTTTCCGAGAGTAGAAAATGCATCTCCTGCAATGGTTGATATAATACAATTAACTCTATTTTCCTCTATTTTTGTTGACAGTAATTTTGTTTTTATCAGGCTTATATCGGCGCCTGTGTCAATCAAAAATGTAGCATCTTTAGCATTGACTTGGATTCGTATCACTGGCTCTGGGTATCCAGTGCAGAATGATACGGACATGCTAAAGTTTATATTGGGGTACGGTGTACGTCGGCAGTGGTTAATACTCGGGAGGAACTGCCGTTGCTCAATTCCCGAGTGCTGCAGTTTTCCGACTGATAAGGATTGTTATTTTCGAGGTTATCCTCGTTATTAGATCTCAACACATGATGTCTCGCATCATGTCTTGAAAATTCCTGTTGGTTGGGACGCTTTTCACGAAATGGGTTATTATTTCTTGAAAACTGGTTTTTCATTCGTAAATGAGCCAGCCGCGTCCTACAATCTTGTTGGGAATGAGTTGTCCCATTACAGTACGTACATCTTGTAAACCGTACTTCCTTTTTTATATTTTGAGGAGTGAAATTCGGAAAATTGTTATTCCGGTAACAACTTCTAGAAGTGTGGCCTGTTTTGCCACAAGTTTGGCAGGTTGGTGATCGGTTTTGATCGTTCGAAAAATAGCAAGAAGAGGATGTGTGACCAATTTTTCCACAAGTTAAACAAGTGGGCCTTGAAAATTTTTTTGGTCTACTCGAACTCGTTTTCCAGCCGCGGAGATTGTGTTATCGCATAAGTGATTGCTGATTTTAAATCGGAAGCATTATGCGCTTTGGTTAGTAATCTCAGACTTGAGTTTATTAAACCGTCTTCAAAGCATCGTGTAGCCATAGACTTATTCTCTGTTAATAGGTATTCTCTAACAGATGTATCTTCTATGGAACTGCACGTTGCTGCATCAAGGGCTAGAAGAAGATTGACTAACCGGTCTCCATAATCTTTTACCGATTCCTTTGGTGACTGTTTTGCACTAAGGAGCTCGTTTTGAGCTGACGGTCTCGACTTTGTTTCTTTGAACTGTGACTCCAATTCAGTTATAAGATCTTTCCATTTGGAAAAGGCCTTATATTGAATGAAGTCGAAAGCTGCTCCTTGTAATCTAGTCTTTACTACGGACAAGAATAAAGAGTGCTGTGCTTCGTCCGTAATGAACGAAAATAGAGTATTCCCGCAAGAGATAAAGCGATTTAACTCGTTTGGGTTACCGTCGAACACTGGTACGATATTATTAATATCGCTCAAACTAATTTTAGTAGTCATTTTAGATGGTTTGTTTTTTATAGTCGGAACGTATGGTTCGTAAAAGGGAAGGGCGTGGAGTAGTCCTAACGTTATTTGTCGTCGTGTGAGAATTTTAAGTGTTTAAAAAAAAAAATTTGTCAAAAAGCGGTTTTACAGTTGTGTATGCAAAAAATAATTGATAATAATAATAATATTTATACCTTAATAATCTTTTTTAGCCGCAGTGTTAACTCAAGTTCCCTCTTGGATTTTCTGACTTCTGCCTTCTGTTGTTGACGTCGTTTGCCAGGTAAGCTTCACGCCCTTAAGATGTTGATTACGGCCTGGTCTTTTTCACTGCCCAATTTTTGCCTCCGGCGTCCACTAATAGGAGTTCGCCAGGTCTTATGATTATGGGACTTTGGGTTTTTACTTGCGATTATAGGTACTATAAGACAAGTTATGCATTCGTCGAAAAAAAAAGTTTTGAGATAACAATCAAACATGACATTACGATGATAGCGAAGACGAAAAAAGATGGTCTAAAAATTCTGTCCGTCTGTATGTCTGTCTGTCTGTCTGTCTGTCTGTCTGTCTGTCTGTCTCTCTGTCTGTCTGTCTGTATGTATAGAGACCTACAGCCCAAACGGGTGGGCCGAATGGCTTCAAACTTGGTATATAGACTTTTTTAGGTATTGTACAGAGGGGAAATTGAAATTTTTTTTTTAGCTCAAAAAATAACGGTACCTGCCATACAACCGTTACGTTAAAGCTTATTTTTCTCAAAAACGGCTCTAACGATTTCGATTTAAAAAAATCAGTGTTGGTTTTTAGGTACGACCAATCATATGGCTGAAAAAAAAATTTTAAAAAATGGCTAAGAACGGTACTTTCCATAGGACCGTTTTTTTTGCTTTCGACTAACTCGAAAACGACTCAACCGATTATTTCGAAATTTCACACACATATAGCTGTAGGTAGCTCGATTTGTATTGCATACCAATATTTTTGAAAAATATTTTTTTGTATTTTTAAAAGCATTTTTTTAAAAAAAATTTAAAAAATTTATATTTTGAAAACTGCTTATTAAATTTTTTTCTAAAAATTTTAAATAAATGTATTCGCTGAATACCTATAAGCTGGCGTTTTTGAATTTTTTTTAAAAAAATTTCTCAAAAAGTTTTTCAAAAAAAACTTTTTTTCTGAAAAACCGCTCCACAGATTTTTATAAATTTATTCTCATAAATTTAAATTTATCCAAGAAATAAAATGGCGTACTTTTTTTTCAGCTCAAATTAGTTTAAGTATTTATTTAAGAATTTTGAAAAATTTATTTTTATCAAAATCTCAAACCCTTAGACCACTATCACGCATTAGAGCAAGTTCGTGCGACCCAGTCGTGCATTTTATTTTTTTCACTTTCACTTTTAAATTTTTTTTTTTTGTGTTAGATTCCTGGTGTATAGCCCCAGTACGCTTCAAAATATCGTTACACAAAAAGAAAAATGTAGGGGATTTTAGTTGTATCCCACCGCTGCCACCATGAAATAACCCGACTTATTGCCGTGCTTTCCTTCCTATTAAGGAGAAGAGCAATCTCGGGGAGATAATATAAAGAAAACAGTTAGGTATTCTTTTTTCAAATCATTCTTTTTATTTTAGCTCTAGGGCCCGCTGTCTCTATGCTTTGGCTGCGACCTTTCGAGTTTAGAAAGTAGATATTCTCTGACTTAAAACTAAAAATGTAATTTCTTTTATACAAAATTGGGTCTTTATTGACCACGTTCTTTTTCTTATTTATCTATTATGCATTTATGCATTTCCCCATAACATACTTTTATCTTGAACTATTGTGAAACTACCAAAAATGCATTGCTTTCCATATTGATAACCCAAAAAGATTCCACTTGAATTTCCTCATTCTTTCATCATATTAATAATCATCACAAATTCCAATTCTTTTGCAACATAATTTCTAGTCCATACGATTGAGTCGACTTGTCATTTGTCACCTCGCTCCACTAGCGTTATAAGCATTTTCTTTATTTTGGGATTTCCCTCAGTGCCCGAAATAGCAGTGCATTGCTTTGGGTATTAAAAATTGGTTATCGCTTACTCATAATTTGAATGCTTAGGCTGGCGCTTGATTTTGGACTCGACCTAGTGACGACAAACGACAAATGTATGTACTCGTAATCTGATGCGTTTGGAAAATTGGATGGTGGAAAAATATTGTGGCTTGCTTATGGGAATATCATATAATGGAGGACTATACATAGTATGCTATTTGTTCTGTTGGCTTTACTTATGGGAAAATGCAATGAATGTTTTTGGCAATGAATGGAAGCAGATGAGGGTGAGAAAAATGTAGAGGGCCGGAGTGCACACTACAAGCCCTTGATCAGCAGATTGAGAAATTTTGGAGCTTAGAAGAAACCACCCCCTCTCCAGATAATTTCAACCAAGCAGAAAGACGTTGTGAAGCTCATTTTGTCCAAACATCAACAAAGGACTCGAATGGCCGATTTGTGGTTCGCTTACCATTCAAGGAAGCCCCAACTTACTTAGGTGAATCAAAAGACATTGCTTTCCGGAGGTTCATATCTCTTGAACGAAGGTTAGCTAATTCAAAAGAACTGAAAAAAACTCTACCCATAGTTTATGGTGGAGTACCAGAAAATGGGCCACATGCAGGAAGTTAATTTCCATCAAATAACAAAACCCTACTATTTCTTGCCCCATCATTGCGTCCAAAAGCCCGATAGTAGCACTACAAAGCTAAGGGTAGTTTTTGATGGTTCCGCAAAATCCTTATCAAATATGTATATCACTGAACGACATCCTCTCCACGGGCCCAACAATACAAGATAACGTTTTTACGATGCTATTGCGATTCCGTATACCAAGATTTGTATTTACCGCGGACATAGAGAAAATGTACCGTTGATGGGCATTCCTAGCGATGCGAGTGTTACGGGGAAATTGTTTAAGGGGAGGAATGCATCTGGCTTTTTCGCTGGAGCAATGTTTGTAGAAGTAGCGATAAAACAAGGTTAGACAAGAAACATTACGGCGATGTTCAAGTGAAACAAATGTTTCGGTAATGGTACTTTCTTCTATAAGTGTTAAGGCCCGTTTTTGGATCCTACCCAGGAGACGCAAGTGAGTGACAGGAGCACCTGCCAAGATATGAGAATTATACTCAAGCTTTGGGCGAATGTATGCCTTGTATATTGTAGCCAGATCAGAAGGGGAACAATATTTCTTACATCGATTTAGGAAACCTAAGCATTTCGCGGCATTTTTGGCGACGTCAAATATGTGATCGTTCCACAAGAGGTGGTTCGTAATACACATACCTAGAACGCAAAACTATTCGGTTTCCTCAATGCTAGTGCCACTCATGGATAGTGGCATAGGGGGAAGTTATGCTTTATCGACAGAAGACAGCATTGAGTTTTTGAAGCATTAAATTCCACACGGTTGACAATTCCCCATTGTACAATGCTGTACAGATCGGAATTTAATGAGCTTATCATACGCTGCCGTTGCAGTTCCACGTCCGAAGAACATGGACGTGAATCCACATGGACCGTCCAAAACAACGCGAATTGAACGGTCCGAAAGGTAATTTCTAATCCATCGAAGAAGGCTTTCACCGATGCCAAATGCACGCATTTGCGATAAGAGAGCCTGGTGCCAGACTCTATCAAATGCTTTTGAAATATCGAGCGCAATAATCTTACTTTCTCCAAAACGATGTAAAGATTGGTTCCACTGTTCCGTGAGATATACCATCATATCACCAGTGGACCTATTGCTACGAAAACCGTACTGCCGGTCATTAAGAAGTTTTCGTTTCTCAAGATATTTCTTGATCTGAAAATTTATCAGAGTTTCCATGACCTTGGAAAGAAGGGACGTAAGTGCAATTGGTCGGTAGTTTGAGGGAGATGAAGATACGCCTTTTTTTGGAACGGGCTAAGCAAATGTAGTTTTCCATCCACTCGCAAAGAGACCTGTAGAGTAGGACAGATGGAAAAGCTTACGAAGTGGTTTTGCCAGCGTGGAAGCACACCTCTTCAGAACTATTGGGGAGATACTATCCGGACCAGCAGATTTGTGCATATCGAGATCTTTTAGAACTCTTGCAACTGATCGAGTGCGAAAGGAGATTTGTCCCATAGAACCATTTACGCTCTCAAGAACAGGAGGAGTCATGTCACTCTGTGGTAGTGTCGAATTGGCTGCAAACTGTGCTGCGAATAAGTCAGCTTTTGCTTGAGAGGATACCACAGCACAGGAGTGTCATTGTTGACAAGCGTCGGAACCGAGGACGTAGTGCAGTTGCGAACGTTTTTTACAAATGACCAAACATTTTAACTACCTTTGGGACATTGTAGTATTTTTTGCCGTAATTTTTGCTCATGTAAAAATTTGGTTCTTTGAATATGAGCATTGCAGGACTTCCTTGCTTGTTTGAACTTATTCCGGTTTTCCTCAGAAGGGCTGGCTTTATAACATCGGAAACTTACTTCTCTCACCTCGATAGCCTCTTTACAGCTCAAGTCGAACCATGAATCCCCTTTTGGTTTGATACTTTTTGTCCTATTCGGAACGAAATATCTCATCCCGCAGAGAATAATGTTTGTAATCATTTCAGCGCTGGAGTCTACGTCACTATCGAGGAAACATAGTGACCAGTTAGTGACCAGCTTTCTCGTATTGCCATACGGTTCTTCTGGGGATTTTTTCTTTAACTGGACTGTTGGAGTACGAGAAAATAGCTGAAATGATACAATGGTCCGACGTGCTTGATTGGAATGCTGCATTACCTCAGGAAATGCAAACAACTTGGATAAAATTTCGCGAAAAACTGCAGTCACTAAGCAATATAAGGATTGCTAGGCATATATTTTCACACAAAACACCAAAAAAGATTCAGTATCAAGTATTTGCCGATGCTTCAGAAAAGGCTTATGGTGCTGCGGACTACGTTCGTTCCATCAGTAGTGACAACGTCATAACGGTGCGACTACTTTGCGCTAAATCAAGAGTAGCACCATCGAAGAAAACAAAGACATCTTTACAGGCAACTACTCCCAGGCTGGAGCTTTGCGCCTGCTGCCTTGCTGTCGTGCTCCTAGGGCGCTTACAAAAAGACCTAAACATTAAAAATGACGCGACATTCCTCTGGACGGATTCGGAAATTGCACTTGCATGGATTAATTCTTCATCCTCGGCAACTCTTCCCATCCTTATCGCAAATGGGGTATCAAGAATACAAGAAAATACAATTTCTGCGGAGTGGAGGCATGTGCCTTCAAAGGAAAATCCTGCAGGCTTTCGCGTGGAATAGCTCCAGATCGCCTTGAGGATTGCAACATTTGGTTCTATGGACCGAAATTCTTACATGGTGCAACTTCAATCTGGCCACCTATATACGACGCCAAAGCAATTAATAGCAACAATAAAAATGAGCATATATCTTTGGGAGCCGCAATCCCTGATTCCCAAGATGATCTTTTTATAAGTATCATCAATCATAAAAACTCATTCAAAAGAGTTCAAAGAATTATTGCGCACGCCTTACGATTTATCAACAATTTTAAAGGAAAATACCTTAAGTCGAGAAAGGACTTCAAAATGAGAAGAGGCCCCTTAACTGTTTCCGAATTGAGTCAATCGAAGAAGGCAGTATTTAAGCAAATGCAGCAATTGTAGATGGAAGAAGACATCCTGAATTTAAGAGATAATAGTGTGGTTTCAGATAAAAGTTCACTCAAGAGCCTAACCCCATTTCTCGATGCGGAAGATATCATTAGAGTCGGTGGGCATTTGCAAGCATCGGCGTAAGCATACGACGCTAAGCACCCAGTGGCTCCACTTATAGTACCCATCGATGAGAACGTCTGCATCAGCTCAGCCGCAGATCAACGAACATGTGAAGCAGCTAAAAGTTCTCCATCCAGCTCCTCAGTTCGCCTAATTGACGAGCCTGACATTACGTCCGTTCCAAAAAAGAAACTTAAGCCCACCTTTGGATCTGCAGTTGTAACGTTACTGCTTGTTTGCTGCCTCGTTCCAGGTATTAAATGTACGCCGATAAACAATCGCAACCAGGAATATATTTTGAGAATCTGGGGACCTATTCACTTACGTCCAGCAGTTGGGATATCATCGCCTATTACGACATGAACTCCTATTGGATGGAGTATCAAACTGTAAGGAACTACAGCGAGAGACTTGTAAACATCTGCCATTTGTTACCAAATAAAACCGAAACCTGCAAGGGAACGATATCCCATTTCAACAGAATAAATGAGGACTTCAAGAAAGGAAATGAGTTGTTAGCTGACACATCCACCAATCGGAGAATTCGCCGTGGAGTGCTCAATGTCGTAGGAAATGTAGCTTATGCCCTATTTGGACTCTGAATACACTGATAAAATGTCCGCCTCAATCAATAAAATTCAGCAGGATGAAGGACATTTCATTAACCTAATTCGAAACCAAACATCAATAATTGACTCCGCCCTTAACATAATAAGGCGAAATGAACAGGAAACAAGCTCTAGGTTTCAAGAAACTGGTGCAAATCTTCAACAATTTGCCGCGTTGATTAGCGGCATTAAGCTAGAACATCATGAAGAAAAACTGCGCCAGGTTCTTAATTCACTACCACTGCAATTGATCTTAGCCTTGTCGCAGATACAAAAAACATAAACTTCCTTAATAGAAGTTCTAATCCAAACCCGCCATGGAAAGATAAATCCACAACTCATATCACCTGACCAGTTACGTGATGATTAGATTTTTAGATTAGATTAGATAAGATTTTTATTGGATAACAAATTATTTTAAATAACAATTATTACACATTTATATATATATACAAAAAATCATTATGACATGGCATTTGCCGTCTGCCAGATTGACAACTAACATAAATTTTAATACTGTAATAAGCTAATTTAGTTGATTTATAAATAAAAATACAGATTGAAAACAAAAATTAGTGAAACACTGTGAAACTGTGAAACAAATCAGAAGTCTTCGTTAATTATCCTTGATCTATATCTTAAAGCAATTTTGCAATATTCATACAGCTTGTCTACATCCATCTCGTTCAACTTGTTAAGGACTTGTTCCTCCGACAAAAAGTCACTTCCAAGAATGCTTCTTCTAGTTTCCCTGAGAGTGGGACATTTACCGACGAAATGAATAACGTCCTCTCTTTCAGCCAAGTTGCAGATACTACACTCCAGTGGTAAATCGGGCCTGTGTGGTATGAAGTTTAGATTCAGCAATTCGCTTCGAAGTCTGACCATTGTAGCAATCACGTGTACGTTATTTGAATCACAAAAGTAATTTCTTTCTGCGAGATTATAGTTCAGCCTGCTGTACGTTGATCTGAATAAGGACCCGGAGGCTTCAGCTACATATTCTGATCTACACCTCTCATCTACCGTTGATATGACTTCATACAGGAGAGCTTTACTGTTTAATATGCTTTCGACGTTTAAACTAAAATTTAAATTGCATCCTTCTGCCAGACTTTTCCACTCTCTGTACCAGCTATTTTGGTCTTGTATAGCTTTAAGAACTACTTTCCTGACCAGCCGCGATTCATGCATCTTGAAGACGCGCAGTAAATAGTCCGCTTGCAACTTTAAGGTTTTCACGAATAGAGGTGACAGTCCAGTTTCTAACATTAGAACGTAGTTAGGCGTGTTCATTGGCAGACGAAATATTCTTTTCAGATAATGTGTTAAGAGTTTCTCAACAGTTTGAAACTTTTTACATCCCCATACTTGTGCGCCATATAAAAGGATACTCTCAGCAACTGCCTCAAATACCCTGTGCTTACTGCTATGAGCTATGCTTACGTTCATAAAGCATTTTTTCCATGATATATTAATGGCCGTTTTCGCGTTTTGCAATTTGTCGTTGAAATGTTTCTCCATACTCAGGTTTCTTGAGAAAATTACGCCTAGGTACTTATATTCGTTGACACATTCTATATCTTGGCCGTTAAATTTCCATTTTTCGTTCGATGCGTTACGACTTCCACCTTTTTTAAATATCATCACCTTAGACTTCTGAATGTTGACTATTAAGTTCCACGTACAACAGTAATGGTATACCCTGTTTATCATGAGTTGTAATGATTCCGGGGAATACGCAAACATGACTATATCATCTGCAAACAACAATGCCTTAATACGCACCCCTGCGAAATCAACACCACCAGGAAGGTAATCAATGAGATCATTTATGAAGAGTGAAAACAAGGTGGGACTCAATGTACAACCCTGTCTTACACCCGATGTGGTTGGGAACCACTCCGAAAGGTCTTCGCCGTTCCACACTGCAGCTTGAGTTCCTCTGTACAGCTCTTCGAGCACTCGACCGAACTTCAGCGATAATCCCAGACCGTATAGTTTATAGAATAAAGCACTTCGGTTGATTAAGTCGAAAGCTGCTTTGAAGTCGATGAAGAATACATACAATTTTCTACCCTGCATACTAAAGCTCTCCGCTAGACTTCTGAGAATAAAAATATTGTCTATTGTAGAGTAACCTGATCTGAAGCCAGCTTGAAATTCTTTCAACAAGTTCTGAGATGCAGTCCACGTCGTGAGCCGCTTATGCAACATCGTTGTTAATATCTTATATGTTGAATTAAGAAAAGAAATGCCACGATAGTTATAGCATTCCTGAATTCATTTACCGATAGATCACCCTCAAATACTTTATTAAAAAGCGTTACTAGAAGATCTTTGAGCATGACGGTTCCGTATTTGTAAAACTCCACTGGAATACCATTTTCTCCCGCCGCTTTGCCATCCTTGAGAGTCCCTAGGGCTAACTCTAGTTTTTGCAATGTGAATTCAGGATCTAAAATTTCATTGGTGAATCCAGGTATCGCATAATGCCAGTTTCCCTGTAAAGTTTCAGGGTTCAACAATTCCTTGAAATCGGTGGATAGAACGCTGGCACAAAGTTTTTTGGAGCTAGCGAATTGTTTCCCATTAAGTTCACGTGCAAGTTTCCAAAAGTCTGTTGCATTTTTACAGGCCGCCAGCTTCGATGCTTGCTGTTCTGCATATTGCCTCTTTTTGATTTTGCAAAGCTCCCTGTATTGTGTATTGGCTTCGATGTAATTCTTTCTAAATAAACCTTGGGTAGACCTCCTGAAATTTCGCAGCCATGCAAAGGACATCTTGCGAGCTTTTAGGCATTCTTCATCAAACCAAGGCTCATTTCCATATCTGCTCCGTTTTCCGCTGAATTGTTGTTGAGGGTACGATGTCTTTACGATATCCTCTAACATGAGAAAATCTGCATTTTGATGTGATTGAAGATTCATATCAAGTCGTTGTCTATATGCCGGGGCATTTGAGATTTTCCAGTTGAGTCTAGGCAGTGAACGCGTGTCTCGTTTGATTGTACAAGCCGTTGGAAAGTAGCAACAACTGGAAGGTGATCCGAGTATGGAAATTCCTTGATCTCAAAATCCGTCACAAATGGCTCCCAATCTTCTCCTAAGATTACATAATCAATCACTGACGATCCCTGGCCACCAACAAATGTAAAATCTCCCGAGACGTCTCCCAAACTAGTTCCATTTTGAATTCGGAGTCTAAATGAATCGCAAAGTTCTAGCAGTTTCTCTCCTCTTGCATTAAGAATAATATCTTTTGATTTTCTACAAATTCCGTTTATTTCGTTCATCACTCCTGACTGTAGGCCAATTCGCGCGTTCAAATCCCCAATCAGCATAACATTTGAAGAATTCCTATGGTTAAATATTTCCGTTAATCTTTCGAAGTCATCCTCCCAATTGTTGCAATTTAGATAAAATGGTAGTATCCATAGGCGTTTGGTGCTGATTTCCAAATCTACGAACGTTATATCGTTGTGAATGAGAAACTCGCATTTTAAACTTTTCAACTTTTTCTTGAACCCAAAGTAGCATCCTCCGCTGGCTCTTCCTCTCGTGTGGGTCCGCGTTGCAGGAATCCACTTAAACATAAAATCTATCAATTTATTTTCAATTCTAGCAAAGTTGTTCTCCGTTGCAAAAGTTTCATATAAAAATACTAATTCAAAGCTATTAACAAATTTATAAAAGTCACTAAATAGAGATTTATTAATCAAACCTGCTACATTGTACGATAAAATATTAAAATATTCATTTTTATTGTTTAAATCATTTGAAGTTAAGTTACTAGTAGTATGGCAGACGGCTATGGTACTAAACACTACAATTTATACTCCCATCGACACCACTGGGCCCTGGCAGCTGTACTGCATTACCGACGATGTTGGTTTGTAGTGTAGTTTCTGTCAACTGGGAACTGTCACTGGCTGCTGTCAAAATTTTGTTGATTAAATGCATTCCATCTTCTTCATCGCATTTCAGGATATTGTTTTGATCCAAATAAAATTTTTTGTTTTCAAATAAAAGTGTTTGTCCACGAACCAGAGCTTTGGTGTTATTGTTATATGCATTTATTTTTGTTTTTATTTGTAATAGGAGTCTCCGTTTTTCGCGCGCAGCTTTCGTATAATCGCGGTGTATTGAGATTCCTGTGTCTCGCAATTTGATAGCAGCCTTCAGTATACGCGGTACATCGTCACTATGCTGCATTTCAACTATAACATTAGCTACTTTGTTGTTCCTGGAGCGAATTACTTTTGTTCTTCTTATTTTCGCTGGGTTATTTTGTTGTAGTAAATCCAGACAAACATTTCTTGCTTTTTCCATCGCATACTGATCATCCTCTTGAGTTGGAATATGTAGAACCAAATTTCTCTCGTTGGATTTCCTTTCAAGAAAATCGATTTGGCGTTCGAGAACATGGCATTTATTCTCAACTTCTTGCAGTTTAGACTGAAGCAATTCATTGCTACGTTCTAGGGAATCCATTTTGTTTTTGACTTCAACCAAGTCAGATTTTGTAGGCAGGTTTTGCAGGCGATCGTCAAGTAGTGTCGCTAGTGAGCATTCTAGAGTTTTCATATCAACCACTTGCATATTACCGATTTGGGAGTTGCTTGTATGCTTGGACTCTTGGGAAGATGATTGTAAATCCGGTGAAAGGACAGAGCACGGTCGTTTTTGCGAGTGCGTGACGTTTGCGTTTCTGTTGTTACTTATAGTGTTGTTGTTGTTTTTATTTGGCGGGGTTCTTTGTACACCATTCATTTTGTAGGGGATTTTATCACTTAGATACAAAGCAACATTTTCGCTCACCTTTGAATAAATGATTCCCAAGTGAATATTTTGAATTTTAAAAATTGTTTTCGCCTTTTTTTACAATAAATCACCACAAAATTCACGGAGCTAAATTAAAATGTCAACCAAACTTAAACGAGCCAGAGTTGCCAATCAGTTACGTGATGAATTTCTGCGAATTAAAGCCAATTTGCCCACAACCCTTAGGCTTCCAGTAGCACAAGATGATATGCTTAAATTGTATCAGCTCATGAGCATTCACGGCAGGGTACTCTCCGATCATATCATATTTAAGTTTACATTGCCATAACTAAGCCTCGATAAATTTGAACTATTCAAGGTGACGCCAGTTCCAGTATCTGTAAATGGTACATTCTTCATCATAAGTCGATCCACGGAGTATATCTGTTGCGAGTTGAGGGTAAACCACGGGGGTGTCTTTAGGTGCTGAAATGAGCTGTGGCACGCTTGCTTCTGCTCGGCTAAGCTCGAAGGATTGGGGGGGGGGGGAATTCTTGCTTTTTCCAGCCACCTCCCACTCAGCAAACAAAATCGTGCCTAAATCAAGGGAAAAGGAAGGGAGAATGGGAAAAGGTAGTTAAAAATAGGAAACGGAATTGGGATATTAAGGTGTTGCACAAACCTGGTTACCTATGCCACTGCATTGGTGAAAGGATGAGGCTTTATTTATTTTCATTTGTGGAACAAAAAAACTTTTATTGATAAAAAAAAATTTAAAAAAACTATAAACTAGGCCCTTACAATCTAACTTTCCATGTCAAGAAACATGATATTTAAAATTAAGGTTTTATATCCTGAGATATAATCTTAAAAAAACTAAACCTACACTAAAAAAATTAAAAGAAAATTTTGTCCACAAAAAAAAATCGTTGCCCCACTGTCTCCCCAACACAATGGTTCATTGAGCCATCAGAAGCCTTGCCGGATGTTATTGGCAAAAGTTAGGCCTGCCCACCCTTGTATCGGAGATACAACCAACGCTAAGTCCTTGGCCGGATGTTTGGACTCAGCCCCAAAATCAAACTTCCAGTCGTAATCAGTTACATTGTTTAGGTCTAAGTAGGTATGTGTAAGTATACGTAAGTTAAATGGATGACGTTAAATAGTAAAGTTCAGGTAAGTATAATTTGAGTGAAAGTATAGATTGTCGTAGTGTAATGTTGTTAGTGTGGTGTAAGTAAGCATGGTATTTGTAGTGTAGTGTATGTAAGGTAGAGTATGTACAGTATTGGCCTTCTAAGTCATGGTGCAGTGGAGTTAGTCATATGTCTGTGTTCTGTCATTCTGTAGTGGAGAAAACTGCTTCCGTCGACCGCCGGCTCAGCTGAGCCTCCACACACCTTATGATATGGCTTAGCAATTCATATTAAAATTTAATAAACCATCTCAAGTGTTACTACTCTCGAGGTCCTGAGTGTGTGCTTCCTTTTTTTTCACCATAAAATATAATCACAACAATAATTTATGAATAAGTATATGTTTTTAAAAATTTGACTTACTACTTTTTTGTTTGTGTTTAAATAAATCCTCGATGGGGTTTCCTTCCAGGTAATGCCGGCAGTACTCGGGATTTGTTTGTATGTATGTGTTTTTATTTTTTTTTTAATCACTCACAATAATTGTTGTAAAAATATATATATGTAGGTAGGTCCATGCCAGGTAATTTAAGTTACACCACACTTTTCTTTCTTATTTTCTTTTCTTTAACTATTTCTTACTTTACTTTACTTCTTCTTTACTTTCCTCTATTTTTCTTTTCTTTTATTTCACTCTGCATTTATTTTAACTTATTTTCTTTACTTTTTTTTCACTTTTATCTTTTCTTTCCTTTTACAATAGGCACTATTGAGATTCAACTTCTACGTTGAAAATTAAAAGAAAAAAAATCAAAAAAAAATATCGCAAGCGAAATTGGTTTTTTAAAAAAAAAATATCAAGAATTGTTAAAAAAATTAGAATGGCTGATAACACTGATTTAGAACACCAAAGGAAAACAAAATCACTTTAAATCTTTTGGTTTTGGTCTTAAGGAGCACCCTGCTTCAGCAACTGCCACTGACCTTCAGGTGATTTAAGGTCAAGTAAAAAAACTGCAGAGGCCCGAGTTGGATACCTCGTTCGGTGTTAAATGCACTCTTGGGCTAATTCTACCTTCCCGGAACCTGAAGAAATAGAAATACTTTAATACCTATATTCCTTCTAGGATTTTTTATGCATATTACCTCTGCTTAAAAAACAATGGAGTCTCAAATTCTTCCTTGGGTTTGAAAACTAAGCCTTTGGATTCTGGACCAAATCTCTCTTTGTGATACTAAAAGGGAATTTTTTGTTAACTAAACAGTCTATTTTGCTTTTCTAATTATTTTACTCCTCACCTTTTTAGTATTGGGTTAATTTTTCTCTTCAGGAAAATCGTTTGTATAAAAAACTTAGATTTTCCAAAAAAAAATTCTGGCGAACTAAAAAAAATTGCACCAAAAAAAAATGACGCGCACAGTGTGAAGGTAAGTTTTACTTTCATAAGAAAATCAACCTTCCTACTTTGTTGCAGATGATAAAAGCTTTTCTTTCTCGATCATATGTGATTCTAGTATATAAAAAGAGGTCGATGACCTGTGGCCTATATTTTGAAATTCTCCTTCACCTATTTGCAGATTCCACATAAAAAGAGCTTTATTTCCCCATCTTCCAGCATATTTGGCTAATTAAACTTAATTTGTAACCATGTCTTGTACCTACTTATACGTACATATTTGTATTTTTCTATTGTCTATTTCCATGTATATGTGTCCTCTCAAAAGCTCATCTCATCTGTTTAACAAACGAAACAAAAAAAACAACAACAACAAATAAATAAACCTAACCATAACTCATACCTATTACATTACTAAATACTTATTTCCTAATATTATTGCACCTCCCATCCCTATTGCACTTTAATCAGTTCTTTTTCCTCTTTTTTTTTATAAATCTTTATCGTAACTTTAAATGCATTCAAAGTTCAACGATATCAACACAACCTGAACGAGCATTATCTGGGCGAATTGAATTCGCCCGATAAAGCTTTCAGACTTTGAGGTGTCATCTTTTGACAAATGTCATTTTCCTTGTTGTTTGTAAACGTTTACTATTATTTTGATCGTCGGTCGTGATTATTTTATTTGTTTTGACTGTTTAAAGAATAAAATGTGCAACAGTGATTTATGTAATTACCTAAACATAACTTAACTAGGTAACATAAACTAGAAATTTTGTTGTACCTACTAAAAAAACTACTATAGACATATACCAATGATAAATGAAAGAATATGTAAGTACACACATAATTTCATTCATTTCTAGTTTATTATTTGTTACCAATTTTTTTTTCTTTTCAGGTACATCGTGGTTCGTGGTTTGGATTCTCATCACAGTGAAGTGATATTTAGTTTAGTTTATTTTATTTTAATTGAATACAGAAGATGTGTATTTTTTTGTTAGCAACAATAAAGTATCGAACACTCGGGGTACTCTGATTGGGTACATGTATTTTTTTTTTTTAAATTATTATTGTTATTATTAATATTTTTTTCGTTCAGGTGATTTGATCGAACGCTGTCGTAACAGGCTCGACGACAGTTATGGAATGGTCGTGACGAAACTGGCCTCGTAAGAAAAGAAAGTGTTCGGTCTGTAACTTTCCTAAGGATTGTTTCTCTTTTCTTCGAATAATTAATATGCCGTTCACAATGTGTGGCACGTCCCACTCCCTGAGGTGTTTCTAAGACGTATAGTCCGGGCATTCTTTTCGAAGATTTAATCTAGTTACGCCCTTTTGAGCCTGTTGTTTTATTTCCGTAACATTGTACCTACTTTTATTAAATTACATCGACTTTTCAGTCTATGTCTCTTATGTAAAAGGTATCTAAATACTTATCAGTCTTAAATTTCAGTCTTTTATTCTCAGTTACTAGGAATTTGTACTATAAAATAAATAAATCTATGCTAACTATATAAATCAAATAAATAAATAAATAACATAAATAAACTCTCTGTGAGTTTAACAAGTATAAATATATAAATAATATACAATAAATATATAAATAACAAATAACATCTAGGGTAAAATAAATAAAAATAGCTCTATAAAAAAATAAATAAGTATATAAATAAAATCTATAAATAAATAAATAAAATCTATAAATCAATAAATACAACTACATATAACTAATCTATAATAAACTAAATCCTCAGGACACATATACCTACATAAATTTCACAGATTAGGTATCGAAAGAAGCAACAGCAGCTTGAGTGCGTCATTATGAATGGATGTCTTTGGCATGATACCTTCCTACCCTTTCACCATTTAAATTTCCCAATTCATAAAGGGAATTACCTCCTGTCTTCAGGACGATTGATTTAATGAATTTAGGTGCTAGTTTTGCATTGTATTTGTCTATGAGGTTACTCTTTTTGAAGTTTCTTCTATACACTATCTGTCCCACTTTGTACGATATTTCTCTAGATCTTAAGTTATATATTTTTGTAGACCTCTGATGTGCAAGATTTTGATTTTGGAAGATCTTCTTTCTTAACAAAGCCTGTTTATCTGCTTTGTCTAAAATTTCAATATTGGTGTCCTTGATCATGTCAAGTCTTCTTAGCAGGTTATATGTTTCACCATTTTGAACCATTTGAGACCCGAATACAGCATAGTATGGCTCGAACTTACTTGCGTCATGTAACACACTACGCAGTGAGAAGGCTGTGTTGCTCACATGTTAGTCCCAATTACCTTGGTCATGGTCGATATAGGAACGAATTTTAGCAAGTATGGACCGGTTTACTCGTTCCGAAGCATTTGCTTGAGGGGAGTAAAATGCTGTTCGTATGTGTTTAACGCCGTATCTTTTCAGGAAGCTGGAAAACAATTCTAAGATGAATTGTTTTCCGTTGTCAGAATGGATATATTCGGGTCCACCAAAAGTGTGGAAAACATTTTCTTCAAGGTATTTTACTACCTCAGCTACTGTTGCTCTTCGCAAGGGTTTAAGAAAGACGAATTTACTAAAATGGTCTAAAGCTATTAATATATGTGTATTTCCAGTTTTCGTTCGTGGGTAAGGTCCTAAAAAGTCTATGTAGAGTCGTTGGAATGGTTGTTCTGTTATCGTCTGTTGTCCCATGGGTGGTCTAGAAATTGAGTTCGTCGGTTTATTGCACTTACATATATCACAGTTATTTACATAGTCTTGTACTTCGGTGGTCATATTGGGCCAGAACTACCTCTGACGAAGTTTGGCCAGAGTTTTATGTATTCCTCCATGACCTGCGGAAAACGAATCATGTGCTGTTGCCAAAAGACTCCTACTCAACTTCTTCGGTACCCAGAGCTTCCAGGCTCTGTCTTCTTGAATAGGGTCTCCAGTCCGTCTGTCAGTGCGTTTATAGACGAAGCCGTCGGAAATGCAAACGTCTGGAAGTCTGTTTTGGTTTTCGTCGATTGTCTTCTTCAACTCAGCATACCCTTCTGACGCAAAGTATGGAGAACTGAAGTCAACTTCTGGCATTTCAGTCGTGATCTCATCCATATGAACTCTTGAGAGAGTATCCGGGACTACATTTAAGATTCCTTTCCGATGCTCTATTGAAAAATCAAAACCTTGCAGTTTGAAACTCCAACGGGCTAATCGACCACTCAAGTCCTTTTGTGTCATCAGCCATTTAAGGCTAGCGTGGTCGGTTATAATAGTAAAAGGCAACCCTTCAATGTAGGCTCGGAACTTCTTTACTGACAAAACGGCCGCATAGCACTCAAGTTCCGTCACACTATAATTCCTTTGTGCGGGATTAAGTTTCTGGGACATGAATAGGTCGTTCGTTTTTCTCTTCGTCCATTTGGAAAAGAACACTTCCCACGCCAGTAGATGAAGCGTCACATTGTATGTAGAAGTGTTTTGTGAAGTCTGGGTTGGTAAGTATTGGTGCTGTTACTAAAGTCGTCTTCAGGTTCTCGAATGCTGTCAGTGCTTCGTTTGTCATGACAAAGTCCTTCCCTTTCTTCAGACAGTCGGTCACGGGGGCTGATATAGACGCAAAATTTGGAATAAAGCGCCTATACCATCCCGTCATTCCCAGGAACCGACGGAGTTGTTTAGGGGTTTTTGGAATAGGAAAATCTTTCACCGCAGAAACCTTCTCTGGATCCGTTCTGAAACATCCATCACCGACGAAATAGCCCAAGTACTTAATCTCTTTGAAACAAAACTTGCTCTTCTCCACGTTTATCGTCAGACCCGCTTCCCGCAAACATCTCACTACCTCTTTGAGAACGCTTATGTGGTTGTTAAAATCTGGAGAGCAAATCAAGAGATCGTCAAGATAGACAAAGACATTCTCTCTCAAACGAGCGGGAATAACTTTGTCCATCAACTTACTCATTCTCTGGGCGGCGTTGCATAGCCCAAATGGCATAACCGTGAACTGATACAACGGTCACCCAGGGACTGTGAAAGCTGTCTTCTCTCTTGATTTGAGCTCCAGAGGAATCTGCCAAAAAGCGTCCTTTAAATCGATACTCGAGATGAAATGCGTGTCACGAAGTCGACTCAAAATCCCTTCGATATGAGGGAGAGGGTACGCAAATTTTTTCGTTGCTGCGTTCACCTTCCGTGAGTCCAAGCAGAGTCTG
Organism: Platycheirus albimanus; assembly: GCA_916050605.2. Taxonomy (NCBI): domain Eukaryota; kingdom Metazoa; phylum Arthropoda; class Insecta; order Diptera; family Syrphidae; genus Platycheirus; species Platycheirus albimanus. Next base: position 336,848,361 of record OU696696.1, read on the forward strand.
TTCTTGCCTGGCTTCTGCACCAACACAACTGGGGAGCTATAAGCACTATTGCTCTCTTCGATCACACCGAGTTCAAGCATGCGATCCAGTTCGGCGTACATCAGTTTTTGAACCACAGGTGAGATTGGGTAATGTCGTTGTTTGATGGGAATGGTGTCGTCTTCCATCTCTATGACATGTTCTTCGACATGCGTCTTACCCAATCCTAGGACTGCGAACGAAGGAAACTGTTGCTTGACCCGTTCAAGTTCCTCAGATTGAGATGGTGTAAGCTTGCGCATAGGATCAGCCTCCTGATCTTTCGCCGATGATGGAATTTCGAGAGCGCATACTATGTTGTAAGCAACCTTGAAGGTTCTCCAAAAATCTACCCCTAGATAGAGCTGCTGTTGCAAGCTTGGGACTACATACAGCTCCATCTCTTGGGTTTTACCACCCCATGAGACTTTGGTCAAGAATCGTCCGTTGATCTGTTGATGTTTTCCGTCTGCTGTCCGTATATCTACTGACATTGTTTTTATTTGGATGTTGTTGTTTTGAATAAATTGCACTGCCCCCATCCCAAGACAACTAACGGAAGCGCCGCTGTCTAAAAGACCTAGCATCTCCTCCCCGTCTATCACTACTTTAGCATAAGGCCTGTTGTCATCGGAAACTGACAAAATTGACGACTTTATCTTATGTTTTCTTCTCCTATATATTGCACATTTTTCCCTTAATTTAGCTATTTTTCTAAAATTCCTGTTGTTTTTCCCCTTACTATAACTAATCTCCTCGTTAAAAATTCTCTTTTTCACCTCTTCGTAATCCCTCATACGTTGGTGGAGGCTCTTATACTGCACATCTTTTCTTTGGGAGTAATTTGCAATCTTTGTCTCTCTTTTTAAGATTTTTATTTCTGGAGGTTCTTGTTTTCCGGGGGTGGAATTGTCATTGGTACAGTGGACCCCGGGACACTGTTGACCTTCAGGTTTCCCACAGCACACTTAAAAGACAAGTTTCCTTGTCCGCAACTGAAACACGTTAGAGCGTGAAAAGTTGAGGGACATGAAGCTGCTGTCGTCGGTTCGTTTTCTCTTGTACGTTCTGTCTTCTTGTCTCGTTCGTTATTTGTATAAGTAGGTTGTCGTTTGTCTGTCCTGTTATGAGTTTGTGGTTTGTCCGTGCGGTTATATTGGATTGCAGCAACATGATCCTCTTGTTCACCCTCTGAAATGGGAGAGACAGCCCTACTTCTTTGTGATCCCAGATCTTCTAGCTCACTAACCTGCTTTCTGGATTTCCAGTCTCTTGTTGCTAAGTGGTTTTCAGCTCGTCTACATTCTTCTCTCAGCTTTTGAATGTTCTCAATTGAACATCCGAAGATTAAGGTAGCAACTCTGTCTTTGATATTCTGCCTAACTATGGAAACAAGTTCTTTTTCACTAGGCCTAATTTTCTTTTGTAGAGTAAGACCCCGGACATCCTCATAGAACTCATCGAAATTCTCGTTGGGTTGTTGCCGTCTATCCATAAAGGCCCTGAGAATTTCGGTGTCTCCTTTACTATTTTGGAACTGCCTTAGTACCTTCATTTTGAGGTCATAGTAATTAAGGAATTCATCTCCCTGATTTTCCTCAAGATACTGCCAGTACCATTTTTCGGCAGGCTCAGTCACCAAATGGTGAAAGTTCGCGAAGATTTGCTCATTTGAGACCCCGTTCTTTGACTGCAGAGTTTCTACCCTAAAAATGAAACTTTCCACCGTCATACTTTTGGAAGTTCCATCAAATTTGATACCCCACTTATGGATATCGACTCTCTTGTGGAGATCCTTATAGGCTGCACCCCTGTGACAGATTGGCTGATTAGCAGAGGAAGCAGGGATGGTCTTAGGTGGGCTGACATCTGGATCAGACCAATTACATTCTTTTTCCCGTTCTGAGACCACTTTTCTTCCTAGTTCCTCCTGCTTCTCCTGCCGAGCGTACAGTGCTAGAGTGGATTTTTCCACCAATTGTAGCCTCTCGTTAATTGAATTCTGATTCACTGCTAACGATTGAATCATTTGGTGCATGGTGCTTAAATTCTTTGTTTGTTCGGCAAAAAGACTGATTGTTTTATTGTGGGTCTCGTTAAGAGCTTGAGTTATTGCCGAACCGATGATCGTTTTCAGGTTTTCCCCTCCCATCATCAGTTCAGATTGAACTTTATCTTGACCGCTCCTATTTTGTTGATCTTCTTTAGCCTGTCTTTGATCGTTGCTCGTGTTGAGAGAAAAGCGTTCCCCTTGAAAATCCCTGGTTTATCTTTCTATGCTGTCCCTAGATATTTTAAAGGTGTGTGGATTTTCGTTTGAGTATCCAAACGGTCTAGGAATTAAGTCTTCTCTTATGTCTGTCTCTTGTCTAGTAGTAATTCCTGTCTTAGGTCCTGTCAAAGTCTTGTAAGGTTTTCGTGTCTGTCTTGATTACTACTGGTGCTTCTGAGACTCAATGAGTGTTTTGAATTATCTCTTGGTTTCCCGCCACATCGAGCTTTCTGATGTTAAACCTGAAAGGGGTTAGCTAGGAAACAGAGACAACCCTCCACACGAGTAGATCCGAGAAACCACACACATAAGCCAGACAGTCTGGTTGGCAGTAAGTGAACAGTCCCTCAAAAATACTCCGCTCCCTACCCAACGGCAGATTTTGTCTAACCTCACGGAATCCACTGGTTCGAGACCTGTCGGATTGGACAGCTAAACTCCATCTTCCGTTTCGCGAGGAGCGTCTACGGTCTCCAAGCTTGTGCTTGAAAGGATAGGAACAAAAGTTTTAAGGAAAAAAAATTATATTGATTATTGCGAGTCCAAGGGGATGACCTTAAAAAAAATCATCTCCTTGGAGTCTCAATTGATTACTAAGCCGTTCATCGTTGGGCGCCATTGTTGCGAGTTGAGGGTAAACCACGGGGGTGTCTTTAGGTGCTGAAATGAGCTGTGGCACGCTTGCTTCTGCTCGGCTAAGCTCGAAGGATTGGGGGGGGGGAATTCTATCTTTTTCCAGCCACCTCCCACTCAGCAAACAAAATCGTGCCTAAATCAAGGGAAAAGGAAGGGAGAATGGGAAAAGGTAGTTAAAAATAGGAAACGGAATTAGGATATGAAGGTGTTGCACAAACCTGGTTACCTATGCCACTGCATTGGTGAAAGGATGAGGCTTTATTTATTTTCATTTGTGGAACAAAAAACTTTTATTGATAAAAAAAAATTTAAAAAAACTATAAACTAGGCCCTTACAATCTAACTTTCCATGTCACGAAACATGATATTTAAAATTAAGGTTTTATATCCTGAGATATAATCTTAAAAAAACTAAACCTACACTAAAAAAATTAAAAGAAAATTTTGTCCACAAAAAAAAATCGTTGCCCCACTGTCTCCCCAACACAATGGTTCATTGAGCCATCAGAAGCCTTGCCGGATTATTGGCAAAAGTTAGGCCTGCCCACCCTTGTATCGGAGATACAACCAACGCTAAGTCCTTGGCCGGATGTTTGGACTCAGCCCCAAAATCAAACTTCCAGTCGTAATCAGTTACATTGTTTAGGTCTAAGTAGGTATGTGTAAGTATACGTAAGTAAAATGGATGACGTTAAATAGTAAAGTTCAGGTAAGTATAATTTGAGTGAAAGTATAGATTGTCGTAGTGTAATGTTGTTAGTGTGGTGTAAGTAAGCATGGTATTTGTAGTGTAGTGTATGTAAGGTAGAGTATGTACAGTATTGGCCTTCTAAGTCATGGTGCAGTGGAGTTAGTCATATGTCTATGTTCTGTCATTCTGTAGTGGAGAAAACTGCTTCCGTCGACCGCCGGCTCAGCTGAGCCTCCACATACCTTATGATATGGCTTAGCAATTCATATTAAAATTTAATAAACCACTGTAAATCAATTAAATTCAATTTCAACTCCATATAATTCAAATTTTAATTCATAAACAATACCTTATAATGTGTTATTTTTGTATGTATTATTAAAATAAACAAAAAAGAAAGAAGGAAAAATCGATAAAAATTCAAAAAAAAAATATGAAAAGGTGAATTGTTAAGCAAAGAATCCTTTTGATTCTTATTTAAAAAAAAAACATGAATAATTTTCTTCTTAATTAAAAAAAAAGGAACCAAAGAACAAATAAATCACCAAAAAAAATAATCAACTGTCACTAAGCTCGTGATCTGGAGTGTATGTGTCCTTCTTCGACACTGGAAGGATTTCGAAAAGAAAATAAAAAAATAATTATCTCAAGTGTTACTACTCTCGAGATCCTGAGTGTGTGCTTCCTTTTTTTCACCATAAAATATAATCACAACAATAATTTATGAATAAGTATAAGTTTTTAAAAATTTGGCTTACTACTTTTTTGTTTGTGTTTAAATAAATCTTCGATGGGGTTTCCTTCCAGGTAATGCCGGCAGTACTCGGGATTTGTTTGTATGTATGTGTTTTTTTTTTTTTTTTTTTATCACTCACAATAATTGTTGTAAAAATATATATATGTAGGTAGGTCCATGCCAGGTAATTTAAGTTACACCACACTTTTCTTTCTGATTTTCTTTTCTTTAACTATTTCTTACTTTACTTTACTTCTTCTTTACTTTCCTCTATTTTTCTTTTCTTTTATTTCACTCTGCATTTATTTTAACTTATTTTCTTTACTTTTTTTTCACTTTTATCTTTTCTTTCCTTTTACAATAGGCACTATTGAGATTCAACTTCTACGTTGAAAATTAAAAGAAAAAAAATCAAAAAAAAACTATCGCAAGCGAAATGGGTTTTAAAAAAAAAAATGTCAAGAATTGTTAAGAAAATTAGAATGGCTGATTACACGGATTTAGAACACCAAAGGAAAACAACATCACTTTAAATCTTTTGGTTTTGGTCTTAAGGAGCACCCCGCTTCAGCAACCGCCACTGACCTTCAGGTGATTTAAGGTCAAGTAAAAAAACTGCAGAGGCCCGAGTTGGATACCTCGTTCGGTGTTAAATGCACTCTTGGGCTAATTCTACCTTAATGGAACCTGAAGAAATAGAAATACTTTAATACCTATATTCCTTCTAGGATTTCTTATGCATATTACCTCTGCTTAAAAAACAATGGAGTCTCAAATTCTTCCTTGGGTTTGAAACTAAGCCTTTGGATTCTGGACCAAATCTCTCTTTGTGATACTAAAAGGGAATTTTTGTTAACTAAACAGTCTATTTTGCTTTTCTAATTATTTTACTCCTCACCTTTTTAGTATTGGGTTAATTTTTCTCTTCAGGAAAATCGTTTGTATAAAAAACTTTTGCTGACACAGAGTTATTTGATTCCAATTTTCAAATTTTTCGTCGTGATCGTCATAATGACCCCAATATAGCTACTGTTGGTGGAGGATTATTACTAGCCGTTCGTAATAATTTGTTTTGTAATCTCGTCGACGATTTTTTGGACTCCAACCTCGAAATAATATGTGTGAAAATATCAACCCCGTCTGGTCATTTATATGTAGTTGTTTGCTATATTCCGCCTTCTTCTACAAGTGATGTCTACAATAAACTTATCGATTGCTTGGAATCTATAAATGACAAAATTGAACCTTCAGATGAACTTTTTGTTATTGGTGACTTTAATTTGCCAAATCTTGAATGGACTAAATAATCGGAACATGAATCTTATCATGCTGCTAATGCGTTGAGCAATAACGAAGTTCTTTTTATCGATGGAGTGATTTCATTTGGTCTTAATCAATTAAGCAATGTCAAAAACCAATTTGGTAAAATTTTAGACCTTGTATACTTTTCTGACCTTAATAATTCTGATGGAACTGTGATACTTTCGGATGCAAAACTCATTGAGGAAGATCGGCATCATCCTGCATTATCTATCTCATTAAACCTAAATATTATTAATGTAACTTATCATTGTAAGAATATGCATGAATTCAATTTTAAAAAATGTAATTTATCAGAACTCTATCGTTTATTGCAAGATATTAACTGGAATAGTTTATTTTTTAATGTCAGTTTTGATGAAATGGTCTTTCGTTTTTATAAAATTTTATTTGATTGTTTCTTAGAAACCGTTCCGTTACGAAAAAAAAGACCTTTAAATAACACTCCACCGTGGTTTGATCGACATATTAAAACTCTTAAAAATAAAAGAAACAAGGCTTGGGTGAAGTTGAATCGATTCTGGAGCGTCGAGGCTCAAAATGATTACATTAAACTAAGAGATGAGTTTATTAATTACTATAATTTTCTTTATTCGGACTTTATCTCTAAAACTGAAGATGATCTTAAATCTAACCCCAGAAACTTCTGGAAATATGTCAATTGTAAAAGAAAATCTGATGGTTACCCAAATAATATGTGTTATCAAAATTCAGAGAGTCACAACCCAGAGGACATAGCAAATATGTTTGCCGAATATTTTCAGTGTGCTTTTGAAGTATCTACTTGCGATACCAATAATATTCCCGCTGTTGATGAGTTTTTACATCTTAATTCGATTAACTTTACTATAACTGAGAAAACTATCTTAGAGTACATTAAAAAATTAGATAATTGCTTAAGTCCTGGTCCTGATGGTTTTCCTGCTTTTATGTTAAAAAAATGTGCAATATATATGTCATATCCGTTAGTTTTACTTTTTAATCAGTCTATAAATAGCTGTAAGTTTCCGACCCTTTGGAAAAACGCATTCCTTATTCCTACTCATAAGAAAGGTAAAAAAAATTTGATTTTAAATTATAGACCAATTGCTAAACTATCTGCTATACCCAAAATGTTTGAATCTATTATTTGTGATATCTTGTCTTTTCACTGTTCCTCCGTTTTATGTGACAACCAACATGGCTTTGTTAAAAAGAGATCCACTATAACCAATTTGTAACAGTTTACTACATTTTGTATTGACGCGTTTGAAAAAAAACAACAAGTTGACTGTATTTTTTCTGACTTCAGCAAAGCATTTGACAAGCTAAGCCACCATATTCTTTTAAGGAAACTGCAATATTTGGGTCTTAACGATAGATTTGTTTTGTGGATATCTTCATATCTAAAAGATAAGTTATATAGTGTTGTTTTTAAAAGTGAACGTTCTAAATGTTTTACTGTTAACTCCGGTGTACCTCAGGGTAGCCATCTTGGCCCGTTATTATTGGTACTATTTATTAACGATCTTCCGTCCGTCCTAGTAAATTCTATGTCTCTTATATATGCCGATGATGTAAAAATTTTTCGTACAATCAACTCTGTAGAAGACTGTGATCTCTTACAAAAAGACCTTCAAAGTTTCTGGGAATGGTGCAATATTAATGGTTTAGTTTTAAATATTGATAAGTGTAAAACAATGTGTTTTACACGCAAGAAAAATCTGATTGTCTATAATTATGCGATTGATTTGTCACCTCTTAGTAACCTGTCTTGCTTTACTGACCTTGGGATAGTGTTGGACTCAAAATTAACTTTTATTGACCATTTTGACTACATTATTAAAAAAGCTAACATGACTCTCGGTTTTATTAAAAGATTTGCTCGAGAATTTCGTGATCCCTATGTTCTAAAAACTCTTTATGTCTCATTCGTAAGATCCATCTTAGAGTATGGTTGTGTTGTATGGGCGCCATATTATGCGGTTCATATAAATAGATTGGAGTCCGTTCAAAGAAGATTTATGAGATTTTGTTTAAGATTTCTACCATGGTCGAAGAGAATTATCTTGCCACCTTACGCACAACGTATTCAACTAATAAATCTTCCATCTCTAACGAGTCACAGAGCGTATCTACAATTTTGTTTTATTGTTGGGATAATCAATGTATCCATTTCAACTCCATTGATACTTTGTAGATTAAATTTCATAGCTAGTCAGTATAATTTGAGAAGGCAGTTACCAATTGCCAACATTTATAGTAGATCAAACTACGGTGCTAATAGTCCTTTAAATCTCTTAATTAATATTTACAATAAAAATTCAAATTTAATTAATTCCAGCAATGACAATGTAAAATCACTCAACTTAAGAACAATATTTTTTATTCAAAATAATCTATAATGTACATTAGATATAAGTTTTTATTTTTTTTTGTTATAATTAAAAAAATGTATGTACCGTTAGTATTTAAGGAAATGAAATAAATTATAAAACTTAGATATTTCAAAAAAAAATTCTGGCGAACTAAAAAAATTTGCACCAAAAAAAAAAGACGCGCACAGTGTGAAGGTAAGTTTTACTTTCATAAGAAAATCAACTTTCCTACTTTGTTGCAGATGATAAAAGCTTTTCTTTCTCGATCATATGTGATTCTAGTATATAAAAAGAGGTCGATGCCCTGTGGCCTATATTTTGAAATTCTCCTTCACCTATTTGCAGATTCCACATAAAAAGAGCTTTATTTCCCCATCTTCCAGCATATTTGGCTAATTAAACTTAATTTGTAACCATGTCTTGTACCTACTTATACCTACATATTTGTATTTTTCTATTGTCTATTTCCATGTATATGTGTCCTCTCAAAAGCTCATCTCATCTGTTTAACAAACGAAACAAAAAAAAACAACAACAAAAAATAAATAAACCTAACCATAACTCATACCTATTACATTACAAAATACTTATTTCCTAATATTATTGCACCTCCCATCCCTATCGCACTTTAATACTTTAATCAGTTCTTTTTCCTCTTTTTTTTTTTATAAATCTTTATCGAATTGAATTCGCCCGATAAAGCTTTCAGACTTTGAGGTGTCATCTTTTGACAAATGTCATTTTCCTTGTTGTTTGTAAACGTTTACTATTATTTTGATCGTCGGTCGTGATTATTTTATTTGTTTTGAATGTTTAAAGAATAAAATGTGCAACAGTGATTTATGTAATTACCTAAACATAACTTAACTAGGTAACATAAACTAGAAATTTTGTTGTACCTACTAAAAAAAACTACTATAGACATATACCAATGATAAATGAAAGAATATGTAAGTACACACATAATTTCATTCATATCTAGTTTATTATTTGTTAATACAAATTTTTTTTTCTTTTCAGGTAGGTACATCGTGGTTCGTGGTTTGGATTCTCATCACAGTGAAGTGAAGTGATATTTAGTTTAGTTTATTTTATTTTAATTGAAAACAGAAGATGTGTATTTTTTTGTTAGCAACAATAAAGTATCGAACACTCGGGGTACTCTGATTGGGTACATTTGTATTTTTTTTTTTTTTTTAATTATTATTGTTATTATTAATATTTTTTTTTCAGGTGATTTGATCGAACGCTGTCGTAACATATCATCGTAACATTGCACCGTGATCAGTACTATCCGCTTTCAGGAGGAGAGTTCCAAAAATGCTTTTCAGTTACTCACGAAAATCACTTGTGCAATCAACGTCATTCAATATACACTAAGGGATCAGAAATAAGTTCTTGCGAAATCCATTACCTGAGCCATAATCAACAATCTCCATCATGCAAGATAACGAAGACCATCGAAGGACCTCATGGGATTCAGCTTTGCTCTCCAAACGAATGGATTTACGTACTAAAGAAAAGAATTACTTTAAACGTCGTCTGCAATGGAACTGCAACACCGAGCATTTTAGAGGGCTCAGGAATACTTCAAATTCAACCCAACTGTGTAATCAAGGATGACCTAATGACGCTGCGTGGTTATTCAATACATTCAACTTACTCAAGAATGTCACTGTCACCCCTAGCAAACCTTTCGGATTATGCTGTTCCAGACAAATTCAATCCGGTAGTTCACCAATCCTCGAGCTACAAAAAACATCTGCTAGAGCTTGATGAGCTAAAGCAGCAACTGTTAAACATAACCAGTAATTTGTCGTTCTCCACATCCTCTAACGATACACACCAATTTGCAGTGGGTTATATGGGACTTCTCATATCAATCACGGCACTGATCCTCCTACTGTGGAAATTGTTTAGCATGTACCGCTCTGATACCAACAAGACAGCTCCCTCCGACAAGGCAGAATACGAAAATGAAGAGGAAGAACCCAACATTGAGGACCCCAACACCGTCACATTCGAGGTTTTGGTATAGTTTCGAACATATTTCAACACGCGGAGAATGTTGATATTATTATATCAACATAGGTCATGTAGCTTCTCTGCATGTCATTTCATTTAACGCATTTGCATAGCAACATTAGTCATGTAGCTTCTCTGCATGTTATTTCATTTAACGCCTTTTGCATTGCTTTTATTTTCGTAGCCAATGTGTGTATCTTGTATCATTCAATAGCCAATTCCCATAGAATGAATAATTGTGTGCATCTGTCAGCAAAATTATTGCATTCGAATATTGGATATATTTATTGAACCTTATGAGTTTTTTGTTTATTTTTTAGAAGTCAGCATTATGCGACTATTGTTATTGTTAATTTAATTTTAGCTTAGTTTGCAAAAACTGTGTATAAATAGTATTGTAAGGAAATACAAATTATCATTCACGATCAAACTCTTTTCGATTATTTCTGTTATTGCTTCCCCCCAACAGAGGTAAGGGGCATTGGCTTAAAACTATTTCTGCTATTGCTTCCCCCCACCAGAGGTAAAGGGCATTGGTATAAAATAAAGAACATTATTCGACGATAATACACTGGTACTTAGAACGGGGTGTATTTATTACTACGGCTGGTCAAGGTTTATGTACCCTGTCCAGCAAGATAATGCAAAAGAGTATTAGCTTTAAACATTTTTAATATCAGACCAGAGATACAAAATAATATTATTCACTTTTTGTTATGCATCCTGGAATTTATCTTCTTCCAAACCAACGGAAATGAGATGCATATAGTTGGAAAGGTTTTCTAGAGTAAATCAGACTTAAGTATGGGCACCAAGCTCTAAACGTCTAAACCATGGGAAAGAAGACCTTTCCAACGACGCGACGTTTGTCTTGTTTCTGTTGGTGGGCTGGACCAATTTGCCCTCCTCCTCCTTTGAAAACGCGCTTCTTTTTAGATAAAAACTAAGAATATGAATGACAAACAAAAATAACAGCCTATTGTATTTTTTAAAGTTGAAAAATATTCAACTTTTGCTTTTGTTTTTATTGCCACGTTACGTACATTACGTTGTTTTACGTTTGTCAAAACATAGTATGGACGACAAAGTCATTTTGCGATTGCTTACAATAGATTACTATGTTTCAACTTTAAACGTCTTTCAACGCTAACAGTAAAGCAACTTTGTGTTTTCCGCTTTATTCTAATTTTGCAACTGAATAGCTAAGTCCTTTTTATATTGAATTTTCTATTTTGTTTGCGCATAAAATAAAGTTTCAAATTATGATACTTATTGTGGAACAAAATAGAAATTAAAAAGAATATTTCTTGAAAATATTGAAGGCCATATAAGACCGGCTTTGTTTCACCGTCTAATTTAGACGGTGAAACAAAGCAGAATGTTTGCATAAGGATAATGACGGAAGCAGTTGCACCAAAATTTGCAAAACTTAATAACTCCAATTATGAAAATTGGAAATTTAAAAGAGAGCTATTGCTTCTTAACCGAAATTTGTGGAAAAGGGCGATCATTAAAAAGCAACCAGTTGAAACCCGCACAAGTCACTAATCAAAATGATATTGATGAATGGGATCAATTGGATGATGAAGCCAGAGGAACAAAAGGTTTGTCTGTTGAAGACAACCAACTAGCGCTATTTCGTACAAAAAAGACAGCTAAGGACAACATAGAATTCAAGATTTGTTTACAAAATAAGATGACATTGGTGAAGAGGCCCTATCATAAATGGTGTGCAGCGATGCTTTAAAGCAGTATACCCGATAGTAATGATGCTTTAATCACAACACTTGAATCATGAAAAGAAGAAGAAGCCACATTTGCATTAGGTCAATGACGAGTGATTGGTGAGTATGAGCGACATTCGCATATAGAATGTTGTACAGGTGATTCAGTATTGAAAGTCGTAGAGAAAGTAAATGTTTGTTTTTTCTGCAAAAAGACGGATCATTTCAAAAAGAATTGTCCAAAATATAAAGAATGGTTAGCGAAAAACAAAATGAACAAAGGAAACAAGAAGAATTCAACTTATAAAGTGAAAACGATGGAAGAGAAATCACCAAGTAGAACATCAAATTCCAGCTAGGTACGAGCAAGATTTTCTTATTACCGTTTGCTCTTCTTAGTAAAATGGATGGACAGTTGATTCAGGAGCGACCAGACATGCAGTAAACGACAAATGAGTTATATAAAAGTACAATTAAATAAGCAAATGGTGAAACATCTAAAGTGGAAGGAATTGGAACAGGATTTAGCGATTTTGTATTGAGAATGGGGACATCCACAGAGCAAAGGTAGCAAATGTCCTATTTGCTTCGAGTTTGGTGGGGAATATCTTATAGCATTGAATTTAATAATAGAATTGGAGAAATCAAATACCAAGGCAAACAAATAGGAGTTGCAGACGTTGTTTGTGATATGTGTATATTGCGGCAGCCTGACCCTAAATCAGTACACCGTTGCATCACAACGAAAAATGTATTCATTCGTGGCACCGAAAGACTACGACAAAGTCTTCGCACCTGTTGTGTTACATACCACATTCAGAATATTGCTATCTGTGTCAGCGAAAAGAAAAAAGAACGTTTATCATCCGGATGCTAAAGCGGCTTTCTTGCTTTTCAATTTAAATGAAACCATTTACATGCAACAAACAATGGGTCTCAAAAACAGCAACGAGTCAAAAGTTTGCCTGTTGAAGAAAAGTATTAACGGACGCAAGCAGGCAGCCAGATCCTGAAATAGTGCATTTCATGATGTATTGGTTGAAGTAGATTTTCATCAGAGTTACAATGATCCGTGCATGTATTCCAAATGGATTGACAGCAGCTACTGCTATATCATTGTCTACGTTGATGACATTATAGTGGTTTGCTTAACAGTCGATCAATTAAAGGTGATTGAAAATGTTCTGAAGTCAAAATTTCAAATGCAAAATTTGGGACCAATAAAACATTATTTGGGGATGGAAATTAGCAAAGACTCAAGTGAAAATTTCGAACTTTATGTCAGTCAACGTACATCATGAAAATAGCATCAGATCTTGTCCTAACAGAAGCAAAGGACGTTAAAGCACCTTTAGAAGTAAATAAGTAAATTACGGAAAAACAGAATCATCAACTCAGCTTGAAAATAACACGAAGTATTGACAGTTGATTCGAAGATTAATGTACTTATCAGTAAATATAATACACGATATTTCAGCGAGCGTCCGTATTTTGGCACAAAAGGTATCAACAACAGAAGACTGGAATCAGCTGAAACGTGTTGTAAAATACCTAAAAGCAACACAATAAATGAAGTTAAAACTCAGTAACATTCAGTTGAACGATTTTAAAGGTGACTCCTCCTCCCGCTCCTCCTATCGACCAATTGCACTTACGTCCCTTCTCTCCAAGGTCATGGAAACACTGACAAATCGTCAGCTCAAGAAATATATCGAAGATCGAGAGCTTCTAAATGACCGGCAGTACGGCTTTCGCAGCAATGGTTCCATTGGTGATCTGATGGCATATCCTACCGAACACTGGAACAAATCCTTGCATCGCTTTGGCGAAAGCAAGATTATTGCTTATGATATTTCAAAGGCATTTGATACAGTTTTGCATGAAGCTCTTTTATTGAAAATGCGTGCAATTGGTATCGATGATACTCGTATTCGTTGGATTAGAAGCGTTCTTCTAGACCGCTCAATACAAGTTTTATTAGACCGTTTCAAGTCTGATCTCCACAAAATAAATGCTGGTGTGGCATTGTTTTGCCGACGACTCAACCCTCAGCTTTTCATTTACGTTTGATAATTTATGGCCCTCGCCTGTGGACGTGTTATTACAACGATACTGTATGATCAACTCATTAAACTCCGATTTAAACAGCATTGTGAATTGGGGTATTAGAAATCGTGTGGAGTTAAATGCATCAAAAACTGAATGCTGTCTTTTGTTGTTATGCCATTATCCATGGATGGTACTTGCATCGAGGAGGTCGAAAATATATCAGTACTCTGTATGTGTAACAGTGACAACCTTCGTTGAAATGACCTTATACTTGAGATTACCAAAAATGCTGCAAGATGCTAAGGCTTCCTTAATGGATGCGAGAAATTTTCGCCCCTTCTGATCTGGCTTCAATTTACAAAGCGTTTATACGCCCTTAACTTGAGTATCACTCAGATCTCTGGGCAGGTGCTTTTCAAACTTTCTTATAACTGCTCGACATAGTTCAGAAAAAAGACCTAAGACTGATAGGAGAGGGAAGCATTATGGAAACATTTCCATCCCTTGAACATCGTCGAAATGTTTCATGTCTTTTCTTATTTTGCCGGTTCTTCTACAAAAAATGCTCACTCGAGGTAGCCAGCTGCGATCCACCCCTTAAACATTATGTTAAATAAAACACTTGTTTTATTTCCACTTATATCACAGTTTTTAATAATTTTAATCGACGCGTTTCGTCTTATTAGGACATCATCAGGAGACTAATTATACATAGAATAAAATAGTGCGTGCAAAGTACATTTAACAGTTTGTCAAGAGAATTAAGTCCGAGTTTCATTTACTGTAAATACAAATGTATACATATAATAAACAAGTCATGAAATTACATATATTAAAAACATTATTTTTATTTATCAAAAGCAAAATTGAGCAGAGGGCTTTTATTAGTTAAGTCTACTTGGCAATTAAGGATGTTCAGATGTTTGTGTTTGTTGATCTCGAAGATTTCAAATTTATCAAGAACACGGCCGGATGGGAGACAATGGAGTAGTTGTATATTATCTGGGGAACAAAAATGTCCTGTAGCCTTTATATGCTGGGACAGTCCGGAAGAAGGGTCCGAGTGAACTGAGGCATTCATATGTTCGGTAAATCTTTTTTGTAAGGTTCTTGAAGTTTTTCCGATATATACACAATCGCAACCTTCGCAGTTGATTTTGTAAACCCCACTTTTTTGTAAGAGTTCAGTTGATCTTCTTATTCTGTTGTTGCAAAATAAGAGTGAGTAGCTATGCTGTCTTCAAATCTAAATTGTTATGGATAAATGCTGAAATTAAAAAACATTATAAACAGCGAGATAATCTAAGCGTACACCTTAAAGTAATTCACTCTGAGTTATCTTTTCGATTGCATTTCATTGAATTCTCTTTAGTTCATGAAGAGGCAAATGACAAAGCTGATCAGTTATCACACCATCAACACATAAAACAGAATTCAAAACTAGAGAAATTGTGCCTAAAACAAAACAACAACAACAATATAACCGCTCGAAGTCATCACACAAGCACGTTTAATTTCAACGAACGAGTGGTGAACAGGTCCGAAGTTCATTTCTCTTCCACTGAAACTGATGTACTGAAGCTTGGTCTAAACTATGCATACATACCAAACACAAAAGCAACGCATCTTATTAATCTTGCTGTACATACAGATGCTGCCTTACCAGATGCAAATTTAGGATGCAGAGTCGATTGTGCAAAAGTGCTTAAAAAGGCAATAAATGACAACGACAGCACACAACTCTGTTCAAAATCATTTGATAAGACAATCAGATCATTGAAAGGCAAGATAAAAGACAATAATTTAATTCTTAGTAAGGCTGACAAGGGGAATATTTGATAAAAATGAGAGAGTGCATGGGCACAATGCAAGTAAGGGAAATAAACTCTGAACCAACTAAAAAGTATAATAAGAAGGTTTATGAGACTATACTCTCCTCAAATTTGATTTTCGATGAAGGTGAGAAAAACAGATTAAGAAATAGCAATCCCTCCATTCCAGTGCTTTATGGATTACCAAAATTACATAAAGAAGAAGTCCCGGTGCGACCTGTATCCTCTTCTATAAATGCCCCGCGCAAAAACTGGGAAAGAAATTGTCTAATATTCTCCCAAACGTTTTAAATTTTGATCCCAAATATTCTATCAAAAATTCTATGGAACTTATTAAAAAAACTAAAGATCTGGTGCTACCAACCAACGCTAAACTCGTCTCTTTTGACGTAAAAAATTTGTTCTAATCTATACCGACAGAAAAATTGAAATTACTTTTAATTCAACATCTTGAAGAAAAAGTTTCGGACCCTGAAAGATGTTAGCAATATATAGATGTACTTTCCGTTTGCTTGGATCAAAACTACTTTGAGTTTGACAGTAAGGTGTATACTCAACTTTCTGGTTTGGCCACGGGATCTTCTTTATCTCCATTTGCAGCGGAATATTTCATGAACCATTTTGAAAGCGTTCTTTTCGCATCAAAAAACCAAATTTTACAAAATGTTTTTCTTTGGATTCGATATGTGGATGATGTATTTTGTATTTGGACAGGAACACAACGTAACCTTGATAAGTTCTTCAAAGATTTTTTAAATTAACTGGATCCAAATATCCAATTCACTGTGGAATATGGTTCAGGTATCGATCGATACTCGTATTCGTTGGATTAGAAGCGTTCTTCTAGACCGCTCAATACAAGTTTTATTAGACCGTTTCAAGTCTGATCTCCACAAAATAAATGCTGGTGTGGCATTGTTTTGCCGACGACTCAACCCTCAGCTTTTCATTTACGTTTGATAATTTATGGCCCTCGCCTGTGGACGTGTTATTACAACGATACTGTATGATCAACTCATTAAACTCCGATTTAAACAGCATTGTGAATTGGGGTATTAGAAATCGTGTGGAGTTAAATGCATCAAAAACTGAATGCTGTCTTTTGTTGTTATGCCATTATCCATGGATGGTACTTGCATCGAGGAGGTCGAAAATATATCAGTACTCTGTATGTGTAACAGTGACAACCTTCGTTGAAATGACCTTATACTTGAGATTGCCAAAAATGCTGCAAGATGCTAAGGCTTCCTTAATGGATGCGAGAAATTTTCGCCCCTTCTGATCTGGCTTCAATTTACAAAGCGTTTATACGCCCTTAACTTGAGTATCGCTCAGATCTCTGGGCAGGTGCTTTTCAAACTTTCTTATAACTGCTCGACATAGTTCAGAAAAAAGACCTAAGACTGATAGGAGAGGGAAGCATTATGGAAACATTTCCATCCCTTGAACATCGTCGAAATGTTTCATGTCTTTTCTTATTTTGCCGGTTCTTCTACAAAAAATGCTCACTCGAGGTAGACAGCTGCGATCCACCCCTTAAACATTATGTTAAATAAAACACTTGTTTAATTTCCACTTATATCACAGTTTTTAATAATTTTAATCGACGCTTTTCGTCTTATTAGGACATCATCAGGAGACTAATTATACATAGAATAAAATAGTGCGTGCAAAGTACATTTAACAGTTTGTCAAGAGAATTAAGTCCGAGTTTCATTTACTGTAAATACAAATGTATACATATAATAAACAAGTCATGAAATTACATATATTAAAAACATTATTTTTATTTATCAAAAGCAAAATTGAGCAGAGGGCTTTTATTAGTTAAGTCTACTTGGCAATTAAGGATGTTCAGATGTTTGTGTTTGTTGATCTCGAAGATTTCAAATTTATCAAGAACACGGCCGGATGGGAGACAATGGAGTAGTTGTATATTATCTGGGGAACAAAAATGTCCTGTAGCCTTTATATGCTGGGACAGTCCGGAAGAAGGGTCCGAGTGAACTGAGGCATTCATATGTTCGGTAAATCTTTTTTGTAAGGTTCTTGAAGTTTTTCCGATATATACACAATCGCAACCTTCGCAGTTGATTTTGTAAACCCCACTTTTTTGTAAGAGTTCAGTTGATCTTCTTATTCTGTTGTTGCAAAATAAGAGTGAGTAGCTATGCTGTCTTCAAATCTAAATTGTTATGGATAAATGCTGAAATTAAAAAACATTATAAACAGCGAGATAATCTAAGCGTACACCTTAAAGTAATTCACTCTGAGTTATCTTTTCGATTGCATTTCATTGAATTCTCTTTAGTTCATGAAGAGGCAAATGACAAAGCTGATCAGTTATCACACCATCAACACATAAAACAGAATTCAAAACTATAGAAATTGTGCCTAAAACAAAACAACAACAACAATATAACCGCTCGAAGTGATCACACAAGCACGTTTAATTTCAACGAACGAGTGGTGAACAGGTCCGAAGTTCATTTCTCTTCCACTGAAACTGATGTACTGAAGCTTGGTCTAAACTATGCATACATACCAAACACAAAAGCAACGCATCTTATTAATCTTGCTGTACATACAGATGCTGCCTTACCAGATGCAAATTTAGGATGCAGAGTCGATTGTGCAAAAGTGCTTAAAAAGGCAATAAATGACAACGACAGCACACAACTCTGTTCAAAATCATTTGATAAGACAATCGGATCATTGAAAGGCAAGATAAAAGACAATAATTTAATTCTTAGTAAGGCTGACAAGGGGAATATTTGATAAAAATGGGAGAGTGCATGGGCACAATGCAAGTAAGGGAAATAAACTCTGACCCAACTAAAAAGTATAATAAGAAGGTTTATGAGACTATACTCTCCTCAAATTTGATTTTCGATGAAGGTGAGAAAAACAGATTAAGAAATAGCAATCCCTCCATTCCAGTGCTTTATGGATTACCAAAATTACATAAAGAAGAAGTCCCGGTGCGACCTGTATCCTCTTCTATAAATGCCCCGCGCAAAAACTGGGAAAGAAATTGTCTAATATTCTCCCAAACGTTTTAAATTTTGATCCCAAATATTCTATCAAAAATTCTATGGAACTTATTAAAAAAACTAAAGATCTGGTTCTACCAACCAACGCTAAACTCGTCTCTTTTGACGTAAAAAATTTGTTCTAATCTATACCGACAGAAAAATTGAAATTACTTTTAATTCAACATCTTGAAGAAAAAGTTTCGGACCCTGAAAGATGTTAGCAATATATAGATGTACTTTCCGTTTGCTTGGATCAAAACTACTTTGAGTTTGACAGTAAGGTGTATACTCAACTTTCTGGTTTGGCCACGGGATCTTCTTTATCTCCATTTGCAGCGGAATATTTCATGAACCATTTTGAAAGCGTTCTTTTCGCATCAAAAAACCAAATTTTACAAAATGTTTTTCTTTGGATTCGATATGTGGATGATGTATTTTGTATTTGGACAGGAACACAACGTAACCTTGATAAGTTCCTCAAAGATTTTTTAAATTAACTGGATCCAAATATCCAATTCACTGTGGAATATGGTTCAGGCTCTCTAAGCTTTTTAGACTTGACGCTATCCATATCGGATAACAAACTCCAATTTGACATTTTTAGAAAAGGAACTTGTACGGATACAATAATTCCCGCATCTTCAGCCCATCCTTGGAGTACCAAAATGTCCGCGTTCCATTCTATGTTAGACAGACTAATAAGAGTTCCACTAAGCCAATATAATTTTAAAAAGGAATTCCTCACAATACTACAGATTGCAATTGCAAATGGTTATAAGAAGAATATAGTATATAATCTATTTAGAAATAAGTCTAGGCGAGAAGTATTGAAGACTATATTTCCAAAAGGTGTGGAGAACGATGACCATGTTTGGCAAAAATACCCTACTTACCTGGAGTATGCGAAAAATTAGTGGAACCCCTTTCAACAGCAAAAATTAAACCAGCATTTTTCAACAAACACACTCTCAGAAACTACCTTTGCAACAACAAAATAAGAAGATCTACTGAACTCTTACAAAAAAGTGGGGCTTACAAAATCAACTGCAAAGGTTGCGATGGTGTATAAATCGGAAAAACTTCAAGAACCTTACAAAAAAGATTTAATGAACATATGAATGCCTCAGTTCACTCGGACCATTCTTTCGGACTGTCCCAGCATATAAAGGCTACAGGACATTCTTGTTCCCCAGATAATATACAACTACTCCATTGTCTCCCATCCGACCGTGTTCTTGATAAATTTGAAATCTTCGAGATCAACAAACACAAACATCTGAACATCCTTAATTGCCAAGTAGACTTAACTAATAAAAGCGAAGCCGGCTAATTCACTGTGCACAATTCACCGTGCACAATTCACTGTGCACAATTCATTGTGGGGACAATTCACGGTGCACAATTCACTGTGGTACTCAATTCACTGTGGCGGGCAATTAACAGTTGTGGACAATTTACAGTGGTGGACAACTGTGGTGGAGTTATACGCTGTGGCGAAAGTTGATTAAATTTTACCTCTACAGTGATGAGCAAACATTGAAATAACTCAAATGGAAGATTGAAGGTGATTTTCCTTATGTTGTTTTCCTTCGGAACCAAGATCTGTTAGATTTTTGTTCTCTGTTTACTGATTTATAGAAAAAAATTCATAAAAAATGATACTAAACCGTTTTAAAATTTAGGCATTGGGCACAGTTCACTGTGGTGGACAATTTACAGTGTGCATTTCACTGTGGTGTACTATTTGCGCGCGCGAATAGTACACCACAGTGAAATGCACACTGTAAATTGTCCACCACAGTGAATTGTCCGCCACAGTGAATTGTGTCAACAGTGAATTGTGCACAGTGAATTGTCCCCACAGTGAATTGTGCACAGTTAATTGTGCACAGTGAATTGTGCACAGTGAATTAGCCTAGACCCAATAAAAGCCCTCTGCTCAATTTTGCTTTTGATACATAAAAATAATGTTTTTAAATTTGTAATTTCATGACTTGTTTATTATATGTATACATTTGTGTTTACAGTAAATGAAACTCGAACTTAATTCTCTTGACACACTGTTAAATGTACTTTGCATGCACTATTTTATTCTATGTATAATTAGTCTCCTGATGATGTCCTTATAAGACGAAACGCGTCGATTAAAATTATTAAAAAACTGTGATATAAGTGGAAATTAAACAAGTGTTTTATTTTACATAATGCTTTCATCATATGTATTCCACCAAGTGCCAACAAAGAGCTCTATTGAGTTTATAAAACCCCTTAAACATTTCCCCCGTAACACTTCTGCTAGGAATGATCATCAGTTTACACTTGAGCCCGATTCCGGACGTACCGTAATATATAGGGATTCTTTCTTTTTCACTGCAATTTTGATCTTCAAACATTTAAAACCAATGTTCATCGACACCTCCTTTCCCTTACTTCCTAATTTCCTATCGCTAACGCTATGACTAATCATTAAAAGGGCTATACAAACCCATTGAGCGCGTGTGCCGTAGAAAAAAATTATTTATAATCCTTGGTTCAAAAGTAAGTTCTCAGTTCTCAGTTTGGGCGTGGCTGACGCACACTTTTCATAAAAAACCGTCAATATAGTTTTTATAAAATAACAATTGTTATAATAAAGCAAAAAACATCAAATTTTGTGGGTATTACTTGTACATAAACATTAATTTGTTCAATATGCTTACTTTTAAGGGCGCAAATTTTACAAAATACCTCAAGTAAGATCGTTTAAAAACTACTCGATTCAGCTGTCTTTCACATATGCCTAAAAACTGACTAATGATCAAAGCTCAGTTAGTTTTTTAAACTTTTTTTTTATACATTTTTAGGACACTCCCGACTTTAAGGGGCGTTTCCGTCAAAGGTCGTAGTATGCATTAATTGTGTTAATGTTTTAAACTATCGGTAGCAGTTTTGAAATAAGGAGATGAACGTTTCGGTTTGTATTCCTTGGTTACGTAGCAGAGTGTAGTCCAAGAATAAATTGTTAAATACACCCATAATCGCTATTTCCATTCAAAATCTAATTTTTAAATATTTAAGTTGTGTCTTGTTTTCTTCAAATCATTCTACAAACCTTAAAATTGATTGTCACTTAGCTCATAGTTATTGCAACTTTGGGCGTGGCACATGCCTTTTTTTATTGCGCCAGTGGTTAAAGAACACCAGCCACACAAAATTAATTTTATTGAGGTTTTCCTATCTGCTTAAGAAGAATTTTGTTTCTGAAACTGGAACAGCAGATGGCTGCGGGAAGGGAACGCATACACATAACAAAATAAAATGCACGACTGGGTCACACGTACTAGCTCTGTGGGTGCAAGCACAATGATAACAAATTTTTCAACCAAAAACGAATACCATTTGTTGTATAAGATAAGCAAAAAAGTTCAAATTCTCTGTTTAAGAAGTCTTTATGTTCCGTATTTTGAGCATATAGGAAGTGTTGTTATTAAAGAAACTTTAATGTGTCCAGTTATTTCGTTAAACTATCTCCTTCAATTAAATTAAGTCGTTTATAAACAGATGTCCGTTACTTGTTTTTTAGCAATAACTTAAGAATGCAGTTATCAATGAAATACTCCCAAAAAATACCCTAAAAGTAATTCAAAATTGTTAGTAACTTTTGGAAAATTTGGTAAAAACTTAACATTTGTTGGCTAAAACTGGAAACCCCGTTATAGAACCTTTCATATTTAAAATATAGAGGCCTTCTTTTGGGTGCTATGAAAGAAGTCGTATTTCGTCTATGTCGTTGAGCACTTATGGCCAGTTTAATCAAACCTTTAAAACCAATGTCCGTTATTGTCATTTGTAACCAAATTGCAAATTTGAAAAGTAACAAATTTGCCAAAACCTAGTGGTTTTGTATAGGAGCCACCATTTAAAATAGCTTAACTGAAAAATGCAATGCCATCTAATAGGAATTTTTACGGAACTATACCAAACAAAGTTTAAGTGAGCTTGATACAACCGTTGCCAATGTATGGCCATTTAACAAAGGCCGTTATGACCAGATCTCCGTTATTTGCATTTTTAGCCAAAAAATAAATAACGCAGTTTTCTAAAGAACACTCAAAGTATATTAAACACAAAGTTTAATTAAAATCGTTAGAGCCGTTTCTGAGCAAATTAGAAAAATCAAAAAAAAAAAAGTTGGCTAAAACTGAACAGCTCGTTGTATGGGAGCCACCGTTTAGAAAGGTTTTACTGAAAAAAATACAACGCCATTCTATAGGATATTTTGAAAAACTATGCTAGACAAATTTTAAGTGAATTCGATCAACCAACTTATGGCCAATTGAAAACAAAAGCCGTTTAAACGTGATTTTCTTTATGCCCATATAAGCCAAAAACAAAAAAACCCACTTTTATCAAAAATGCCTTAGGTTTGGTAAATTTTGAGTTTAAGGAAAATCGTTAAAGCCGTTTTTGAGCAAATCCAAAATGGAAAAACCGTTACTCGAAAGGTACTAGTTTGAGCCGGGCTAAACCGAAATCAAAAACACCTCGACATCCGTTTTTCTTCAAACTTTTACATGAAGTTTGAAGAAAATCCGTCAAGCGGTTTATGCTGTAGGCAGTGTTGGATAGTTACGCGTAACTTTGAAATTTTAATTAGTTAAACGTAACTAATGTAACTTATGCAACTTATGTAACTAATGTAACTATATGTAACTAATTGTAACTAAATGTAACTAACTATAACTAATAGAACTTTTCAAATACAAAAACTCACATTTTATGTTATAAATTGAAATTTAGAAGTTCCGTCCACAAACCCCATCGAATGACGATCGACTACACTGTTTTATGGCAAAGCTGGATGACTGATATTGCTGTCGGGCCAGCTGCCAGCTGTGGCCACAGCAACCTGGCAAGGAATACATTTTTAAATTACTATATTTCTGCAAAAAAAAAATTAAAAATAATAAAACAAAATAGATCTCGTTTGATTTCCTTTGGGCGAGCCAAATCTGAAATTTGAGACCAGATCTGAGATCAAATCTGAATTTACCATACACAAATAAATCACAATAAACAAAGAAATGTCCAGGAATCTCAAGAAAGAAGGGAAAACTTTAAATGTAAGTAAAAATCTATTGTATGCTCCAAGAATATAATATTTTATTAGATTTCCTTTTCATCAGGAACATAGTAATTTCAATAATGTATTCCTTGCCAGGTTGCCGTTGCCCTTGCTAATAAAAGAATTTTGTCAATAGTGGATTGTGATTCAGGATGAAATGTGATTTTTTTATTTTTTATTATTAAGTTACGGTTAGTTTTATTTAGTTACAGTTAGTTACAGTTAGTTACATTTAGTTACATTAGTTACATTAGTTACGCCAAATATTCGGCGTAACTAATTCATAATAGTTACGCGTAACTAAACGAGTAACTTACTACATGTAACTTACTTGCCAACACTGGCTGTAGGATGACGTGAAAAAGCGCACAGACGTACAGACGCACAGACAATAACAAGAACGGTATGGCGAAAACCACATTCTTGGACTTCTCTATATCATCGTAATGTCATGTTTGATTAAAACCTCGATTTTTTTTGTCTGCACGAAACCAATTCTTGCCGTATAGAGCAAATAAAAAGGGAATATGGTATCCAAAAGTTCGTTGAAAACGTACTGTAGCTCTCCCTTATGTTTTCTAGAGATTTAAGCAGGTAACATTTGTATCCTTCAAGATGTTGAGCCATCGATTACTTCAAGCCCTAGTATTGTTCTCCGATAGGTTTTGAAAATAGAACAAACGCAAATGAAGTGGTCAGTGGCGCGTTCGTTCTTTGCAGATGGTTGTTATGTCAATAGTAAGTGTTGAAGTGTCATGTTACAAATTGTAACGATTGTACAAATTTCTTTTAAGAACGACTTTTGTTGTTCTGTCAAGCGAAATTTAATAATCTAAATCGAACAGTCTTACACAAACAGTTTACCTTTCTCTGATCGAATCGGTGTACAATCCATTTTAATCGAGATTTTAATTAAATTATAAACAATATTTACAAAAAAACAAATTAAAATATCTAGCAAGCTAATAAATCGAGTTCACTTTTTAAACAAATGTCCCTTTGTCACTTTTGACAGATCAACATTCTCATTTCTCAACTCACATCATGGAGATGAGTTAGATATTGTAACGGAATAATTATCTTATAATTCTAATGCAAATGAAAAACTATCACAAATCTTTTTTAATACTGTTTTTTTTATTGAATGTAGGCAATAGTAATAAAAAAGAAGAACTTATTATAAAAATATTTAAAGCTATACAACTGTCGTTATTTATAGCTGTAGATTTTAGCCAAATTCTCATTGTTGAAATATTGGAGGTAAGCTTTCATTTTATTTCAGTACTTTGGACTTCATTGCATGCAGGATATTCCTCTGATATGTGAAAATACATTCAGAAAAAATCACGTCTTTTTCGTTATGCTTCTTTATTTAATCTGTCAATAATTTCCTTATGCCCCTAACTCTTAATTCTCCCACACTCGCAGAGTGTGGTTTCCAATGACGGGCAAATAAGTTACTAGTGGACGATCGGAATGTGCTGTTTCAGCAGCATTGTTTGTTCGCAAGGTTTCCGATGACCAACAGCTTATTTGCCCGTGGGATTAGAATTTGTAAAGCTACCATTAGACGGTCTTTGTAAATGGTCCTTGTAAGGACAGTCTGACGTCACAGAAAATGTGGACATTCTTCACCGTGTCTTTGCTAGTAAGAATGTCCATTACACGAATGAAACAAATTTGGCATTCTTGTCCCAAAGTACAATGTCCACCAAAGTGGACATTGTTACTTTTGCAATTCGGTGTCCTTGCAAGGACAAGCATAACAATGTCCATTACACGACATGACCATTTTGGCAGTTGGTAGTGAATGAAACCACGCTGAAGAATGCAATTTTTTGCAATGACCATTACACGACATTTATAAATTGGTCCTTGTTAAAAGTAAATTTGACGTTTCGGGGACATTTATAACTTGAGTGACTATCGTATTGTCTTTTTTTTCTCTAGAAAATATTCACGAGAGGTATGTGTGTGAAGTTTTTCGATAAAATAATTTCAATTAAATATAATATAATAAAATTATAGTTATAACAGGTAGGTATGTCGTACTACAATCGAAAGTTGCAGATGGCGATGCTCGCAGCACATATATTGGAGAGCAGCGACGACGACGACAACAACCAAGGGCCAACACGAAGAGTTCGTTCTGTGTGGTCCAAAAGAAAGTTCAGAGTGGGAACAGAGCAAATGCACGCAAGGTTGTCATAATCTGATGTCACTTTGGCAGCTCATTGAAATTTAACAACAACAAATCCACCCTGAAAAGTGGACATTCCAAGCAACAATGTCCCGGCAGAAATTCGTGCTGTTGCATTGTAGGGACATGGTATTTGCAAGGACCAGATGTCAAAAAAATGTGTCCTTGTGCCCCGTCAACAATGGAAGGACCATTACACGGTCCTTGTAATTTGTCTTTGCAAGGACACATGACATTGTGACATTGTGGTGGACATTGTGGTTGTCCTTGCAAGGACAGCATTTTACAATGTCCATTACACGACATGTCGACTTTAGGACAGATAAATACGTCATAATGACGTCAGACTGTCCTTGCAAGGACCATTACAAGGACCGTCTAATGGTAGCTTAAGAAAGTGCAGTGCATACAATATTCGCACTACACCTCCTTTTTTTGGGAGAATGAATTTATTTTATTAAATTTATTCTTAAATTCTAATTTTAACTTGAATTTGAAAGGTATTTTGTTCCATAAATATTTTTTTTTTTTTTAATGCTTAAATCATTAGACACAGTGAATTTATATTTTCTTTGTAATTTTTTTTTTTTTTTTAATTTTTAATTTAATTTTAATTCGTAATGTCTTAGTCTCAGTGCTGCCATTTCTCATGATTTAGCATGATTATCATGCTTTTCGGGCTCGAAAAATGTTTTAATGTTTTCGAGTTGAATATCATGTTTTTTTTTTGTTCATTAAATTTTTTTTATTTTCTATTTCTCTACTGCTAAACTACATTACCACCAAAGCAAACATGCCCAACCTACCCTACACGAACATGACATATTTAAATTGACGTTTCAAATCATGAGCAGAGAGAAAAGCGAATGTGTGTTCCATCCTCCACCTCCACTAGCCACGATTTTCGTGGTCTCTTTTGTATTGTATTCATTGTGCGTGTAACCGTGTGAAACAACGAGTCGGAATCTCGGAATCCTCCATCCACATCTTCTGAAAATGAAGGGGTAACAAAAAAAAAATTCAGAAATCGTGTTTGGAAGAGGAGACACACTTAACATTTGTTAAGGAAGGACTGCACAACCTATAGAAGGCGATTAATCTCAATGGAAAAGTGAACGATGTTTATTCTTTAGATTGCTATTTCACAGCTCAACTGTTTCAAAATTATAGATGAATTTTTAAAATTGGTTAGAATATAAACTTTTATTCTCGAAATTCAATAATGGCGGGCTAACACATTTATGAATAGACCGCACGCCAATATCTGTATAAGTTAAAATTTCGTGATTGTGAACCCAATTCTTGTTGCTTAATTTCCATACGCGTTTCCAAGTTACTTTTGTTTTACTCTCATATAGTTTTCTAACTAACTGCCTGAGCAGAATGGTGTAGCTGCAGCAAAGAAAGTAGCTGAAGTACAAGTCGACTCGACTCCAACTTCATGAACGTTTTAAATAAATACTACGAATAAAATTGTTTAAAAAAACTTTGTTTTACTCGTCACAAATTACGATATGGTTTCAAAATTTCTTTTTTTAATTTTGTACCATTATCATGTTTTTTTGACTCAAATCAGGCCTTAATATTATGTTTTTTTAATTTTCTGAGTGGCAGCACTAATAGTCTGTCTTTGTGCACAGTTGTCGTCTTGTCGTTGTCGTGTCTCTTAAAACTATGTTGTTTCTATTTTCTATGCTAACTACTTTAAATGGTCCCTTATAAATATTATCCAATTTATGTCCAACTTGTTTCACTAAAACTAAATCTCCTATTGCTACATCTATGCTATTTTTATATCTGTCGTATAAGACTTTTTCTTTATCCTTCTTGCTTTTTATAATTTCCACGGCCCTTTTATGAGCCGATTGAAGTCGAAATTTGACTTCTTTTTCATACGCCTCAACATTATAAATGGGGTCTACTTTAGCATTTAAAAGGAATTCGTAATTATTTGGAGATTTACCAAACACTAATTCATATGGACAATAGTCATGCACCACCGATGGCGTAGTATTGTAGCAATACGTGAAGTATTTTAGCCACTCGTCGCAGTCTGTTTTTTCTATCGAAATGTATGACCGAACGTACTCATTAAATGTTCTGTGGTTTCTTTCCACAGTTCCTAACGTTTGGTGATGGTATGCCGTTGAAGTGACATTTTCTGCTTTCAGAAGTTTACATATTTCATTAAATGTTTGGTTCTTATATTCGGTGCCCATGTCGGTGATTAATTTCCTCATGGGTCCGTAAACTAGTATGAAATGGTCAAAGATTGCTTTTGCAATGGTTTTTGCACTTTTGTCAGCTATTGGTATTAAAACAAGATATTTTGTTAAATCACATATTATTGTGACTGCATACGCATTGTTATTTTCTGATCTTGGTAATGGTCCAATGGTATCTATTAGTACTACATCAAATGCAGTTGTTGGGGTATCAGTTATAATCATTGGTTCTTTTACGTTTTTCTGTGACTTATTTCTTTGACATTTGTCACATATCTTAACGTATTTTATAATATCTCAAGTCATATTTTTCCAATAATATTTTCTTTGTATCTTTTTTATTGTACGTGTGATCCCTGAGTGGCCACCACAGATTGGATCATCATGGTACTTTTGTATAATAATTTTTCTTTTGTCATCATTTATTATTTTTATAATTGAAGGCGTCAGTGCAATTCGAAGTTTTGTTAGAGCTCTATTTCCTTGTTCTTTATATTCATTGATCCGGATCTTTTCAAAAATGTCGTCACTTAGTGACTGCTGCAGCTTTTTCAATCCATTATCTTTTGCTGTTTTTTCAAGCAGTAGAAATAATTGATGCAAATCAATTTTTCCATTAGTAATAAGGTTTTTTATTTCTATAGTGATCACTTTTTTATTCTTAATAATTTTTAAACAGTCGCCATTAATAGCTAGCCGTGCACTGTTTTTCTGCTACTAAACGCTTTATTTATATATTTATATTACGAGTATTAGATGAGTTTCCTATTTTGTCGACTGTTGATTCGACGTTATTTTTATAGATTGCAGCCTAGTTGTCACTTTAAATATTTTGTTGGCTGAAGTTTTTATGTTTTGAATTTCTTTAAAATCTATGCGTGACAATGCGTCCGCTGCAGAGTTATTTTTTCCCCTCAAGTACTCTACAGTAAAATCATATTCCTCGAGATCTAGTCTCATGCGTGTTAATTAAGAGGAAGGATTTTTCATAGCAAAAAGATGCGATAGTGGTCTGTGGTCGCTTTTAACCAAGAATTTAGTACCATATATGTAGGGTCTGAATTGTTTAAGGATTTGTTACTTTCACCTTTGGTGAACGATCTTGAGGCATATGCTACTAGGAGTTGGTATCCATTGTACTCTTGACTTAGTACAGCACCGCATGCGAATTTGCTTGCATCGGTGGTTATACAGAATTGCTTCTGAAAGTCTGGACACTGCAGAATATTAGGGCTTAATAGAGACTGTTTTAGGTATTGGAATGCCTTCCAATTCTATGGTCCATTCAAAAGGTGTATTTTTTTTACAGAGTCTCGTTAAGAGCCTTGAATGTTCAGCAAAATTTGGAACAAATCGTCTGTAATAGTTGCAGAATGCAACGAACCGCTTTACCTCATCGGCATTTTTGGGAATTGGATAGTCTAATATAATCTGAAGTTTGCTATCATCTGCAAGAATGCCTTGGTCTGTGCATTTGTGACCTAAGTATGTCACTTCGTGACTGAAAAATGTGCACTTATCAGGATGTAATTTAAGATTGTATTTTCGACACGTTTTGAATACATCTGTTAAATTTCTCAACATATGCGATTCTGAACGGCCCAATACAACTAGATCATCCATATACAAGAATGCTTGCGTTGGGGTTAACCCAGAAAACGCAATAGTCATCATTCTTTGAAATGAGTTTGGGGCAATCTTTAGGCCATAAGGAAGACGTTTGAATCGGTATGAACCTTTGTCAGTTGAGAATGATGTACTGTCTCTGGAATTTTCATCAAATTCAATTTGATGAAATCCTGACGTTAAATCTAGGCAAGAAAAATATTTAGTTTTGCCTAGTTGGTCAAGAATATCGTCTATTCTTGGCAACGGGAATTTATCTGCAGTTAGTTTTTTGTTTGTACGCCGATAATCCACTACTAATCTCCACCGTTTTTGGGTATTACCCGGTAAAGATTTTTTCGGTACCAACAGTATAGGACTCTGATGCGGACGGTTCCACTATATCGTCTCGTATCAATTTATCAACTTGTCTTGTGATCTCACCTTTATGAGCATTCGGTATTCTATAGTTTTTGATATATGTTAATTCGTCGGTTTTTAAACGAAGCTTTTGTTTATAAAAGTTGTTAATCGTTATTTTGTCTGTTTCGAGCGCAAATATATCAATATACTCCGCGCAGAGTTTATGTAAATCAGACTTTATGAAGGCCGGAAAATGTTTGGACAATTTTTGCAATTTAACATCATCGTTTTGGTAATTTTGTATGGATATGTTTCACAGTCGTTTAGACTTTCTGTTTTCAACATTACATTATGTATCAATACATTTTCATTTGTTGTGTTTATTACACGGACAAATGCTTTTGCACTTTTTGAAATTGTATTTGCCACATATATACCGTCTTTAAGTTGTTGTTGTGGTATAAGTACTTCTTTTTCGTGGGATTGGATGTTGACCTGTCTGATAACTTCAGATCTTGCCGGTAATGCTATTGCATTATTAGTTGGCGAGCAAGACATTGATATTTCAATTTCGCTAAAACCATCTGGTCTTAGTACCAGAAAATCTTGGTTTCTGTCATAATTAAGTGTACAATTATATTTCTTGACAAAATCAAGCCCAATTATTCCGTCAGATGGAATTGGAAAATCATCACTAACAACATGAAAATCATGAGCTATTAGTAGATTTTCAAATTTTAGGTCAGTGTGAACTTTTCCTAGAGTATTAGTTATTCCCTGACCTATGCCGTGTAGGCTTGTGGTTTCATATGTGTTAAGAGTATGCAATTGATCAATTTGTCCTTTTTTTACTATAGAAATATCCGCGCCCGTGTCGACTATGAATGATGTTATATTATTATTTAATGTAGTCTTTAATGCTACGAATGATGTTAAGTTTAGTCTAATATTATAGATTTTACTGCATATTTTCGTGTTTTCTAATGAGTATTGGGGTTGGTTCGTTTTCCGTAACCTGTTGTGTAATTCTGACGTTCCTATTGCTGTTATATGCAATTTCGTTGTTATTTCTGTGCTGGTTATAATAATTTCTATTGTAACGGTTGTTATAATTTCCACGTCTACGTCCGTGACTTTCGCCGCGTCCGCGAAAGTTATTATTTCGATTGTTATTATAATAATTTTTTCTATCCCGATTATTTTTTAAATGCAGTATTGCATTTGGCTGGCCATAGGCTTCAGTACAACAGTTCACGAATTTTGCGACTGCTTCATTCATGTTATTGAACTGACCGGACTCCATATTAAGTTTAACCTTATCATTGTTGGAGTTCTTGATCATGGCTTTTATGGCAGCCTTGGTGGAATAAGTCTCAGCTAATTGAGGCATTAGTCCGTCTGAAATATAAGCGCTTTGTAATTTTTTGTGAGGTCTTCAACCTCTTTTGCATATGCATTTGCCGGTTTGGAGCTTTGGCGGACGTTCATCAACTTGGCAGTGATGACGTCTACCGATTTACCTTTTACTGTAGTTTTTAATTTTTGAACTACTTCTGTTACTGTTGTTTCAGAACCAGATATCAAATTTATAGCAGTTCCCTTTAGCTTTGTTTTTATTAGATTAATAGCAACGATGTCATTGCCATCGTTTATGCTATTAATTAATTCTAACGCAGGTAAGAAACTTTGCAGGTCGTCTGCGTTTCCAAAGAAATCCGGAAGGATTTTCAATGCAATATTTAAAAATTCTACAGGTGTTTGCGGTATTTTGTTTTAACTTAAGATATCGGTTTTAGTGTTAGTGTTTTCTGGGTTAGTTGGGGTGTCTATATCTATTGTTATTTTCTCATGGAGCGAAACAGGTATTTTTAAGCCTACTGAGTGTCGTGACGCTGCTCTAGAGACTTTGTCTCTGCAGTCATTAAAAATTTCATGAGCTTTGTCTTTATGTTGATTGGTTAGCATTGAGTAATTAACGTTTAGTAGTACTCTAATGTTTTCTAGGCTGGTTACCAATATATCTAAGTGTTTGTTTAAAGTTTCTCTACCTATAGGTCTATCTTGGTAGATGCACTTATAGGATTTAATGAAAACTTCTTTATTTTGTCGCACTTTGTCGACAATTTTTAGTCATTCCATTTAATTTGGCAATGGCCTTATGATAAGGAAAATTAAAATTTAAGCAAGAAGGATAAGTTTTCTTATATAATTTTCTTTTCAATTAAATTTGGGCAAGAGACTGTGCTCTTGCCATGTATGTTTTCTTAAGGTGTTTTTTGTGTATGGTGTATAGTTTTATAGCTAAATGGGCAGCCAACAGTTGTAGGGAAAACTTTTACTACATGGCGACAAATGTCACCCTAGCGGCGATACGAGGCAACCCTCTGCTTGCCGTTACCACCAAATGACATTTCCTGTCATAAGAAAGGAAAAGAATAATATCCTGTGGTAAAATCTCAGTTGTAGAACTCACCACTAGAGGGAGTCATTTTCTGAGGAATTTTTTTTACACTTAGCTCTGTATTCTTCCCTCAGAATTAAATATCCCAAGGTAAAGGAAATTGAAAGAGTGCCAACTACACTCGTTTCCTCTTTCCTCGTGACGTGCTACATTTTTAGTAAGATTATGGCGGAACCAACTTCCGGCATTTTTGTCTACTTTTGGTTTTAGGTTTCTTCATAATCGGACGCTATGTCATTTCTTTCATCCTTATCCCACTCTCAGGAATCTGAATCTTAGGAGAGTAGAGTATAACTTATCTCTTCACTAGTTAGATGAATCGTTCACACTTCCAGTGTAAACCCAGAGTAGGACAGAAATCTGAATTTCTTTCTTTTACGAAAACACTTGTGGTGTAATATTTCACGCAAAATAGAAGTGTTCCAAGTTGGAATACTTTGTTTAAGTCCGTTGACAAATGACAGTTTGGTGTAGATCATTTTATGTTGACTCATTAAGTTCAGTCACACTTCTGGTTAGAAACTGTCCTATTGATAGAAAAACCGAATAATAGTGTCTTGTTAGTCCTATTAAAGGAATGATGATTACTCAAATAATCAGGTATAATTTCGTGGCGGCAATATCTACCAGAAAATGCCAACTTTGACATTTTTCCATTAAAAGAGATGAATTATCTGACAGTGGCGACATCTAGTTACCTGATACTTACCCGTCAATAAAAAGATCTCAACATATATAAAGTCATTACCAACCTACAAGCATTAGTCTGACACATAGAATTTGACATTTAAGTCAGTAAGAATTTATTAAATAGCATTTGACAGTCCGTGTCAGTCTTATTCTGTTGTTTAAGTAAGAAAATAGGAGCATAACAGATGAAGAGCCAAGTTAACAGAAGTTAAAAATAGAACGCAACACCTACCTAAATACTCTATGAATTTCTACTAGTGGAGAGATACTGTTATCCAAAAATTAAAGCAGACGAGAGACGTCTACAAAGTTCTGTGTATCCGCCATTCTAATAGTAACTTTCATCCGATGTAAATCATAAAAAAAAAGTTTGTGAGTTTTTCCTAAAATAAGAAGGAATTAATACCATTAATATAACTTGAACGCGTGTGTTTAGTGAAAATATTAATAAAAAGCAAAGATAATTGCGAATAAGCAAATTATTTATCAGGGAATTCCTGGATTTAACCCCTATTAAGGTAAGTTGTATCCATAATTTTTTTTTTCTTTCGCCGACCATATTTCAATGGGCGCGGCATGCCTTTTCTTTTTTTTAAGAATATATTTCTTCAAATCCTTGAAGGAATATACATTATCCTGTATGAATCTAGTGAGTAATTAAGATTTCTCTCTTTTTTATCGCTAGGGTTTTCGTGGTGGGCAGAAAATTTGCTCTATTCTTCACTGGGCAGGATTCGCCCCTATCACATTTCTTTTCATCTTGGGCAGGATTTGCCCCCATCAATCATAATATTGAACGGGATTTCCATCCACATTTTTGGGTTAGGCCGAAGTTTGCCCCCACAACGTGTTTCAATTCTTTTGGAAAGAATTTTGGTCAGCGTGTTCTGTACGGAACAAGCCACATGGTCAGCACATGTAAATTTTACATGAAGGCCAACACCGTCTACAGTCTCAGCATCTAGTAGCTGACAACATTATCCACAACGAGACACCGATCTCTGGAATGGATGTAAGAAGCAACGTGGGATTACATATCGCCACGATATAATTTATGTAAGCTGATCCGCATGGCACTCGATTTGCTTTGGCCACGGTCATCACCTATATCCTCATGGATTTCATCCTCCTGTTTCTGCAAATGATTTGAGAAAACAAAAAAAATTCTCAGGTAAGAATTTATGAATTCTTTATTATTAAGAAGTCACTTCCGAAAGAAGAGTGATTATACTAAGGCGCCAAAGAACGCCAAGTCAACCCGTCAAGAAGATTCTGGTACGGGAAACATACCTAGTTGATACTTACCTATACATTCATGAGCACTATATCCCAGCGTCCACGGACTGTGGAGTCGCTTCCAGACATCATATTATAGTTATATTATATATATATATACAAGATTATTCTTTGCATAATAAAAACTTATATTCTAACTCTAATACTTTATATAATTATCATAAGAGTGTACTTACCCATAGTAGTTTTTGGAAAGTTAACTAAAACGAATATACAATTTTATTTTGTACTTACTTACCTATCGTTACCGTTCAATTTAGTTTTGTTTTGTGTGACTATTAGTCCCAAGAAGGGCCTCCTTGAAGCTCAACCTTTAAATTCCTAAAATCCAATTGAAATTGTGTCTATCGCGCGTATTCGACGTCGTCGACGTCACCGTCTGAACCTACCGTCGCGTTGCGAGTTTTTTTTTTGTTCCGACGTGGTCAAGGAAAACAAATTTTTCCACGCGTGTTCTTTAATGTGCTTAAAAGTTTCCTTAAGTCACTAGTTCCATTGAAGAACTTAGTTGACATCTCGGTTTTGATACTTCACGTATCTATTTTTGCTCGTGGTTTGAGATATTTTCATACGTATCTTAAAGGAACACTCAGTTCCCAACATATTGTAGGCACTTTTCACTTTTTTTTAGTTTTCTTTTTACACTTGTCTCCCAGGTCATCCTGTAGGTAGCCCTTTCTACTTTTTTTTTGATTTCAGTTTTCGAACGTTTCGTTCATCTATCTTTCTCACATTAGAGATTAAATTACTTACTTATTGTTCCTGTACCGTTTACAGAGGAAGGCATTTGTCTTATTTTCGAATCTTATTCAAGAGATTCACTGTCCAGTGGGATTACGTTTCCTACCCTGTGGAAGATTGCACATAATAGTCAGATACTTGTTCGTGGTTGTACTTTTTTTTTTTGTACCACGCGTTATCCGGAATATCCACCGGTGGTGTATATAACCACCTATAGAAGAGGATCCTTTTTGGTACATGAGATCCATCATAAAGGACATAGCTTCTGTTACTCATTATTGAGTGAAGATTATGCTTTTTCTTTCGGTCCATAAAGGAGTCGAAGGTGTATTAATATCGTTATAGTTATATTGTAGCTTTAGTAGATAAATAAATTTTTCTTTTTCAGAGCGTCTGGTTTCCAGCAGTGCACTCCTGGGATCGCCTGTTTGATTCGTCATATTATATTGATTATATATATTACTATATTGCATTTAATAATAACTATATTGAATATTTTTACTTTTTCTTCTGCTATCCGCCCCTGGTCTCCTTCTATATAAATAAACCCAAGGGCTAACGTCCCTTATTTTTTTGTGATTTGGTTGTAGGGTTAAAATAAAATCATTGCACCTGTTGACTCGGGTTAAGAGTTTGCATAACTTTTTCGCTTTTTCGTCCTTTCATATCGTCGGTTTTAGTTTCTGTCGAAATTTAAAATTCTTTGGTCCGTCTTTCGTTTTTTTTTATATACTTTCAAAAGATTTTACAATCGTTTTACTAGAGATTCATAAACGATATATTTAAATGATCGCAGTTCAATAGTCACTATAACAATAGATAGTTTTTTTTCTTTAGCGAGTCTGGAGTAGCGATATGTAATCGTATTATACTTCCTGGACGAACAATAAATACCTTTTTGTTTTTGTGATTAGAATTTTGAAAGACATCTTTTGAGAATCTTTACTATAGTTTTAGATTTCAGTTAACTTTTAGGTATTAGATTATAAAGTTTTATTCGATAATTAGAAACATCGTAAGATTTCTTAAAGGCAGTTGTAAACTTTTTATTTACAAAAGAAAATTAAGACAAAATCATAACAACACTATATAAGATTAATTTGTGACAATATCCCTTAAGGAAAAGATAGAATATTTGGTGAATGTTTTTCACTCTCTCTTTGACTCTAATGAAAGTTAAACTTGTTTAGACTTAAAAATAAATCAATAAATATTAAATATTATAAAGTTTAAGGAAAATCTAACTTGTTATCGATGCTGATGGCATACGTTGTTTATTCAAAAGTTGGTTATCTTTATTTTTCAGATATGGCGTGTTGAGTAAGTACGTACGGGAGGAGTGAACAGCTCTTGTAAGACATGGATCGGTAACATCATTTTCTCGATTAAGCAGGTTAAGGAATTAAGAGTTCAGTCTCTCTTATTCCGGTTGGTTAGGTTGTTTGGAACTTTTTCGTGTGTGATGATAGTTCAGATAGTAGGAAGTATAGGATGTGAGTAGACGTTTGGTTGTCTACACATTCATATTCAGGGGTCTTAGAAGATAAAATTCAGGGATTACTGTCCCTAATAGCTTACCTAAGACATTAAGGTGGAAGAAGTCTTGGATGATTAGATACTTTCTCTGGGTGGGTTACGAGCTATGGAGGAACAAAAACACCACGGTTCCTTCCCCCTCTTTACAACAGTGATACCTGTTCATATTCGTATCACTAGTCAGCCATACACAGGAAGTTGCGTTATGTGAGGTTGACTGAGCTGAATTACGCAGTGTTCTCTTTTACCTAAGAACGCCTATAAGCTCACTAATTGTGTCATCTCTCATATAGGTCTCTTGTCGGTTATACCGAACAACAAGTTTTCGTTTTCAATTCCATCACTTTAAGGGTACTAACGCATAGTTGATCGGGCCCTAGCAAATAATATTAGGTATTTTTCTTTTTTAGTTTTCTCCATCCAAACTCAGTAGGTTCGCAGAGATTAAAAATTGTAACAACGCCAGTAGATCCTAGAGCAAGGACTCGCGACCCAACTGAGCGAGTCTGTGGTCTCGACGTGCGAACCGAACTGCGATAGTTGATCTCGGCCCCCTCTTTTTGAATTTCTAGTTTGTCGAATCTCTGGTAGTTGAGATTGAGATAGTTCTCAATCTTAAACATTATGACGATCCAAGCTAGGAGTTCCGCCTTCCACTTTAAACTCTCTAAGGAGATTATGGGGCATATGTTGATGGTCCTAGCGTTTCCTTGGTGGAGTTGGTTCGGTTTTGGTTGTTAAGTGTATAGGGTTTAGTTATATGCATTAGGTTGGGTGTGACAAGCAGAAGAACGAGGCTTGTCCATTGGCAGATACCTTAGACTTCTTATGGGTGTAATCATGAAATAGGGTAGTGGCCTGTCATGTTCCGAGTGGTGAGGGACAGGGCGTTACGAGTATGGTAAGCTTGGTTGATTCACTGAAGGAAGAAGTTAAGATATCTGGAGGTAAGGAGTTTCTGTAGGTGGAAGCGATTGGAAGAGGTAATGCGCTTGCTATTCTATAGATGGCGTTCAACGAGGATCAAAGAAATTGAGGTCTCTGGTTGAGCGGTCTACAGGGATGTTCAGTAGGTGTGTTCCTTTTTCTAATAAAGAAAAGAGTTAATTTTTAGATTCTTCGTTACACAGTGCAATGATTATAATTAGGCACACTTCTGTATTCGATTTTTGCGTAATTACCTCCACCTCATTTATAACATTCGCACTTGGCTTTTCTATTTTGGATTGTTGCATGCCCATTATTAAATGTTATTTAAATTAGTTTTCAATT
Source organism: Platycheirus albimanus (assembly GCA_916050605.2). Lineage (NCBI taxonomy): Eukaryota > Metazoa > Arthropoda > Insecta > Diptera > Syrphidae > Platycheirus > Platycheirus albimanus. The sequence goes on from OU696696.1 coordinate 336,886,549, forward strand.
GGAATCGGTTTATAGACAAGAAAACAAATTAAGATAAATGCTTACGTAGTTGTATGTAAAATATACGTAAATAAGTAATATTTGTAGGTATGTCTAAATTTTTAATTTATTAGTTTTTCAAATTTGTATTAAATTTTGCTTTTAAGTTGTGAAATAGAGAAACTTATCTTAAATGTAGTACTTGTGTACTTGCTCTGCTAAAGATGCGACTAGCGGGAAATGCTGTCGTTGTCCCGCGGAGTCCTTCGGTGCGACCTGCTAGTGGCACTGTCGTTGTCCCTCGGTGTCCCTCGGTGCGACCTGCTAATGGCACTGTCATCTTATTATTGTTACACTTTCCGAGCACATCATATCTTAATTTTCAACTGATTTTATGAGGCAGACATGTTCGAATTGATTTATGCACTTAGCTCAATTAGTAGTTTAAACAATGTGTTCGTTTGGGGGTTATTTAATTTTTTTTTATTTGTGAATGTAGGTAGGTACACGGGATTTTTTTTTTTTTTACGCGTATTTAGTATTTATTTATTTATAAGTATTCATTGTACATATAAGATATAAATATTATATATCTTTTAAGTTGCACATGCTTGTATTATGTTACAGAGTAGGTACATTAAAATAATTTACAAATCAAATTTTTAAAAATGGAAAGCAATGTAAAAATTCAAAAGGAAGAAGAAAGAAAAGAAAATAGAGACAAAAAATAAAAAAAAAGAAAAAACTTATTAGAAATTTTCAGCCGAAAATTGAAAGGCCTTTTTTGCGAAAGTGCTTGTGTTAGTTATAAGCTTAATACTGAGGGGAATTTGGTTCCAAACTTGAATGGCGTGAATGAAAAATTGTCTTGAGGTCAAAAGGTATTTATGTCTGGGTAAAATTATTTGTAATGTTCGATTACTTCTAACAAACTTGATTCGATCAAAAAGATATTTTGGTTCTTTTGACTGCATTATTCTTTGTAACAATATCAAGGTTCGATATTTCAAAAGGCTTGGTAATGAGCAGCCTGCTATTTGTTTGGCATAGTCGGTGACGTGTTCGTATCTTTTCAGACCATATACATATCTCGCACAGCTATTATACGCAACAGTCAGTTTTCTTTTGGACTCATAGTCCATATTGGAAAATAACTCACAGCTGTACGTGAAAATGGGCAAAATGAATGATTTAACTAACCTAAGCTTAACATTGGGTGGTAGATATTTTGCTGTGGGGCTGTAAGAGTTGTCCTTTTTTATCTATAGCTGAGGTAGTTCAGCGGATCCAGGGTCAGCCGAAGAAAAGACTGTAATATTGGAATATTAAATGCTTTATTTATTATTTCAAATTCAATAGAGTAATTTCATAAATGTTACAAGTTGAAAGCAAATGTTACGTTATATAATTGCAATAGTATAAGGGTGTACAATATTTTATATGTGCTTAACTCTAACGTTATATAATTCAAATGGTATAATAGGTTTTACAATGTTGTCTTATATGCTTAAAATAACGTTATATAATTCAAAGTATATATTTGTTTATATGCTTAAAATATTATCAAACGTAACCAATGTACGGCAATATCAAATGGAACCAATGTCCGGCATTATCAAACGTAACCAATGTACGGCAATATCAAACGGAACCAATGTCCGGCATTATCAAACGTAACCAATGTACGGCAATATCAAACGGAACCAATGTCCGGCAGTATCAAACGGAACCAATGTCCGGCAATATCAACCGGAACCAATGTCCGGCAGTATCAAACGGAACCAATGTCCGTCAGTATCAAACGTAACCAATGTACGGCAATATCAAACGGAACCAATGTCCGGCAGTATCAAACGTAACCAATGTACGGCAAGATCAAACGGAACCAATGTCCGGCATTATCAACGTAACCAATGTACGGAAATATCAAACGGAACCAATGTCCGGCAGTATCAAACGTAACCAATGTACGGCAATATCAAACGGAACCAATGTCCGGCATTATCAAACGTAACCAATGTACGGCAATATCAAACGGAACCAATGTCCGGCAGTATCAAACGGAACCAATGTCCGGCAGTATCAAACGTAACCAATGTACGGCAATATCAAACGGAACCAATGTCCGGCATTATCAAACAGAACCAATGTACGGCAATATCAAACGGAACCAATGTCCGGCAGTATCAAACGGAACCCATGTCCGGCAGTATCAAACGTAACCAATGTACGGCAATATCAAACGGAACCAATGTCCGGCAGTATCAAACGTAACCAATGTACGGCAATATCAAACGTACTAAGTACGGCTTTAGTTAGGGACGAGATAGACCTCGACTTTAAGAAAATGATAGTTAGTTAACTAATACTACGGTAAGGAAACGGTAGAGAGACAGGCAGGACGGAAATACTCGCTGTGCTCTTATGAGTATCAGCGACAAAATATTAGGAATCTCTCGGTACACCACGTACCCCTGGTTTTCCGGTAGTGGAGAATTGTCTTTTGGCTCTTAGTAGTATTCCTACAATGTAACCATCGATAATTTCTCGGATTTTAGTGTGTCCAGCCAACCTCTTATATCAAATATATTGACACGAACATACTGTGAATTGTAATGACAAAAATCACTTTCCTATGTAAAACTGGTTTTGTTGTGTAATGAATACACTTTTTGCAGTGTGATCATATGGCTGCGGTTTCTATTTGAAAAAGGGCGGTTATAATTCAAATAAGCGGAAATAGCATGATGACAGCGTTCTTAACAAATTCACATAACCGACTGTTAATTATTTGAATGAAAGAGTGGTTGGCGGTTGAGGTAGTTGGAAAAGGTGACTTCGTCACACTCCCCTCTCTCTTCGGTGGACGAGAGCTTTCTCGTCAAAAGCATTTTATTTGGTGGAATTTTGTTAAAAAAGGTGACTTCGTCACACTCCCCTCTCTCTTCGGTAGACGAGAGCTTTCTCTTTCTCTTTTTTTTTTTTTTTTTTTTTTTTTTTTTTTTTTAATTTAAACTTTTTAATTCAATTATTTCATTTATAAAAGTAATTCAAAACCTGACTTTTATAACTACATAATACATATTTTTCATAATCAACAAACATAAACAGTTTTTTTTTTCAAAAAATGAACCGGTTTTTCACAAACAAAAAGTAAACCGGCTTGGAAGTTATAGTTTATATATATATATTTTTTTTTTGAGTATCTGCTTCTCTGTTGGCCTCGTCTTAAGGGCAAGACTGTAGGTTATTATTTTTACGTGAGTACCTACTGAAAGTCTTGCGGTGCCGGGCTTTTTTATGCATACCCGTATATCCCCGAAAGACCGATGTATGAAAAAGTTTTTACGTCTAAAGTTGGGACGGAAACGAGGATGTGTCCTGATGTCGACGTCTTTAAAGGGATCGTCCGATATTGAAGCCTTGGTTGGGTTTTTGGTTATGTTGGACGACGACACTGTGACCACATACGCCCCTGGCAAAGGTCCCATGTCCAATGTTGTGCCATCTTGCGGTGTTTTCCTTGATGATTTCAGACAAATGCTCCTAACGGTGTCCGAAACTGACGGAAAATGCTGGCGAACGGTACTGGGACGAGGAATCGGTACAAAATCTTCGCCCGGGTGCTGAACTCCCTTGGATGTGCTGGCCTGGTTGTACATTGCAGCTTGCCTCTCCTTATATCGGCGTTCGGCCTCAGCACGTTGTTGTTGGACCTCCTGCTGTGGGGTCACTACTGACGGACGGTCGGGGGGTGCCTTCTTCCTGTGCACATCGATTTTTCCTTTTAGCTGCGCCACCAAGTTTGGGTTGCTGGTGAGCGTCTCCACTGTCTGCACAACAGGATGTTTGGACTTCTTGCTCAGGACATCGGGTGTAACTGCCGTGGTGGCTGGCAAAACTGGCGCGGTAACAGATCTGGGACGGGTTGGCTGGCGCTCCCATGGCTCACCCACTTGGTCGGGTTTTGGCTTCCTGATGACCTTTCTTTTCTGCGATGTTTTCGGATCCATGGTGTGAACACAACTGATTTTACTTTCGTGGTCACTTTTGTTAATTGCCTTTAAGTCCTTTAAGTGTGCTCTTATGGTGGAGGTACGTATGCGAGAGGGATTTTCACTTCGCAGCGAAATCGGTTCGGAAGAAGCAGACAGGTTTAAGCATGCTGTTTCATTTGCCTGCGGTCGTCTCAATTCTCGGCCGAAATTGAGATGTGCGGGAGTGAAACCGGTAAATGTGCGGGTGCTGGTGTTAATGGCAAAACAAAGCTCTGGCAAAAATTCGTCCCAATGGCGGTGGTTGTTATTCACATATTCTGCTAGCATGGTTTTCAGAACTTTGATTCTCTCGTCAATAATACGCTGCATTGCAGGATTGCGAGGGTAATACCGCTGATTGAACGGTTCTTTATTCTTCAGACGAATAGTGTGTACGGCGGCATTACAGATGGGGTTAAGTGTCTCATATGTAGGCAGCTCGGTATTTAAAAACTCCTTAGTTCGTTGTTGTTCGGTTTCAGGTAGCTCAATACTACCAATTAGGCCAAGTTTCTCTGCTCCGGGTGATACGATCGGGTGGACCTCATTTAGCATGGGCTCTCCACCTATTGACATGGTAAACTTGGCTCGGACTAGGAAATTCATGCCTATAACTGCTTCTTCCGTAAGATCTTTTAGCAAAGTTATTTCCCCTGAGACTGGTTGGTTCCCTAGTAGCATGGTAACAAAATAGTGTTCGCGGGTAATGACTGGGTTTCCATTTGCCAGGCGGATCGTATATCGTTGGTAGTGAACCGGCGTCCTTAATCGACGGAGTTTATTGCGCAAGGATTGACTAATCAAAGTTTTAGTTGCCCCTGTGTCAATGAGAGCCTTTATCGCAATTCCGGATATTTCTACAGAAATAAAACATCGGCGATCTATCCAAGTATTGTTTCTTTCAGGTGTCCTTGTTTCAGGATCTGTTGGAGTCGGACTTAACAATTGGACGTCGGCTGGTGTCGGTGGAGCGGTTAACGGCAGGAATTCAAGGCTTGTTTCAGGATTTGTTGGAGTTGGAATTAACAACTGGACGTCGGCGTCGGCTGGCATCGGTGGAGTGTTTAACGGTAGGAGTTCAGGGCTGGAACTATGTGACGATATCATAGCTGTTACGGACAGATGACATGGGCAGTCTTTCGATAATCGACCGTCCTCCCCACAGTAGGAACAAAAAAGTCGAAATGGCCTCCTACAATTGGCCTTGCTATGTCCTCGTTGTTTGCATTTCCAGCAATGTGTGGATCTATCGTAGGGTACGTCTGGCATGGAAAAACGGTTTGCTGGTCTGTCTTGATTAGGGGGAGGAGTGGGTCTCCCCTCTGGCGGTGTCCAACGGCTTTGCACAGGAGTGGCTGAAGACACACGGGGCTGGTTTGCTCTATCCTCCAGGCGAATATATTCATATTCTTCAGCCAACTCCATTAACTCGTCTAGTGTCTTGAAGTCACGACGTTTGATGTAAAACCGGTATTCGGCCCTCAAACTGTCGTAAATGCGGTCAATGTTGTCCTCAAAACTCATCCGCGGGTGTTGCTTCATCAAGTACTGGGCGGAGCGGATAAATTCCTTAGCCTTTTCGCGAGGCCCTTGCTACTTGCGCATAATCTCATCCTCCAATTTGTGGATATGTCGGGCGGGGAGAAAGAAGCGGCGAAACGAGGCGTGGAACTGATTCTAGGTCTGAAACTCATCTTTGTTTGTCCTGAACCACTCCAAAGCGTTTCCACGAAAGATTTCGGGGAATGTCCAGACTAAATTATCCAATGCGATGTCGTAACATGAAGCCAGTTCTTCGATGCGTTCAAGAAACTCCAACGGGTTGCCTGTACCTTCAAACTTCAGTCCCCATTTTCGTACCGTGTTCATAATTTCAGCTTTGTTGATGGTAGTCCATCGTTCTGGGCGGTGATGAGTTGATTCGGAGGGTGGTAGCAAATCTGTGGAGGGCGGCCGCATACCGGCTTCAACGTGGATAGTTGGAGGCGAGCTGATTTTACTGCGAGGCTTATGGACAGCCTGGTTTGATTGGGTTCCCCCCTTTTGTAAGTCCAACTGCGAATTGTTGGGGGCGGAGGTGGACGGAGTTGTGGTTTGCAAGCACTTATGTGTCACTGTCTTCTGGTCCGAGAGATCGGACGCGTCCAGTTCGCCAAATACTCGATCCTGTACCAATTCCTCCATCTCAGTGCACAGGTTCAAGGTTGAAACTCTTGTTCGGGCTTCTTTGATGCTGTCGCTTAACGCTTTTCGAAGTTCCGGTAGTTTGCCATCTGTAGGTAAACTCCTGGCCTGTAATTTTTCAATCAGTTCTGTCTTTCGCAGCAAGTAGATCCAATTGAGATTAACAGCCGGGACAGGCTCTGGAACACCCAGGTGTTGATCTCCGGTGGGCATTTTGTTTTGTCTGGTAATCTGGTAGTCAGGAAAAATGGAAATCGTTGACTGGTTGTGGTATTCGGTTTTCTGTATCGGTATACGGTGGGTCTGGTTATCGGTTTCTGGTAAAAATTAAACGGTATTCAAAAACTGATAATATTCGGATGTCAACGGTGATTTCTCGGGATCAGGTAGTTTCTTTCTTGACTGGACGGATGTAACCTCTATTGAGGTCCCTGCTCGGGCGCCATTGTAAGAGTTGTCCTTTTTTATCTACAGCTGAGGTAGTTCAGCGGATTCAGGGTCAGCCGAAGAAAAGACTGTAAAACTCCGGATTGGAATATTAAATGTTTTATTTATTATTTCAAATTCAATAGAGTAATTTCATAAATGTTACAAGTTGAAGAACAAATGTTACGTTATATAATTGCAATAGTATAAGGGTGTACACTATTTTATATGTGCTTAACTCTAACGTTATATAATTCAAATGGTATAATAGGTTTTACAATGTTGTCTTATATGCTTAAAATAACGTTATATAATTCAAAGTATATATTTGTTTATATGCTTAAAATATTATCAAACGTAACCAATGTACGGCAATATCAAACGGAACCAATGTCCGGCAATATCAAACGGAACCAATGTCCGGCATTATCAAACGTAACCAATGTCCGGCATTATCAAACGTAACCAATGTACGGCAATATCAAACGGAACCAATGTCCGGCAATATCAACCGGAACCAATGTCCGGCAGTATCAAACGGAACCAATGTCCGGCAGTATCAAACGTAACCAATGTACGGCAATATCAAACGGAACTAATGTCCGGCAGTATCAAACGCAACCAATTTACGGCAATATCAAACGGAACCAATGTCCGGCAGTATGAAACGTAACCATTGTACGGCAAGATCAAACGGAACCAATGTCCGGCATTATCAACGTAACCAATGTACGGCAATATCAAACGGAACCAATGTCCGGCAGTATCAAACGTAAAAAATGTACGGCAATATCAAACGGAACCAATGTCCGGCATTATCAAACGTAACCAATGTACGGCAATATCAAACGGAACCAATGTCCGGCAGTATCAAACGGAACCCATGTCCAGCAGTATCAAACGTAACCAATGTACGGCAATATCAAACGGAACCAATGTCCGGCAGTATCAAACGTAACCAATGTACGGCAATATCAAACGTACTAAGTACGGCTTTAGTTAGGGACGAGATAGACCTCGACTTTAAGAAAATGATAGTTAGTTAACTAATACTACGGTAATGAAACGGTAGAGAGACAGGCAGGACGGAAATACTCGCTGTGCTCTTATCAGTATCAGCGACAAAATATAAGGAATCTTTCGGTACACCACGTACCCCTGGTTTTCCGGTAGTGGAGAATTGTCTTTTGGCTCTTAGTAGTATTCCTACAATGTAACCATCGATAATTTCTCGGATTTTAGTGTGTCCAACCAACCTCTTATATCAAATATATTGACACGAACATACTGTGAATTGTAATGACAAAAATCACTTTCCTATGTAAAACTGGTTTTGCTGTGTAATGAATACACTTTTTGCAGTGTGATCATATGGCTGCGGTTTCTATTTGAAAAAGGGCGGTTATAATTCAAATAAGCGGAAATAGCATGATGGCCGCGATCTTAACAAATTCACATAACCGACTGTTAATTATTTGAATGAAAGAGTGGTTGGCGGTTGAGGTAGTTGAAAAAGGTGACTTCGTCACAGGGCTTAAACCTCGAAGTGCACCATATATTTTAGCAACTGTCGTAATAATATGTACATCCCAATCTAGATTATGTTTAAAGTAAACTCCAAGATTCTTTATACATTCCACATATTCTACTGGGATCGAGTTAAGAAAAATTGTCGGAAACTGATCTTCACTCCTATTTCTGCTTAAAACCATCGCTTTTGTTTTAGTTGGATTAAGGTTCAGCTGATTTTCAACTGTCCAGTTTGAGATTTTACACAATTCCTGATTCATAAGACTGGTGTTCAGTATTATATCTGATTTTGAGAACATCTTATAAATTTGAACATCATCCGCGTATATGTGATTTTCGCAATCAGAAAAGCATTCAATTATGTCATTTATAAAGCAGGAAAATAAAAGCGGTCCTAGCACAGAGCCTTGTTGAACACCCATCGGAACATTTAATCTACTCGAGCAATTATTGTTGTAAAACACGTATTGCGACCCATTAGAAAGATATGAAGAGATAATATTGCATATAAAGAGTTTTCAAAAAAAAATTTCGTCTTAAGTTTATTCAACAAAATGTTATGATTAACGCTATCAAATGCCTTAGAAAAGTCTAAAAACACAATTAATCCCATCATATCACTGTCGAACCCGGCCCGTATATCTTCAGAAACCTTGATCAGAGACGTAGTGCAGTTATGTTTAGCCCGGAAGCCAGATTGGTGTTCGGCAATTAAATTTGTATGATTTAGAAAAACTTTTATCGGATCACTCCCAACTTTTTCAAAAACCTTGCTCAAAAATGGTAATATAGCAATTGGGCGATATTCAGTTTTGCGTCCTTGAGAAGGTTTCGGCAATGGCAAAATCTTGGCAACTTTCCAATTATCAGGAAACACAGAAGTGGTCAGAATCGTATTGAAAATGTACGTTATTTGTTGGAGTAAAACTGGTAGAAGAATCTTTATGAATTCTGGTTGAATGTTATCAGAACCAACAGCCTTTGACTTAATGTTTAGTATTTCAAGGCCTACCATCGAAGCGTCAACACAACAAAGAGAAAAGGTATGGCTTTGGTTGTTAAGGGAACTTGAAACATGAGAAAAATATGATATATTAGATTGCGGTTGAACGAATTTTCTATTCAATTCATCTATATTTATTTTATCTGAAACAGATTGCTTACCACGACTTAATCCAGCCTGACGAACATTCTTCCAAAATGTTGAACTAGAATCCCTTGGATTAAATTGGTTTTTAAAAAAAATCTTTTTCTTTCTCCTAATAAGATTAGTTACTGCATTACGGGCAATCTTGAATTCACCATATATAACAGAACATTTATATCTTCTCCATTTCGAATATAATACATCTCGTTCCTTAATGTTGTTTTTTACTTCTTGTGTTATCCATGGATAATTATTTTTTTTAATTTTTTTATGTTTAACTCTCACGTGATTATTAAAAAGGTTATAGATATTATTGTTTAAACATTCAATCTGTTTATTTACATCACATGTGGCATAAATAGGTGACCAGTCAATGCTTAAACTGTCATTAAAAAGATGTTCTAAATTTATACCTGAATAGTCGAAATATACTGTAGATGTCTCCAATTCATGTGTAAAAAGCGCATTAAATGTCATAAAAATTAAGTCGTGATGTGAGAAAGCGGACGCCAGAAGTTGATCATAATGCAAAATCAAGTTCGGATTTGATACTAAAAAACGTCTAGCAAAAAAGGTACACAATTTGGTTTAAAATGCGTGGGCTGTTTAGTGTGAATAAAACTTAAGCTAAAGGAATCAACCATCTCAATGAAATTTTTATTTCTGTTATCTAACAAATTGAGATTAAGATCTCCGCAGATCAAAATGTCTGTGTACAGAGGCACTAACTCCTCTAAAAGACTTCTTACTAAGGTAAAATGCGCTACGTCAGGTGCCATGTATATGCAACCAGCTAAAAATTTTCTACATTCACTATCTATTTCAATGAATAAGTTTTCTATTGAATCATCGGATAAGGATTTTTTTACTATGTGAAATTTATACGAATTTCGTATGAAAATAGCTACACCTCCTGCTAGTTTATTACATCCATCAGCGCGAACAAGTTGAAAATTATTTAATTTGAAAAGATCGTCACACATCTCCGGCTTTAACCAAGTTTCAGAAATACAAATAATATCAACCTTGCTACTATCAAAAAGTATACGCAAATCGTCTATTTTACCTTTTATACTTTGAGCATTTAAATGACAAACATTTATGCCTTTCTTTTGTTTGCATAGAATACCAACCAAGACTTTGCATTCAACTACGGAATCCCCCCTAACGTTAGAGCCAGCAAGGGCATTTCAAGTTGAATAAAGATATAAAAAGGAATTTTAAATAGTAAAGAGAAGGTAAAGAAGATTTAGTTAAGAGAGAGATATTACAATTTTCTTTAATCATTTGTGTTCTGAACTCCATCTCCATTCACTTGGTCTGCTCCTTGACATCTCAGTGCAATCGCATTTAAAGCTTCATCATCGTCTATCATGATATTGTTTTCATTTTTTCGCTCTTTGACAAAAACAGTTCCATTCCTTGTGTATACAGAAAAAATTTTCTTTTGGCGCTTCAGTTTCACGGCATGATTTAGAAGAGAACGATTTTTTTTCGTCAGGCTCTCATTCAAGTAAATGCTTTTGTCTGAATCTATGCCAACGTCACGCAAAGAAACTGGTTTTGCCACTTTTTTCTGATACTCAGCTACCGACTTAAGAATGATGTTCTTATCTTGTGGAGTGCTAAACTTCAGTATTATGGGTGGATCATTACATCCATCACGTTGGTGGGAGCGGAATATCGATCGCAAAACAGGAGGCTGGCTATCAATGGTGTGACATAGTTGGTTGAAAATTGATTTAATGTTTTCGTTAGGCAGTTGCGGCACTCCAAGGAGAATAGCATCCGCAGCAAGGTCTTTTCTCTCAAGTACATCACAACGTTTTATGACATCACTAAGCATATTTTGACTGTAGGTTGCAGTAGCTGGTTCCTTATTGTGCTCTTCAATAACTTATTCATATTTATAATTTATTTTCATTTTCTACGACAAATTCTTTTTCAGCATTAACTTCCATCATTATTTATTGGGGATTGGGGTTAACATTTTAAGTGGTATATTTACAAAGCTTTTTGGAATTTCAATTGCAAATATTAAAGTATTATCATTGTATGGGGAAACACCTAACTTTATATATTTTAATTTAGAGAAATCAATTTTGTAAACTTCGATTTCTTCGTTAGTTAAAATACTAGGATGTAAAATGTTATTTCTTGCTGATACTATATTTTCTTGAATATGCTCTATTTTAGTGCTAATATATTTAAGTTTGAAAAACTGATCGAAATAAATCTGTTTCATTACTAGATCTCCTTCTTCTCTTTGTATAGATTTAACTTGTTTCAGTATAGTGTCTCTATCGTTATTAATAGTTTCCTTCAATATCTGAAAAGTGTTATTAAAATATTCATTTACCCTGTTGCGGTAAATTTTACCACAACAAGTTCCACTGGCCTATTCATTTCCTTTTTCCATTTTTCACCCCTCCTTCTCGTTGGTTCTCCAAAATGCTGGCAGAGTAGAGAGTGCGCTTGGCCATCAGCAGGAAGCCCGCTCCAAAAGCATTTTGGAAAGACAACACAAGCAGGTCTCAATAAATGTTGTGAAAGACAATCACAAATTTCTAACGTGCGACAGTTGGTCCACGAGATGACCGAACACAAATGTGCGACAGGCCGTCCACAAATCCGTCCTAGATGAAGCTGCTGAGTTCAAAGTCCAGCCAACGTTTGAAATGGCCGAGAGCCCAACCTAGCGTGTCTTCACCACAAAGAAAAGAAAAATGACTTTTGCATCTAGTATTTCTCTTAAATTCAATCTGCACGAAGACCTACAATATTTTAATCTTTAATATGTAAAGAAAAACAATCGGGTTAGCCTTCGGATCTTTTCTCGCAAGGCGAGTGGGAAAGGACAGAGAATTTACTTGCTTGAAAGATTTTCCTGCATACTGTAGTCTGGGCATGGGACGGGGACTTTGTCGAGTTTATAAATGATTTTTCGCTTTTTCTCTTAAAAAGTTGGGATTGCCAAGAATGGGTCTGAACTCGTCCATTGAGCTACTCTTGTTGCAAATATCACCGTTAGCCAGGGATATTTTGCATAATTCGAATGCGTGGCTTGGGTTCAACAACGGTACACACTCTCACCAATGATACGAAGTGTTGAAGCTCGCCCGTGACAGAACACCACCACAGACATTGGCTAAAAAGAGAAGAATGTATTTTGGATATGGCGAAATGGACGAGAAAAGTCGGCCATTTTGGACTTTTGGGTCACTTTTTGGTTTTCGACTAAAAGGCGGGGACAGAAAAATTTAAGAGTTAGCGAAAAATCATTTTTCGAGTTGATTACTTTTATTTTGAGTTTATAATAAATCTTAACGTAGAGATTTTGGCAGATAAGGCCAACGAGTTTATTTTGTGTGATTATTTTGTTTGTGAGGAAGATCTTTCAGGAGGAAGCATCTCAGGCTCTAGAGGAAGGATCCTTATAGGCAGATAAGTACCCTTTTTCATTCTTTTCATTTTGTCCCAGGAAAGTATTTTGCGTGTTTTGATAGTTGTGTTTTTCTGGCCAAAAGTGGCAGAAACTTGTTGATTGTAAAGTCTTCGTGCATCCGTTGTCTATCCCGAGATTGCGGGACTCGCGACTCCTTTTATTAATCGTCATTATCAAACCCGTCATTTTTCTCTAATTTGTGTCTTTTGCAGTGTTGGCAAGTAAGTTACATGAAGTAAGTTACTCGTTTAGTTACGCGTAACTAATATGAATTAGTTACGCCCAATATTTGACGTAACTAATGTAACTAAATGTAACTAACTGTAACTAAATAAAACTAACTCTAACTTAATAATAAAAAATAAAAAAAATCACATTTCATCCCGAATCCCAATCGACTATTGACAAAATTCTTTTATTAGCAAGGGCAACGGCAACCTGGAAAGGAATACATATTGAAATTACTTTGTTCCTGATGAAAAGAAAATTTAATATAATAAGTTAAGAGCACGTCAAACCATTGGATCGTAACGGCACAGTCGCCAAAAAGGCACGATCCCAATCACCATAAAAATGCAGCCGGATTGCAGACGCCGACTAAAACACAGAACATGCACCGAGATGCATGAGAACAACATGACTCATCGTACTCCAGCTTCAACAAAGAAGATGCCAATACGATGACATCATCTTCCCCCACCATTCCACCATGAGTATTGTAAGGTAACATTAAGACATAGATTTTAATAATTAGTTAGTCTTAAATCTGAACTGAGCATTATAAGTCAGAAATAAGCTGCCCTTAAGGCCATAGTTTTAAAGAATAATTAAATAAAGTTTTTTAAAACAAACTCCATGTGAGTATAAATATAATTGGCGACCGTGACAGGACGATACATTTTCTGTTTAACCTGAAATAACCAAGTAAGGGGAAAATTGTTTTCGTTTCGTGTGTGACAGTGAAGAGTTACAACACAAATTAAAAAAATAAGTATCCTTCGAAGAAAGGAGAAAAAATTTTCTAACAAGTATCCTAAATATAGGAGAAAGTATTAAAAAAGTGAAGAAGTGAAAAATTGAAAATATATTTGCAAAAAATAAAATAGTGGAAATGAATAACGATAATTCCACAAACAATTACGAATTGTCGTCTAAAGATTCAAAAAAATTTTCGAACACAAATCTTAAATACAAACGTTAAAATATATATATATATATAAACTAAAGGTTTCTATCTAGCCAATAAAATAGATAAATAGTGAAAAAAAATATTAATATAAAAGACTATTTAAGGGCAACAACATAAAGGTAAAACTTGAAACAAAGTTATTACTGTTGTATGCTCCAACATATTAACAAATCAGTGGATCATTCAACGATAGAATCAGCACAGCACCATCATCAGTAATAACATCAGAAGCAGAATTTTATAGTAAGAATATTTAAAGTATTGTACATTTATTTATTAATATATACATATATATATATTCAGTTAGGAAAAACAAAATTGGCAACTGAATATAAACATTTTTATAATAAGAAAAATTTATAAGTTTGGAAGACCTACTAAATAAATTTAAAAAAACTCACGATGACTAACAACATAACTGAAGATACAATCACTAGGCTTATAGCTGCTAGTACTGCAACATTGCAAGCTCAGGTAGCCGCTCTACAAAAAACCCTAGAAAGCGTTACTAATGCTTCATTGGTAACAGAGTATAGGACACAAGATATAGATGACAATATAGATTGCAACGAGTCGTTAGAAGTTATTAGGTCTCTGCCCGAATTTTCAGGAATTCAAGGAGCATATGTAAGCTGGCGAGAGGCAGCTAACAATTCAATAAAGTTATATAAGAAGGGTAGTAAAAGATATTTCGCTGCTTTGACTATTTTTAGGAATAAAATAACCCATTGTGCAAATGATATATTAACCAGTCATGGCACTGTACTTAATTATGATGCAATCATTTCTAGACTAGATTTCGCTTTCGCTGACAAACGTCCTATCCATATAATTGAACAGGAATTGAGTGTGTTGCGTCAAGGCAACTCATCCCTAATAGATTATTACAATTTAGTTAATACTAAATTAACATTGCTGATAAACAAAACAATAATGACTCATGGAACAGACACAGCTCTGACCAAAGAATTGAACTCTGCTAACCGTAAAAATGCGTTACGTATTTTTATCACCGGGCTGAACGCTCCCCTATCAAACATATTGTTTTCGCTTTCACCTGAAGATCTTCCCAGTGCTCTTGCAAAGTCACAAGAGTTAGAGTCGAATAATGTTAGAGCTAATTTCGCTTTACAATTTCATCGCTCACACGCACCATCATCTAGCCATCATACACGAGATATGCAAAATAATCTCAGATTCCCTCCCAGGAATAATAATGTAAGTCAACCTCGATTTCCAAAGCCAGAACCAATGGAACTCGGTAGTTCTGCTCATAGACCAATTACTTGGCATGAACAAAAACGATTTGAACAAAAGTACCAAAATAATTCATACAATAATAATAACCCATTTAAACAACAACAAAATAGACCA
The DNA here is from genome assembly GCA_916050605.2 of Platycheirus albimanus. Taxonomy (NCBI): domain Eukaryota; kingdom Metazoa; phylum Arthropoda; class Insecta; order Diptera; family Syrphidae; genus Platycheirus; species Platycheirus albimanus. Next base: position 336,901,860 of record OU696696.1, read on the forward strand.
CAACCCCAAAATCAGCCACATTGGTCAAAACCTAACTACAACACATATAACAATCCCCAAAGACCTGTTTTTAAAAGAGATAGAAACAGTAGCTCTCAACAAAGTCTTAAACCACCTCCGGTTAAAATGGAGAGAATTAATAACCTTAATGAACAAAAGGACCATTTTTTAGGTCAAGCATCGGTTTGCCACACCTATTGCGAACCATCGGAAATGCACGAATAAAAATTTTACTAGATACTGGGGCTACAAGCAACTATTGTAGGCCAAACTTATTTTTAGAGGAGAAAGAACTAGTAATTAAGAAAAGAGCATTCACCGTCAATAGTGAAATTATTATTGATAAATACCACGATGTATTTATATTCGATACGGATATAAGAGTTTACGTGATAGAGAATTTAGAGTATGACGTACTCATCGGCTCTAACCTATTAAAGCAAATAAATGCAAAAATAAGTTTCGAAAACGAAACTATATCTTATAATAATAGAGTGGAAAAGATCCATTTTGATAATAAAAATACCATTAATAAAGTTTCTGACGAAAGTACAGAAAGTTTGGCTAAGCGAATAGTAAAGGAAATAGAGAAGGAACATAGTTCCATAAATATCTCACTTCCATTCAGGACAGACGTATCGGCGGAAATCCGTACAACGAACGAAAAACCAGTTTGGAGCAAACAATATCCTTACCCTCTTAGTGCAAATAATTTCGTCAATAATGAAATAGAAAGATTATTAAAAGATGGTATAATTAGACCAAGTAAGAGTCCATATAACTCTCCAGTCTGGGTTGTACCAAAGAAAGGTATAAACGAAGATGGAACCCCAAAAAATGGACTCGTAATAGATTACAAGAAATTGAACGAGAATACGATCTCAGACAAATACCCGATACCTGATACCAATGTAATATTGAGTAATCTTGGGAAGGCTAAATATTTTTCAACTATTGATCTAGAGTCAGGTTTTCATCAGATAAAAGTTAAAGAAGAAGATATTGAAAAAACAAGTTTTTCAATTAATAATGGGAAATATGAGTACACAAGAATGCCATTTGGACTAAAGAATGCTCCATCTATCTTCCAACGAGCAATGGACGATATATTGAGGCCATATGTAGGTAAATTTTGTCACGTATATATAGATGACATAATAGTGTTTTCAAATAGTCTAAATGAACACACTGAACACATAAAAAGTATAGTAGAAACCCTTAAGCAAGCCAATATGAAGATTTCACTTGAAAAATCATTATTTTATAAAGAAGAAGTAGATTTTTTGGGATATGTGATAGCTCAGAATATAATAAAAACAAATAAAGATAAAGTTAAAGCAATAAGAGAATACCCCGAACCAAAAACTCTAAGGCAGTTGAGATCATTTCTAGGAATGATAGGCTATTATAGGAAGTTCATCCAAAATTACGCTAACATAGCTAAGCCTTTAACGAAATACCTCCAAAGTGAAAACGGTCAAATTTCGACCCACATGGCAAAGAAAACCATGATAACATTAGACAGCGAAGCCATGAAAGCTTTTGAAAATCTGAAAAATCATTTAATTTTAGAAACTGAATTAAACCAACCAGATTACGATAAAAAATTTGTTTTAACCACTGACGCATCCGACGATGCAATAGGAGCAGTTTTGTCTCAAGACAACAAACCTATAACATTTATTAGTAAAACTCTTGGTAAAACTGAACGTTCCTATGCGGCAAAAGAAAAAGAATTATATGCCATAGTATACGCGTTAAAGAACTTAAGAAATTATCTCTACGGTGTTACGAATTTGGAGATCCATACCGATCACCAACCTTTGACCTTTGCAGTCTCAAAGAGAAACCCAAACGCTAAAATGAAGCGATGGCACGCGCTAATAGAAGAATACGCACCAAAACTTATATACAAACCTGGAACCACAAATGTAGTTGCAGATGCCCTTTCAAGACAAAATTTGAATCACATTACAGACAGTTCTTCCACAGATGCTACTCAGCACTCTGCTGAAAGCAGTGATAACATTATTATTACGGAAACAAATAAGCCTTTAAATGATTTTAAACAGCAATTCATGATTGCAAAAGGAAATTACAAAGTTACGGCTCACGAGAGAGTTCAAAACTTTCCCAATAAAACAAGACATATTATCGAATATGATACAGTCGAAAATTTAATAACAATTTTAAAACAATTCCTCTGTCCAGGAATAGTAGCTTTATATATAGGACCAGAAGATCTATATGAAATTAAATCCACATTAGTAAAAACTTTTAATAATAAATTCATAAAGACGAGAATATTTCCCAATGATGTAACTAACAAAGAGGATCAAGCTTCTATAGTGCAACAAACACATACGAGAGCACACAGAAATTACAGAGAAAATTTGAAACAAATTTATGATACTTATTATTGGCCAAATATGAGACAGCAATTCAAAGAATATGCTCGAAATTGTGAAATTTGCAACAAGTACAAATATGACAGGCACCCGCCGAAGGTACCAATTGGAGAGGCTCCAATTCCAGAGAAAGAGGGGGAATACCTACACATAGATATTTTTTCAGCTCAGCAAACAAAGTATCTGACATGTATAGACGCTTATTCTAAATTTGTATTAGTAAAACCACTAGAGGATAAATTAAATTTGGAAAACAAAGTCTTAGAATTCTTACAAATCTTCCCCGATTGTAAGAAAATTACATTAGATAATGAAAGAGGATTTAAGTCAATTATATTCAAAAATTTAATGGATAGGTTAAACATTGAACTTTATTTTTGCGACCCAGGTCATAGTTCAACAAACGGTCAGATAGAAAGAATTCATTCTACATTAGCAGAAATGACCAGATGTATTAAAGATGAATATGAGATTATGGACACAACTGAAGCTTTACTTAGAGCAGTCCAAAAATATAATCAGACAATTCATTCAGTTACAAATTCAAAACCTTTTGATATACTTTACAATAGAATAGATCACATTAATGTTCCTAATAAACTGAAAGAAGCACAAGTTAAAATGTTAGAAAGAAACAATGCCAAAAGAAAGATAAAGACTTATAAACCCAAAGACATAGTTTATGAGAAAATTTTACAATTTCAAAATAAAAACAAAATAAGTAATAAATATAAAAAACAAGTAGTTAAGGAAGATTTAGGAAATAGGATAAGAACAAAAAATAGAATTATACATAAGGAGAATATTAAAAGTTAAATTTACAATTATTTTTTCAGAAAATGAAGACTTCAACAGTTATATTTTTATTGACATTAACTTTAACAGTTGGCGACATAGTGGATTACACACGAGAAAACTATATTTTACTAGAAAATGGTAACACAGCACTTTACGGCGATTATGGAACAATTTTCCATATAACAAATCTAACTTTCTTTGAAAAAATATTAATAGAAACAGAATCAGAAATAAATAGAAATTACTTTAAAGTTAGCGAAAACATCGATGACGATTTAATGGATCCTAGTAGAGATTCAGATATTACTATTATTAAAACTCTTTTAGCACAGCTTAGATTATCGAAAAGATACAGAAGAGGAATAAATGAATTAGGGACAGTATGGAAATGGATTTCAGGTTCACCTGACCATGATGATTTAGTTTTGATTAACAATAAACTGTCCGAACTAACAATAAATAATAATAAACAATTTGTTACAAATTCTGAAATTTTTGACGCGATAAGAAAACTATCAGGAGTAGTTCACAAAATAGAGAACGACGGAGAATTAAGATTAGCCAGGGAAAGAAATAAATTAATATTGGTAGAATTACAAAATATAATTCAGACACTAGCTTTGGCAAAATCAGGAAACTTAAACCCAGCAATTTTGAATTTACAAGACATCAAAGAAATAACAAAACATGAACATGGTTACATGACTATAACAGACTTACTGGACGTTTCAAAATTTAAAATAGTCCAAAATGAAGACTCTATTGTCATTTTAATTAAGTACCCAATAATACAAAAAAATTGTAAGTTTTATGAAACTAGGGCCATAAGCCAAAAAGATGGAAAGTTAATGATAGAAAAAGAAATTGCCAAATGTAATGGTACATTTATAACTATTGTAAATTGTAAACAAGAATTAAGATATACTTTCTGTAAGTTAGCATATAATGAAACATGCTTATCAAAAATGTTAAATAATAAAAAGCTATATGTAACAAGATAAAAGAAAAGAACTTAGATTTAGAAATTATCAAGGATGGCGTTATTTTATTATCAGGAGAACACATGGTGGACAACGCAACAATAAATGGAGTTTATTTAATTAGCTTTCTGAATGAAACTACGATTGATGGGAAAATATATGACAACCCTTCGTCATTAATACAAAATTATTTAAAGACGTATACCATTGACAAATACGAAATAGAAAATTATTTCGAATCCTTTGATGAAGATCTTAAATTCGACAACATCAACCTGATAGAACAAATTCAGGATGAATCATCAAAGAGCCCCATAATTACATCATTTTTATTATTAGTCATAATAATAACCGCTGTAACACTATCCAGTATTTACCTAGTAAAGATGAGATTATCGAGAAGAACAAAGGCAATCCAGTTGGAAGAAATAAGATTCCACGAACTACTTAAAAAAGTAGAGGAACTCGCAGAAGAAGCGGGACGTTCTTCCTAAAGAAAGAGGGGAGTTAAGAGCACGTCAAACCATTGGATCGTAACGGCACAGTCGCCAAAAAGGCACGATCCCAATCACCATAAAAATGCAGCCGGATTGCAGACGCCGACTAAAACACAGAACATGCACCGAGATGCATGAGAACAACATGACTCATCGTACTCCAGCTTCAACAAAGAAGATGCCAATACGATGACATCATCTTCCCCCACCATTCCACCATGAGTATTGTAAGGTAACATTAAGACATAGATTTTAATAATTAGTTAGTCTTAAATCTGAACTGAGCATTATAAGTCAGAAATAAGCTGCCCTTAAGGCCATAGTTTTAAAGAATAATTAAATAAAGTTTTTTAAAACAAACTCCATGTGAGTATAAATATAATTTAATATTATATTCTTGGAGCATACTTACATACTTTACTTACATATAAAGTTTTTTTCTTGTGACAGCTATTTAGGTGTCACAAGAAAAAGTCACAAAAATGTGATTGTCACATGTGACAATTACCTTAGCCAGATGAAATTTGTTGATTTTGACTATCACTTATCACAAATCACCTTAGCCGATTCCACCCCAGCTTTGCGATAAAACAGTGTAGTCAATCGTCATTCGATCGGGTTTGTGGACGGAACTTCTAAATTAAACAACATAAAACATAAAATGTGAGTTTTTGTATTTGAAAAATTCTATTAGTTATAGTAAGTTACATTTAGTTACATATAGTTACAATTAGTTACATTAAGTTACATTAGTTACATTAGTTACATTAAATTAAATTTATTTGTTCGCGTGTAGATTCATTTCTTCATAAAAAGTAAATCGTGATAATTGGCGCAGCCAACGTGGAGCCAAGATCGTGCAAGGAATTTCTGTTTGTTTGTGTCGACTCTGTGTTGTGTTTTAGGAAAGTGGTTCTGTTTTTTTTTATAATCAAACTCCTATAAAAAAGAATATTATACTTGGAGTTGTTTTTTTTTAACAGGCAGATAAGCAGCAGCAGCAGGCAGCAGTTTTTTTTATCAACAAAGTTTTTGTGTGCGGAGTTTTTGGAAAAGTGTGGAGCAGTGGCCAAAGGAGCAGAGGAAAAAAATATATAAGAGGAAAGTGTTGTGGGTGGCAAGGATTTGGTGAGAGTTCAATTGTTTTTCTTTTGTTAATTTCGTACTTCACAATTGAGATTGAACTTTTCAATTGTTCAATTTCATTTGAAAGAAGTTTTTTTTGCATATATAGATATATTTTTTTCAATTGACAATTTTTTTATTATTTTGGGGTGACTCTTTCTTTTTGGTGAACATTTTCTTTTAGTTTGTTAGAATCAATTGCGAGTAGGTAGTTTTCAGTGTTACCACTTTATGCGTTTTTTTTTGTGTTGGATTTTTTTTTTTTTGATACTTTAGTATTTTTTTTTTTAATTTTTATTTTCGATTATTGTCCTGAATATTCTTTAGGAACAAATATTTTTCTTTATTCGTCTTAGATAATTTTTTTTTGTTAATTCGTAGTTTTGATATTTTTTTTTAAATAGGTAATTTCAAAGTTTTTTTTCCAAAGTTTTGATTTTAATTGGAAAGGAATAGGCATTTTGATATAAAGTTTTTTTTTGTTGATTAAAAGCTTTAAAGGGTGTTTCAGGTGTCCTACTGTTTTTTGTTTGCGTTTATTTTATTTATATTTTTATTTTTCATTAAATTTCTTTTTTCAGATAATTTTTTTTTGTTACTTCAATAGGAGTCTTGACCATTGGGTTTTTCATTGTTTTTTTTTTAAGTTTTGGTTTGTTTTGAATCTTCAATTATGGATATTAATAGGTTGTGTCAGGATGAGCTTTATTATGAAATGCTCAGTAGAGGGTTAGAAAAAGGGACGATTGACGTAATGAGATCGTCACTGCGATCAGCTCGCATGCTGGAACGCAGGGGTTCGGTGGAGACATTTAATAAATATCCGTTTTCTTATATTGAGGATAGGGATGCAGTGCAGGAAAAGATCAGTGAGATCAGGACTCTTCTTAAGGATCAACCAAGAAATCCGAAGTCTCCGAAATTCTTGAAGGTCCTTACCAAGATCGAATGGGCATTGAATAGGATAGGAAGAGCACCAGCAGAGGGGGATGAAGAGTTAGGAGAGCAAAAATCTCTCAGATTAGAGCTTTTGCTACTTCTATCAAAATTGCAAGGGGACGAAGAAAAAGTTCTTATGGATGGACAGGCATCGACCTCAGGCGCAGGTCAGCTGAATTAGGGCCCGATTCAGCAAACGAGGGAAATTGTACCCCCGCCGATTCGCGACGATTTAAGTAGGGTTAGTTTAGGTGGTAGTTTAGGGTTTTCAGGTTCTCAAGAACGATGTTCGGAAAGGATTTGTAGGTGGAATGTTCAGTTCACTGGGGAGCGCTTTGGTACATCAGTGAACTCATTCCTTGAGAGGGTCGAAGAACTAAGTTTAGCTCGGGGGGTTTCGGAAACGCAGTTGTTCCATTCAGTAGTTGACCTTCTTACAGGTCAAGCTCTACTTTGGTATAGGTCGGTTAGGGAGGACATTTCAAACTGGCAAGAATTTGTAGATGCTTTAGAGTATGAATTCTTGCCTGCGAATTATGATGATCTGTTGTTAGAACAAATCATTCGTAGGACCCAAGGGAAGGAGGAGTCGTATGGAGCATATTTAGCTACCATGAGGACCATGTTTAAGAGGTTAGGAGAACAACTTTCAGAACGGAGGAAAGTGGCGATTTTGTTAAAGAATTTGGATCCTTTTTACCAAAAACAGATTGGTTTTAACAAACCACAATCCGTCAAAGATTTAGCTAGTTTAGGTAGGGACTTAGAAACTCTTAGGGCTAATGTTGAAAATTTCGAACCTCCGGCGCGAGGCAAGAATTGTGTAGAACCCGAATTTGGTTATACTGCAGTTTCGGCAGTGCAACCCAAAGTGGCAGTCGTCAGTAGGAACGAACAGCCCAACAGAGCGGTGGAACCTAGTAGGTCGCAGCCTAATAGATCCACACAATCTGATGGAACTATTAGGTGTTTCAATTGTGGGAAGCCAGGTCATTTTTCCAGTAGGTGTTCCGCTCCTAGGAGATGTTTTGGTTGTGGGGGGGGGGGGGTTAGTAGAAGCAATTGCCGACGGTGTTCGGGAAATGCTCAAAGGGCTCGCGCGCCAGCAGGGCGGGAGTTCCGCAGAAATTAGGACGGTTGCCTGCTGGTAACCAGTCGGTGGACCAAATTCATTTGGATTTTACTTTGGAGGCAAACGGGGATGATAGGAGACCCTATTTAGGAGTTAGTATTTATGGTACTAGATTTTTAGGTTTGTTAGATTCAGGAGCTTCTGGAACCATAATAGGTAGGGATGGATGGAAAGTTCTCCAAGAGTTAGGACTTACCTCAAATAAAGGCACTGTTAGTTCGGTATTCTTAGCCGATGGAGCAGGTGTTGAGGTCGTAGGAACTGTTAGCTTACCGATAGAAGTAGAAGATAAGGTAGTCTTAATAGACTGTCTTATTATACCATCTCTGACACATACCGTGATCCTAGGTGCAGATTTTTGGGCACTCTCGGGGATCGTCCCGGATTTGAGATCACGTATGTGGAATTTTTCGGACCAAGCTCAAGTGGTCTCGATTTGTTCTATTACAGAACGTTCAGAGTTGGACAGTAGGGAAATTAAACAGTTAGACAATTTAGTTGAAGAAGCTTTTAGGAAGATGCCAGAAGGTTTAGGTTGTACCACTATGGTGGAACATAAGATTAGGACGTCGGCGGAACCGATTAAACAACGGTATTATCCGGTTTCTCCGCCAATGCAGGAACACATATATATTGAATTAAACGAAATGTTAGAAGCAGCGGTAATTGAGAGGTCCAATAGTTCTTGGTCATCTCCAATACACCTAGTTAAGAAGAAGGATGGGTCTTTTAGATTTTGTGTAGATTATAGGAAGCTAAAATCATAGACCCGGCTTCAAAGTTCAAAGTGTTTGATGCAACCATCAAAAGCTCTCTTTGTTATGGTAATGAAGTTTATGGCTTCAAGGAGTTAGAGGAAATTGAAGTTATCCAAAGATATTTCTTCAAGCGTATCTTTAGACTTCCATCTAATACACCTAATTATGCCATACACGTTGAGTCGGGACTACCAACAATGTTCTTAAGAAATTTAAAGTTAAACGCAGACTATATAATAAAAGTCATGCAAAGAACTGACAACAATTTGCAGAAAAAGATTCTTCTGACAGCGTTACGCTGTAGATATACTCCTTTTAAAGATTGGAATGAGTTGGCCTCGGAACATAATTTTCGTTTGACGTTGTGTGTGGATAATTTAGATACGTGGAGGACTGAACTTTATGACTGTATCTCTGTAATAGATGACAACATATTTCAGACATTTCTCAATCGGGCGAGGGAATCCGTTTCTAGAACAGTATACAGTTTGGGGGAAGGAAATTACTTTCGAAGCGAGTTTACTGTTAGTGAAATGAGTCTCATATTTAAGGCTCGCACGGAGATGCTGGAGCTTAACTACAGACCTCACAGAAACGATATGAATCCTAACTGTACATTGTGCAATCTTAATAAAATCGAAAACGTTTTTCACTTCATAGCGTTATGTCCGATCTTACAAGAGATCCGGCGATTATGCTTCAATAAGAGCTTTCTTTCATTAGAGGATTGTTTCGGTCTTTTGAATGGTGAGGTTGGTTGGAAATTGCTTATCCGGTTTCTCTCTAAAGCTATTGCTTATAGAAATACATACGTTGATCTCTAATAAAATCAATCTAGAATAATTTTGTTTTAGCTAAACTAAAAGCCTGAGTTTCAGGTGATATTGAAATTCTTTAATAATTTCTCTTCCTTTTTATTTATTTTGTGTTTTTTTTTCTGGCTTAAAGATTAATATTTATTGAATTCAATAAAATATTAAATAAACTTAAATCAGGATTTATTCCAATTTATGTTAATAATTTTTGTTTTCGCTAAACTAAAAGCTCACATCATTAATTGTAATTTACAAACCCGCATAAAATAAATTGTTCTTTCTGGCATCTTTTATACTTTAAATTTTATCTGTTATCTTATATTAAATTTTTTTTGTCTACCTTCTTAATTGTTATTTTATAAATTATTTTAATTAAATTCATCATCTCTCTCACTGTTAAATCTTAGATATAAACGGCAGACGGCTTTATAGCCATGCTTGTAAATCTTTTAAATGTTACATAGTTTTTATTTTTTGTATGAAGAAAAAAAAGATAATAATAATAATAATAATAATAATAATTATAGGAAGCTAAATAAAAACACACATGGAGATGCTTATCCACTGCCTTATATTAATGCTATTTTAGACAGGCTTCGAGGCGCGAGGTTCTTGTCTTCGCTTGACATTAAGTCAGCTTACTGGCAGATTCCCATGGAAGAGGAATCTAAAGCCTTTACAGCCTTCACGGTCCCTGGTCGAGGTCTCTTTCAATTTAGAAGGATGCCTTTCGGTCTTCACAATTCGCCTGCGACATGGCAGAGGTTTATCGACACAGTTTTGGGTACCGACCTCGAGCCATTCGTTTTCGTCTATTTAGACGACATAATAATCATTGCAGAGACTTTTGAGAAACATCTCGAAATTCTGTGTGAGGTTATGAAAAGGTTGAGTGAAGCAGGGTTGAAGGTCAGTAGGGAGAAATGCAACTTTTGCATACCAACGCTGAAGTTCTTAGGGTATATTGTGGATCGGAATGGGCTTCATGTAGACCCAGAAAAAGTGGAAAGCATGGTTAGGATTCCAGCACCGAAGAATGTTAAGGAGATTAGGAGTTTTATAGGGACAGTTTCTTGGTACCGACGTTTTGTACCGAATTTTGCTGAATTACTTCGGCCACTGTCAGATTTGTTAAAGAAAGGTAGGAAATTTACTTTGACAGAAGAGTGTGAGGCTAGCTTTAGGAAGGCAAAAGAGTGTTTGGTGACAGCACCCATACTTACTTGCCCAGATTTTAAACGACCTTTTGTCGTACAAACAGACGCTTCTGACTACGGTATCGGTGCAGTTTTGTCTCAAAACTTTGATGAAGGGGAAAAGGTTGTCTGTTACCTTAGTAGGTCTTTGAATAGGAGTGAGCGCAATTATAGTACAACAGAGAAGGAATGTTTGGCCGTACTATGGGCTGTTGAGGTGCTCGGTTTACGGTCGTGACTGATCATTATTCCCTGGTATGGTTGAGCAACCTTAAAGATCCACAGGGTAGATTAGCACGTTGGGCAGTTGGGCTTCAACAATTCGACTTCGAAATTATTCATCGAAAGGGGAAGGAGCATGTAGTTCCAGACATGCTATCTCGAGGAGTCCCGGAGTTAGCCGAGATCTCAGAAGAGGATACCGACCCTTGGATAATTAAAATGAAGTCAGCAGTTAATTCTAACCCGTTAGCTTATCCAGCCTGGAGAATTGAACATGGTCATTTGTTCAAATTTATAAAGGTCAACCACATTGTCGTTCACGAAAATAATCAGGAATAGAAGAGGGTTTTAGGGAAGCAGGAAAGATTAAAAAATTTACAGGAGTTTCATGATGGTCCTTTAGCGGGACACATGGGAGTTAGAAAAACTTTTGCCAGGATCGGGTCAAAATTATTGGCCTAAGATGAGAGGTGATATCACCAAATATGTTAGGAATTGTAGAGTTTGCCAACAGGTGAAGCCAGTGAATGAGAAGCCAGCTGGGTTAATGTCGGAAAGAGTAGGAATTACTTCACCATGGGAAATGATCTGTGTAGATCTAGTAGGTCCGCTTCCAAAGTCGAGTAGGGGTTTCATTTATATTCTCACCGTCGTTGATTATTTTACTAAATTTCCACTTCTTTTTGCGTTGAGGTCTGCTACGGCGAAAGCAATTTTTAGGGAACTTGAGGAAAATGTTTTTCTTTTATTTGGCACCCCGAGGGTGGTCGTATGTGACAACGGCCCCCAATTCCGATCAAAGGAATTGAAAACGCTTTGCCAAGCGTACGCGTCACGTTTGAACTTTACAGCTCATTATCATCCGCAGGCAAATCCTGCGGAAAGAATCAATCAAATAATCAAGACGACACTAAGAGCTTACGTCAGTGAGAACCACCGAGTTTGGGACTCACAACTTTCGAAGGTTGCGTGCGCTATTCGCACGTCACAACACGAAGTACTGGGAGTATCCCCGTACTTCGCAAATTTTGGGAGGGAGATGGTAACTTCTGGTCAAGAAGTACCAAAAGTTGGAGATTCGTCGGAAACTGTTCAAGATCTAGGGGAGATCGAAGAACGTTTCAAAAAGCTGAGGATTGATATTGGCAAAAAGCTTCAGGCTGCAAACCACAAATCTGCTCAAGCTTACAATTAACGTCGGAGGGATGTTCAATAACTTACTTACTTACTTAAGGTGGCGCAGACAGTCCATTGTGGACCACGGCCTCAACCAACAATCCTCGCCAGCTAGGCCGGTCCCTAGCCAGTGGCCTCCAGTTGCGCACACCAAGTTGGTTGAGGTCGTTTACCACTTGATCGCGCCACCTTAGATGGGGTCTTCCAGAACTGCGTCGGCCCTCCGGGTTGGAATTGAAGACTCGTCGGGCAGGAGCGTTTTCGTCCATACGCTCCACATGACCCAGCCATCTAAGCCGCTGAATTTTCAGCTTCTTAACCAAGTCAATGTCGCTGTATAGCCCGTACAGTTCGCCATTGAATCTTCTCCTCCATACTCCATTGATACATACAGGCCCGAATATCACCCGAAGAATCTTTCTCTCAAAGCACCCCAGCCTGTATTCATCCGATTGTGTCAGTGTCCACGCTTCTGCCCCATACAGCAGGACTGGGATGATAAGGGTCTTGTATAGTGTTTCCTTGGTCCTTTGAGAGAGGGCTTTACTACTAAGATGCCTTCTTAGCCCGAAGAAACAGCGATTGGCAAGAGTGATTCTTCGACTGATCTCTTCACTGATGTTGTTCTGAGAGGTTATAGTGGAACCCAAATAGACAAAGTCCTTGACAACCTCAAAGTTATATCTGTCCATTGTGACGTTTTGTCCGAGCCTACGGTGATGATCTACTTCACCCGAGGACAGCATATACTTTGTTTTATCTTCATTTACAGCCAGACCCATTCGAGCCGCTTCCACTTCAATACTTGCGAATGCTCCACTGACAGCGCGCTTCGTTCTTCCAATAATGTCAATATCATCAGCATAGCCAAGTAATTGAACGGATCTAAAAAAAATCGTACCGCTGGTGTTGACATGCGAGTTGCGTACGATTGCCTCAAGAATGATGTTGAAGAGGTTACATGACAGCGCGTCACCCTGTCGTAAGCCTTTCTCGACATTAAATGAGTCGGAGGTGTTCTTACCAACCTTGACGGAGCAGCGCGAGTTCTCCATAGTCATCCTGCACAATCGAACGAGTTTGGCAGGGATGCCAAGAAGTGACATGGCTCTGTATAGCTCGTTCCTGTTTACGCTGTCATAGGCGACTTTAAAATCGATAAAGAGGTGGTGAGTATCGATCTGGAATTCTTGGGTCTTTTCCAAAATCTGCCGAAGTGTGAAAATTTGGTCGACGGTTGACTTACCGGGTCTGAAACCACACTGATAGGGGCCAATCAGTTCACGTGCGAAAGGGTTCAGACGTTCACACAGAATGGCCGACAAGATTTTATAGGCGACATTTAGGAGACTTATACCTCTGTAGTTGGCGCAGCTTAGAGTATCTCCTTTCTTGTGGATAGGGCACACAATGCTGAGGTTCCATTCGTCAGGCATACTTTCATCCGACCAGATTGTACAGATGAGTTGGTGTATGCTCCTCACCAAGTCATCTCCCGCTGCTTTGAAGAGTTCAGCCGTAAGGCCATCAGCTCCAGCAGCCTTGTTGGACTTTAGTTTAGATATTGCTATCCGAACTTCTTCTTGGTCGGGAGGACGGAAATTTTGTTCATCATCATCCAAATCGAATGGATCATTCTGCCTGACAGCGATTAGTTGGTTGTCTTCGCCGTTTAACAGTCTGCAGAAGTGTTCTTTCCATATTCTCAGCACCGACTGTGTATCTACAACGACATTCCCACCCACGTCTCTACAAGCTTCCGCTCGGGCTTTGTAACCCTAAGACGAATGCTTTACCCTTTGGTAGAACTTTCGAACATTGCTTCTGCACGAAGACCTACAATATTTTAATCTTTAATATGTAAAGAAAAACAATCGGGTTAGCCTTCGGATCTTTTCTCGCAAGGCGATTGGGAAAGGACAGAGAATTTACTTGCTCGAAAGATTTTCCTCCATACTGTACTCTGGGCATGGGACGGGGACTTTGTCGAGTTTATAAATGATTTTTCGCTTTTTCTCTTAAAAAGTTGGGATTGCCAAGAATGGGTCTGAACTCGTCCATTGAGCTACTCTTGTTGCAAATATCACCGTTAGCCAGGGATATTTTGCATAATTCGAATGCGTGCTAAAAAGAGAAGAATGTATTTTGGATATGGCGAAATGGACGAGAAAAGTCGGCCATTTTGGACTTTTGGGTCACTTTTTGGTTTTCGACTAAAAGGCAGGGACAGAAACATTTAAGAGTTAAGCCTAGTACTCAGTTCGCGCTAAACTAAATTTTATCTCTACAATATTTATCTCTACACACCTTTGCTAAAAAGGCGCGCTAAATTTTGAAGTTGGAGAGATTAAAGATACTATAAGGCAAGTTATGGATTCATAAAAAAAATTTTTTTTGAGATAACAATCAAATATAACATAACGATGATAGCGAAGACGAAAAAAGATGGTCAACAAATTTTGTCCGTCTGTCTGTCTGTCTGTATGTATAGACGCCTACAGCCCAAACGGGTGGGCCGAATTGCTTTAAACTTGGTACATATATATATATATATATATATATATATATATATATTGAATTTTTAAGGCATTGTACAGAGGGGAAATGGAAATTTGTTTAGCTAAAAAAATAACGGTACCTGCTTAATAGACGTTACGCTAAAGCTTATTTTTCTAGAAAACATATAGCTAAAAAAAATTAAAAAAAAAGTCCAAAAACGGTACTTTCAATTGGACAGTTTTTTTGCTTTCGACTATCTCGAAAACGGCTCAACCGATACTTTCGGAATTTGACACATATATAGGTGCAAGTAGCTCAATTTATACTGCATACCAATATTTTTTTTAAAATAGTTCTCTGTATTTAAAAAAAATTAAATTAAAAAAAAATTAATATTTTAAAAACTGCTCATTAAACTTTTTTTTTAATTATTAATATGTTAATGTATTTGCTGAATACCTATGAACTGGCGTTTTGGATTTTTTTTTTTGAAAAATGTTTTCAGAAATTTTTTACAAAAAACTTTTCTCAAAATCCGCTCCAGATTTTTATAAATTTATTCTCATAAATTCAAATTTTTCCAAGAAATAAAATGGCGTACCTATATTTCAGCTCAAATCAGTTGAAGTATTTATTTAAGAATTTTAAAAAATTAGTTTTTATCAAAATCTCAAGCCCCAAAACCACTGTCACACATTAGAGCAAGTTCATGCGACCCAGTAGTGCATTTTATTTAATATACCTACATTATGTAGCCACTTAGCAATTATCGACCAAGTTCAAGAGCAAGTTCGTGCGACCTTTGCAAGACCTTCTGACAACTGTCAGAATTTATCTTGTGAAATAATGTGTTTTACATTCTTTCGCAAGCTAAATTTTGTGGAGACTTTTTTCTTAGCCGTTAGCCTGTCACCTGGAATTTAGCTTGAAGTGAGTACTACTCAGCTAAAAACCCAAGCTAAAATTTATCTTGGGTGGAAATTTGTATGGAAGATAAATTTTAGCACGATCTGAGTACTAAGCTTTAGCGAAAAATCATTTTTTATTTTGAGTTTATAATAAATCTTAACGTAGAGATTTTGGCAGATAAGGCCAACGAGTTTATTTTGTGTGATTATTTTATTTGAGAGGAAGATCTTTCAGGAGGAAGCATCTCAGGCTCTAGAGGAAGGATCCTTATAGGCAGATAAGTACCCTTTTTCATTCTTTTCATTTTGTCCCAGGACAGTATTTTGCGTGTTTTGATAGTTGTGTTTTTCTGGCCAAAAGTGGCAGAAACTTGTTGATTGTAAAGTCTTCGTGCATCCGTTGTCTATCCCGAGATTGCGGGACTCGCGACTCCTTTTATTAATCGTCATTATCAACCCCGTCATTTTTCTCTTCTTTGTGTCTTTTGTGACACTAAAGAAAACTCTTGATTGTATTCATTCTCATATATATATTCTATCTTTTGATTTGGCCTTCCGCCATCTCTCCCAATTAATTTATTGTAAATTTTTGTTTAGGAAAAAATTTAGGGTTTTTTTCCTATATTGAAAGGTTTTCCTAATAAATCATTCAAATTTCCTTTTTGGAAAAATAACTCCTGAGAAAATTACCTGGCGCCTAACATAATTTCTAGTACACCCTTTATGAAGAATTGATTTTGATTCGACTTCCGTTTATTCTTTTCAGAAATTCCAAATTTTATTGATTCGATCAATAAAAGTATTCATCGATCAAACTCACCCCCTTCTGAGCGAACCGGCAAGCCACCTATCGAACGGTGCTAATCTCGATTTACATACCTACTTGTGCGAACGGAACTATATTTGACATTTCTCTTTTTTTTATCAATCATCTTCATTCAACGAAAATTCTCTTCGCGGCACGACGGGTGTGTGCATTTGTTTTGTTTTGCGTTTAGTAAATAATTATTGTTTTCTTGGATTCGATAAATCCATAGGTCGCGGTTAGATCAGATCAAGAAAAATGAGCTGCAAATCACGAAAATCTTATGCAGTTTCTCACCCTAGCTCGGGGTTTTGTAAATTACGACTCATTGTTCGCAATTTTCAAAATTAAACGAAATGAAGATATTGACACTTAAAAATAGCAAATTATAACTTTTTTGGGTCAATAATTCGATCCCGAGAAATAAAACATTGCCATCGCGACTCGAAAATTGATCCAAATTTGTATCAATTTTAAATTTACTCGATTGTAAATTGCAAAAAGCGAGTCGTAGATTTCCATCTTTTTGTTTTGAATCAAAAATATGTTTTTGAAAAAATGAGTGGTAAAGTCGTAAATTGCATACCCAATTTGCAATTTGTAACAAACTATTGTATCGCTTTGATAGAAGCAACTTCTTACATTTATTGAAATGCATTTATTATTTATTTTTAGAAAAATGTAACTTTTACTTACTTGGCTGATTCTAGGAATCGAACTCGAGACCCTCTGCATACCAATCTAGCACACATCTACTAGGCCATGGTGATGTATCCAAGTCGGATATCAAAAATTTTTAATAAGAAGCAACCTGAATATGAGTTACATTTTATGGGTGTTTTGAATTAAGATTATTGTAATGTTTTTAGTCTTGGGTTCGAAAATAAAACTTATTTTCCTTTACTTTTCAATCACCACTACTATCTCTATAAATGAAACTCACTTTTATCTAAGTTCAAACTCTTTATTTATTTCTTTATCTTAGCACCACTAATTATTCACCATTTATTCGTTACCACGGTTAAAATGAAACTGTCTCCATTTCAATTTAACGATTTAACGTGTCCATTTCCGAATAAAATGTCCTATTTATACTTGGGATCAAAGTTTCCCGAACAGTCTAAGTCTCGAACCTTTCGGAATTGTCAAGATGCTTTGAAAGCTTTCAGAGCTTTCAAATTCCCCATTGTTATTTCAGCAGAATCATTCAGCAGAATTATTCAGTATTTTACTGTAGTATAGACAAAAACCATATAGTAATGTTTTTGTAGTAGAAACAAAAACCATTCATAAAACTGTAGTTGAGACAAACACTATTCAGGTAACATTGCCCCCTTCTTAAGATTGTTCGCCCCGAACAAGTCAATAACTTCCCTGGCCATTGTAGCGGCATAGTCGGTCCCTGTGAACAACTTTAATTTTGCCTCTAACACCTCTCTGAATGCGGTAAACAACATCATTGATTCTGGTGACAACTTTGTAAGGGCCTTCCCAATTTTGCTGGAGCTTCGGTGACAGTCCCTTTTTCCGATGGGGGTTGTATAACCACACAAGATCTTCCACTTGAAACCCTGTCGTCGTTGCATGTGCATCATAACGTGTTTTCATGCGATCACTGGCATCCTTTATCTTTGTTCTGGTCCTTTCATGAATGTACATGAGTCTCTTTTTGAGATCGTCCACATATTCTTCTTGGCTTTGTGGCTCATTTGGAGGGTATCCAAATTTAACTTCACTTGGTAGTCGCATTGTTGAACCAAACAAGATTTTCCAAGGAGTATGTCCTGTAGTGCTATGAACTGCGCTCCGATAGCTCATTAAAAACAGTGGGATGCATCGGTTCCAGTCTCGTTGACAGTCTTCCACTACTTTGGAAAGGTGTTCTTTGAGCGTTCTGTTAAACCGTTCTACCATTCCATCTGATTGTGGATGCAGCGGTGTTGTCCTTGTCTTATGAATGCCAAGGAGTGAGCAAACCTGTTGGAAGATATTTGACTCGAAGTTCCTCCCTTGGTCAGAATGGAGTTCTTTAGGTACACCAAATCTACTTATCCAATTGAAGACAATCTGATCCACAACCGTTTTTGCTTCTTGGTTTGGAATGGCAAACGCTTCAGGCCACTTGCTGAAGTAATCCATGATCACGAGAATATATCGGTTTCCATCGTTGGTTTCAGGAAAAGGACCTGCAATATCCATTGCAATTCTTTCGAAGGGTGCTCCAACGTTGTACTGCTGCATCTCACTTTGAATTTGTCTGCCTGGTCCTTTTGTAGCAGCACAAGTGTCACATTTCCTGCACCATCTTTCGACGTCTTCTTTTGCATGAAGCCAGTAGAAACGATCTCGGATCTTTTCCAGTGTTTTGTTAATTCCCAAATGGCCTCCAGAAGTGCCATCATGCATCTCACGGAGAACTTCATTGACTTTGGACCGAGGCACAACTACCTGCATCACATAGGACTTGCCATCTGCGGATTCCCACTTCCGTTTGAGTACACCTTCTTGTACATGGAGAGAGTTCCATTGAGCCCAATAGGCTTTTAACACCGGGCTTCTATCGGAAATGTCAACCCATTGTGGTTTCTCCTCGTGCTCTTTCCATGCAAGGATGGGTTCAATGTCAGAATCTCCTTGTTGAGCATTCCTAATTTCCTCGTTACTCCAGCCGGCAATGGGCTCGACTCTCACTCGTTGAGTGACTAGGGACTCCTTTTCTTCCTGACGTGAACAATGCTTGCAATTCGATTTACATGGTCGTCGGGATAATGCATCTGCGTTGGAGTGTAGTTTTCCTTTTCGATGTTGAATCTCGTAGTGGTATGTCTGCAACCTCTCAATCTACCTTGCTACTTGTCCATCGGGATTTTTAAAGTTCAAAAGCCACCTTAGCGCTCCATGGTCTGTTCTAAGGAGGAATTTCTGCCCATAGATGTACTTATGAAAATGTTTTGAGCTAGAAGTTCCCTCCTGGTCACGCAATAGTTCCTTTCTGCCTTCGAGAGCACTTTGCTGTAATAGGCTACTACCTTTTCTTGGCCATCATGAACTTGCGACAAAACAGCCCCAATTCCAACATTGCTTGCGTCTGCATCGATGATGAACTGTTTCCCAGGAGTAGCATATGCCAGAACGGGAGTGTTACAGAGGCGTGTTTTTAGTTCCTGGAAGCTTTTCTCGCAATCACCTGACCATTTGAACTGTTTTCCTTTCTCTGTGAGTTGGCGCAGGCTTTTCGCAACTCCAGCAAAGTCTTTCACGAATCGCCGGTAATATGTGGCTAACACAAGGAAACTTCTCAGCTGATGTTTATCTTGTGGAGTTGGCCAGTTCTTTACAGCTTCCACTTTCTCTGGATCGGTTTGTACCCCTTGAGACGAGATAATATGTCCTAAATATTTCATTTCAGTCTTAAAAAAGGTGCATTTGTCTGGATTCAACCTAAGATGAGCTTCGGAAAACTTTTCTCAAGTTCTTGCAGTGTTCGTCAAATGTTTTCCCAAAAACGATGACATCATCCAAGTAAACCAGGCATGTCTTCCAAGTGAGCCCTTGTAAAACGCATTCCATCAAACGCTCAAATGTTGCCGGAGCGTTGCACAGGCCAAAGGGCATAACTTTGAATTGCCATAGACCATTACCTGTCGAAAATGCACCTTCGGTAATCCAAGCAGAACCGGGTGCTTCCATCCTTCTTTTTGACTAGGACCACTGGTGATGCCCAAGGGCTTTTGGAATTCTCGATCAAACCTTCTTTCTGCATCGTCGAGATCATATCCGTAACCTCAGCCTGTTTGGCTAGTGGAAGGCGCCTTGCAGGTTGACGGATTGGCCTTGCATCACCAGTATCGATGCGATGTTGCACCAATTGTGTTCTTCTGTATGGTTTATCCTTTGAAGCAAAAATATCAGCAAACTCATGAATAAGGCTTCCAGCAACCTGTTGTTGTTTTTGACTTAGTTTGCAGGATTTGAGAATTTTTGACCTTAAACAGTTGACTTCTACAGGATTTCGTACTTCTTCATCGGTGATTCTTGTTATTGCTGCGACTGGACCACATTGTCCAATAACTTCTCCTGCTTTAAGGTTGACTTCATAAGGTTTGATGTTCACTATTCTTACAGGCACCATGTTGTTCTTAGGTGCGGCAAGCGTTTTTCCCACGATGTAGTTTTGGGAACGTTGTTCAGAGTCCGGTTCTACAAAAAGGTATCGATGGTTCCCTGAATCGCCTTTTATGTTTGTCCAAACAAAGACTTCTGAAGAGGGAGGCAGGCGTAGATCTTCTTTGACGACAGTTCTCAGGATTGACGAGTTTTCGTTACCGTAGATCATCGGAATCTCGACATTTCTATATTTCAGGACCTGGTTACCAATATCCAGAATTACTCCATGTGCTTTCATGGAGTCGATTCCGATGATGCACTCATCGCAAATATCTGCCACTAGGAATTTATGTGCAAACTCCAGTTCTGCCAATTGGATAACTAGTTGTACTTCCCCATATACTGTAGCTGACTCACCTGTTGCCGTCTTCAGACAGTAGCTATTGGTGTTGTGTAGCCATGTCATCTTCACCACGTCTCTTCTTCATTGGAAGCGGTGGCACCGGTATCGATAGTTGCCACATATTTCTTGTCGTTTATAGCTGCTTCCATTGTCAGACTTTTATTGTCTCGTTTAGTCTGCGAGACCTGGATCGTTGTTCTAGGGCCATCGATACCCGGAACCAGCTTCTGCCCCGTGAAGTTGGTTCTTACTCGTTTTCCTGGGTGGGGAACAGTTGCAGCAGGGATTTTGTGAATCTCCTCTTGGCTGTTCTTCCTCCTGCCGCAATGTTGGCAAACTCCTCTTCTTAAGGGCATCTCCGGCGCTGGAGATGTCCGGTCTTGTTGCAGTTCCAGCATCGTAGAGGTCCATCAGGGTGGTTGCTCTGGAATGTCGTTCTCTGGCAAGCGCACTCCTCTACAGTTACTTCTCTTACCCGATGAATGCTTTGAGAAGCCTGTTCTGCTGCTTCCATGGTGAGGGCAAACACCAATGCTTCAGGAAGCGTCCGTTTTCCGGCTGTTCGTACTGCTCGCTGGAGGTTGATGTCAGCTAAGCCACGGACAAATGCTTCAGCAGCAAATTGGTTAATAATTTCCTCACCCGCCGTTGGATATGCCAGGTGAGCCAGGCGTTCGATGTCTGCTTGGAGCTGTTGAAGAGTTTCACCTCTTTTTTGAACCCTGGTGTTAAGTTGGACCCGGAAAACTTCTTGCATATGGCCATCTCCAAAGCGTTTTTCAATCGCCTGAGTAAGAGCTTTGAAGTTGCCATGTAACTCTGCTGGTATTGTTTGCAATAGTTCTGCAGCAGGTCCTCTGAGAGCAAGCGTCAGTGCAACAAACTTTTCTTCGTCGTCCCAGCCATTTGTTGTCGCAGCTGCTTCAAATTGTCTTTTGTAGATCGTCCAAGAAGTTTGTCCATCAAAAGTTGGCGGATGCATTTCCTTTCTTCGCATGTAGGCCCCAGAACTTTCTCTAACTTTAATTTGTCTAACCTTTTCCAATTCCTTTGCGAATTTCTCTTCAACTTTCTCGAATCTTTCGCCTACCATTGCAATTTGTTTTTCGATACTGTCGAGACGCTCTTCAGCAGCACCAAACTTGCTTTCAAATGCAGCAAACTTGCCTTTGAGGAGGTTTTTCTGGTCTTCAATGCGTTCTAGAAGTTTCGCTTGTTCATCTTTTTGTTCACTTCTCTGCTCTTCTAAAAGATTCTTTTGCTCGTTTCTTTGGTCTTCTAGAAGATTCTTCTGTTCTTGAAAACGTTCGAGAAGGAAAGCCATCATATTAGACATGTCGGACCTTTTACTTACTTGCTCTTGTTCGTCTTGTATTTAAGATCAAGAAGAAATGTTTCTGGATTTTCATTTTGCTGAGTCATATTTTCCTGAAGTCTAATAATGAGGTCATTTTTGGTTCCAGCAGTAGGAAGACCCCGATTCTTTAACACTGCTCTAAGTTCAATCAAGTTAAGGGCATTTACAACTTTACCCATAGTCACTTTATCACTTTTCACTTTTATTTGTCCAAATGAATTATGCACTTAAGTTTTATTTCACTTCTGACACCACTGTAATGTTTTTAGTCTTGGGTTCGAAAATAAAACTTATTTTCCTTTACTTTTCAATCACCACTACTATCTCTATAAATGAAACTCACTTTTATCTAAGTTCAAACCCTTTATTTATTTCTTTATCTTAGCACCACTAATTATTCACCATTTATTCGTTACCACGGTTAAAATGAAACTGTGTCCATTTCCGAATAAAATGTCCTATTTATACTTGGGATCAAAGTTTCCCGAACAGTCTAAGTCTCGAAGCTTTCGGAATTGTCAAGATGCTCTGAAAGCTTTCAGAGCTTTCAAATTCCCCATTGTTATTTCAGCAGAATCATTCAGCAGAATTATTCAGTATTTTACTGTAGTATAGACAAAAACCATATAGTAATGTTTTTGTAGTAGAAACAAAAACCATTCATAAAACTGTAGTTGAGACAAACACTATTCATGTAACATTATGTTTTATTGGCGAGAAAAATAAAGTCGTCTTATTTTGGACGTCTAACGTACAATTTTTTGTGATGATCATTTGAGTAAAGATAAGAAATTGTATATAATGTGTAGGTGAAATTCAACCTTGTACTCCCTATGTACATAATAGAACTACAAAAAAGGCATTATTGGAGACACAAGGGGGGCCAGGCCTAATGACTTATATTCTGAACGATTCCTGTATGTGCGTTGATATTCTGGTGGAATATCATTTCCCGCTGAATCTGAATGACTAACAAAGATCCACTTTTAATATTAACCAGGGGTGGAATCGGCTAATGTGATTTGTGATTGTCACATTTGACAATCACATGTGATAAAATAATTTTGTGCGTCTGCATAATGTGATCACCGGAATTTTGTTTATTTTCATTATGTCATTTTCCGTTGGGCAATTGGAGAGAACTCCGAAGACAAATCGTTTCTCTTCGGAGTTGTGTTTTGCGAGTCTTACTTCTTCTGCTTTTTATGAAATATGCGGTCTGAAGACGCATATATACGAACGTCACAGTTTCTATATATTTTGTATTTCAAATTAAACAATTCGAACAATTTTAATATATAATTTACATTAAGGGACGTGACAATTATGTATTTATTTAGAAAAGATTAATTTAGTTGTCACTTCACGTGATTGCTCACAACATATACGCGTTTCAGAAAAATATCTCAATTAAAAAAATGTTAATTTCTGTTTTTTTTTTTTTTTTTTATTGTTTTTATTTTTACTTTAATCATGAGGAGAAACTAATTTCTCCCAATCGAAAACAACATTAGTGTAGATCTTTGACAAATCTTTGACAGCAAAAGCAAATAATTTTGTTTTATAAGTCAGCGTCAGAGGTTTATTTTTTATTTATTATTATTTTTGTATGCAAGTGACACCTAAATAGCTGTCACAAGAAAAAGTCACAAAAATGTGATTGTCACATGTGACAATCACCTTAGCCAGACGAAATTTGTATATTGTGACTATCACATATCACAAATCACCTTAGCCGATTCCACCCCAGATTTATTCTTCGAGGATTTTTTATTTCCTCAAAAGAGATAGTACAAACAAAAGAAGACATTTATTGGTTGGAGGCAGCGATCGAACTGAGGACCTTCGATGTAGCCGTCAGACACACTTCTTGTGTTGATTTTAACATTAATGGGAATGTAAATCACGAAATAATTTTAGCATATCCAGATTAGTAAAAAGGATAAATGGAATTATTCCCTTGAAGTAGTAAAGGTTGTAATTTACTTTGAAGGGCGCAAGCTTGAATTATGACTTTTAATTGTAATTCTCAACTTAGGAATTGTTGTAATTTGAGATAAATTGACTGTTAAATTGCCATTTTTTCAATTAGTTTCGATAAAAAGCGCCGTGAATTACAAAAAAAAAACATGTTTTGTAAATTGCAACTGAATATTTCGCAATTGGTGATTTTTCAATTCTTTCCGTGCATTAATGTTCTAACTTTGTGCAGTATGCTTTCAATTTCTTCATTTAATATGAGTCTATATTCACGATCTCAAGGTGCAGAATTTGAAGATATATTTTTGACTAAATTTACTATTTTGGTTGGATTAATTAAATGCAAAATAATGTCTGTTTCGTTTGCAATTACAACATCACCTAGCTTGAGTTTTTACGAACCACGTACCATAGTCCAGGGCACGGTGGAGGGTGGAGGCGGTGGAACTGCAACCACGATCAAGGAAACACAACTCAACTACTGTTTGAGTTTGAGGATTTGAGGGTTGATTGGAATTTTTTTAAGCAGTGCATCTAAATTTGTCAAACCGAATGGTTGTCTTTGTCTGAGGTCTACGGAATAGTTAATGCTGGAATGATTGTCTGTGTCTACGGATAGTGTTTTTTTTCAGCTTAGATAGAGACATTTTATTTGTGTATCTTATATCTCGCCTTACTTTTCTTTTACTACTTTTAATTACTAGGTATAGTTGGATTCTTACAAACATAGTACCTATTTGTTTTGTAGGTATACATTTATATAAATAAAGTATTAGGTATTGAGATTTTCAACGACGAAATATAGTTTTTCTGGAAGTTTGTTTTTAAAATTTAAAATGTTTTCAACTGATACGAAAAAGCACAGGTACGGATACCATGTAAAATGTTGTAAAATTTTTCAAATTTCCAGTTCGGGAGAAGAACCAAGTTCTTTTTAGAAAGTGGCATGATGCCTGTAATTTAAAAGAAGATAACCTTCATACAAATCTTTATTTATGTGAAAAACACTTTGAAACAAATTTGATATTAAAAAAGAATCTTAGAAAAGGGTCTGTTCCCAGTTTATACCTTGGAAATATATCAAATTCGTTCGGTTCAAATATCGCAACCTATTTGAAACCTTCAACTTATACACAAGGTTCTGATGTAGATTTAACCTTACAAAAGTTTAAATCAATATCAAACGAACATTTTCAGAAAAATGTCAGTACTGAATATTTCCCACAAAAAAATGATCGAGACTGCCAGGGCTACAAAAATGAAATTTTAAAATTAAAACTTAAAATATACAATTTAGAAAAAATGATAAAAGACATACGAAAACAAAGCAATTTAAAACATATTGCTTTGCGGCGCAAAGTTAATATATTGAAAGTAGGAAGCTTACCAAAAAAGAAAGATTGGGAAACAGCCACGAAAACGGTATCAATTTTAATTGATTCATTGCCTGTGGTAAACAAAAATGCAAAAACTTTTGCAAGAATGCTAATGACCAAGAACAAAACCTATTCTAAGGACGAAAAATGGCTTTCTCAAAATATATTTTTTAGGAATGCTGCTCTTTATAACTTTATGAGGGAAACTCTTGAATTCCACCTGCCTCATCCTACTTCTTTATACAAGTGGATGGATATAAAAAATCTTTCACCAGGCTTCAATGAAGAGGTTTTATTAAAAATAAAGGGCAAAGTAGATGAATTACCTGAGGTGAGTAAAAATCTAGTACTTATTTTTGATGAAATATCGATCGAGGAAAATCAAACATATAATAAGTTTAAGGACAGTATTGACGGGTTTGTTGACTATGGTGATGGGAAAAGAGAACCAATCAGAGGAAAAACTATTTGTGTTTTCATGATAAGGGGACTCTGCTCCAATTTCAAATATATTCTGAACTATGTTGTTAGTGCGACATCTTGTCCCGTGTTAGAACTAAAACAACAAATTTTCAAATGCTTACATGTTTGTGCAAGGTTGGGAATATTTGTACGAGCGCTCACATGCGAACAAGGATCAACAAACCGAAGCCTATTTTTTCAACTTGGAAATAAAGAAGGAATAAACAAAAACATTGATAACAATTGGTTTGTTTATGAAGGAAAAAAGATATACCTTTGTTTCGATGTACCTCATCTAGTTAAATCTATCAGAATAAATCTAATATCTTCAGACTTTTGCCATCCTAATGGAGATGTTGTTAGCTGGGACGTTTTGAGAGAACTATATGCTATTGACTCTCAAAATCTTGTAAGAACTTGTCCGAAAATCACCCAAGCACACGTGGATCCGAGTATTTTCACACAGCGTATCATCAGCAATTTTACCAATGCTGGAAGTTTCGGTTTTTTCTAAGAACGTTGAGGGTAAGGCCAAAGCCACGTCAATTTTTTTCAAACAAATTGATAAAATGTTTGATATTTTAAATAGACACCCACCGTTAGTTAGAAACACAATTAATATGAAATTCTTAAATGAAATGAAAGATTTATTAGGGTCATTACAACTTACTAAAAACACAACCGTTCATTGCTTTAAGGAAATAGTTTTAACTATAACATCTTTCGGGTCGGGTATAACTCATGTTTAAGCACATCATCTTTGGACACATCATGCTGATACAAATCATGTTTATACAACTCATGTTTAGGTACAACTCATGTTCAGGACAACTCATACTATAAGGGGCGGAGTTTGCAATTTATGCCAAAGTTCATTGTTGTTTGTGTTTGGGGTTAGTTCTTAAAGGAATCGGAGTGGACATATCGTATAGAAGATCTTACGATTTTATACTATGAATCTGGTAGGCTAGATTATTTGGCCAGAAGCTTTTTGCCGAATGTCGACTGAAGATTAGTGTGGTGTGTGTGTTTTTATGATACTGTATTTGGATTTAATTTTGAAATTGAAATGGTTGCTTTTTTATGGAAATAATTTTGTGCATTGGCTACTGATTAACTGATTGGTGGTTAGTTTTAAAATAAAATGGCTTACTCTTTTTTCAGCTCAAATTAGTTTAAGTATTTATTTAAGAATTTTGAAAAAATTATTTTTATCAAAATCTCAAGCCCCTAGACCACTGTCACACATTAGAGCAAGTTCGTTCGACCCAATCGTGCATTTTATTTAATAAGAAAAAGTTTTGGATAAAAACAAAATTGAAGAAGTAATTAATAATGAATAAATTTTGTAATGAATAGGTAGGTAGGTACCTACCTATATCTCGTTACGCATATATCTTATTTTTTAGATTTTACGAGTTTTCTTGGAAAAACTAAGTATGCAATACTATTTCGTTGCTTAATATCTATTATTGCAAATCGTTCGACCAGTTTTTTTTTTAAAAAAGGTTATTTTTGAAAAACTTTCTGAAAAATTTTTTTTTAAGTTTGTTCGAGTATGTAGGTACATTTATGGCAACTTGTTGTTCACGTCTAAAAAAATAATTTTTACAGAATTCAACATACCTGTTTCCAACATATTTAGAAAAAAAGAAGATTATTAAAAATCCAAAAAAAAAATAAAATGCACGACTGGGTCGCACGTACTTGCTCTGTTGGTGCAATAGTCCGATGAAAACAAACTTTTCGATCAATAAGAACAATTCATTTTTGAAAAATTTGGTAAAAACCAAAAAAAATTGGCTAAAACTGGAAATCTCGATATACGGGAGCTAACGTTAAGAAACCTTTAATATTTAAAATTAAGACGTTATCTTTTGGGTGTTATAAATGATACAAATGTCCACTTATGGCCAAATTAATAATACTGCTAAAAGCAATTTCCGCTATTATCATGTATAGCCAAAAACTAAAAATGCAGTTTTGTTTGAAGTATTCTATGTATGTTACATAAAAAGTTTCATAAAAATCGGGGGAGCCTTTTTTGAGTAAATTAGAAAAAATGAAAAAATTGGCCAAAATCTAGTGGCTCTTTGTATTGGAGCCACCATTTAAAAAAGAGAAAATGAAAAAAAATCAATGCCATCTGATAGGAAGCTGTTGGGAACTATACCAAACAAAGTTTGAGTGAATTCGATGCAACCGTTGACAACTTATGGCCATTTGAAAAAAAGCCGTTAAGAGCAGATCTCCGTTATTTGCATTTTTAGCCAAAAACTAAAAACGCAGTTCTCTTCAAAACACTAAAAGAATATAACACACAAAGTTTAATCAAAATCGTTAGAGCCATTTTCGAGAAAATTAGAAAAAACCAAAAAAAGTTGGCTAAAACTCAACGGCTCGTTGTATGGAAGCCACCGTTTAGAAAGGCTTCAGTGAAAAATTTACTAAACCATCCTATAGAACACTATAAAAAACTATGTCAAACAAAGTTTGAGTTGATTCAATCAAGCCGTTGAGAACTTATGGCTATTTGAAAAAAAGCCGTTAAAACCTGATTTTCGTTACGACCATTTGAGGCAAAAACAAAAAACGCAGTTTTGTTAGAAATGCTTAAAGTTAGCTAAATTTTAAATTTAATCAAAATCGTTAGAGCCGTTTTCGAGAAAATCCAAATTGAAAAAAACCGTTACTTGAAAGGTACCAGTTTGAGCCAGGCTAAAACAAAATAAAAAAAACCTCGACAACCGTTTTTCTTCAAACTGCTATATACCAAGTTTGAAGAAAATCCGTCAAGCCGTTTAGGCTGTAGCATGACGTGAAAAAGCGCACATCCGCACAGACGCACAGACAGACCGACGGACGGTATGGCGAAAACCACTTTTTTGGGCTTCTCTATAATCGTAATGTCATGTTTGATTAAAACCTCGATTTTTTTTTTCTGCACGAA
Source organism: Platycheirus albimanus (assembly GCA_916050605.2). NCBI lineage: Eukaryota > Metazoa > Arthropoda > Insecta > Diptera > Syrphidae > Platycheirus > Platycheirus albimanus. Next base: position 336,930,753 of record OU696696.1, read on the forward strand.
ACCAATACTTGCCCTATAGAGCAAGTAAAAAAAAGAATTTGAAAATTTTGAAATGCCATAGGAATCAATAAATTTATAAATGACTTTCTGTGTTCAAAATTGTATTGAAATCGGATTTACAGTTTACGAGAAAACTTTATTTGAAAATTCCGGTTCTATCAGAGGTAGGTACCTACCGTTATAAGATAATTTTTGAAAAATATTTTTCAACCAGAATATAAGCAGACTGTTCTAAAAAAATAGCATTCTGAAATTATTCTTATCAAAATCGTTAGAGCAGTTTTTGAGAAAATCAATTTTTTGATTAGGATTGTACCTATGGAGGTCCGTTATTTTTAGACCTAGATCAAAAATGAAAGAAGACCCCTAGACAATTCCCAATAAATACTAGATATTAAAAAGATATTTGAAGCAAATCGGCCCCTCCGTTCAGCTCGAGGTGCGAACAGACAGACAGACAAATTGCCGGAATTTCCAGACACTTTTTCGACTTCTCTATCATCATCGTTATGTCATGTTTGGTTGTTAGAATTTTTTTTGCACGAATCCATAACTTGCCTTATAGTACCTATAATCGCAAGTCGCATATACCGTTTTTCTTTAATTGTTGAAAGTTTTGCGACCTAATTTCATTCATGTGCATACCTACATTTTCAAAAAACTTTCTTATTTTCTTCAATAAAATAAACGAGCTTTATTTATATGCGCTATACCCACCACCTCTTTTATTGACTGCGCACTGCGCACTGCAGACTGCAGACTTACTTTTTATTTGATTATTACCTATAATATAAATATTAATACATCATTTTGAGATTTGAGGACATGCCCACAAAATAGAAAAAATGTACTTGTATTCTTGTATACTTGTAGTTGTTAAAACCATTTCAAAAGTTGGCATCGCAGACATACAGATACAGTACAGACTGCCTCTGCCATGCCAACACTTCATAGTTTCTCTCTTTGCCTACAAGCTTGAAGTGCCATTTATTATGAGCATGTTAAAGCTCTCTCTAAAGCTCACCCGTGAGTGCACTTTAAGTGGGAAACCAACACACGAAAAAATATATGAAACACCCTCGAAATATTTTTTCCTGTCTGTGAATACGTGTACATCTCTCTCTGTGCATTTTGTAATATCAACTATACCTGCGTATGCCATTTATTTTGTAGGTGTGTTTGCTAAATTGGTTTTAAAAGCAAGGGAGAGCGTCACACTCTCAAAATAAATGGCATAACAGCTGATTTTTAGCTTGTAGGCAAAAAGAGAAACCATACAGTGAGTTGGCGGTCTGTATGTTATTGGTCCGTGGGAATGGCATTGGTAAAAGCATCGAACATTTTCGCTCTGGAACATTATTGCTCTCAAGCATTTTATTCTACGCGTTGGGTTTGGGTGTAGTTGTAGGTAGTCTGAAATGTCGTTGTCCACTTATGGCCAGTTTAATAAAACCGTTAGAACTTATTTCCTTTATTATCATTTGTAGCCAAAATCTAAAAATGCAGTTTTCTTCAAATTCAAATTTATACTAAGTTTAATAAATTTCGTAAGAGCCTTTTTTAAGAAAATTAGAAAAAACGAAAAGATTTTGGCTAAAACCTAGTGACTCGTTGTATTATTTAGGGAGTACCTGAGCCGAAAATTAATAGTATTTTAAAAGAAATAGTAGTATACCGGTCTTTTGAAGCCTTCGAAAATAAATGAAAGCATCAACATTTCTGTTTGATCATTAAATTTTATTTTTTACTTGCGGTTATGGGATTTTCATATAGGACATAATAAGAATAATTTCAGAATGCTATTTTTTTAGAACAATCTGCTTATATTCTGGTTGAAAAATATTTTTCAAAAATTATCTTATAACGGTAGGTACCTACCTCTGATAGAACCGGAATTTTCAAATAAAGTTTTCTCGTAAACTGTAAATCCGATTTCAATACAATTTTGAACACAGAAAGTCATTTATAAATTTATTGATACCTATGGCATTTCAAAATTTTAAAATTCTTTTTTTTTTTGATTTTTAATAATCTTCTTTTTTTCGAAATATGTTGGAAACAGGTATGTTGAATTCTGTAAAAATTATTTTTTTAGACGTGAACAACAAGTTGCCATAAATGTACCTACATACTCGAACAAACTTCAAAATTTTTTTTTCAGAAAGTTTTTCAAAAATATTTTTTGCAATATTTTTTTTTTCAAAGATAGATATTAAGCAACGAAATATTATTGCATACTTAGTTTTTCCAAGAAAACTCGTAAAATCTAAAAAATAATATATATGCGTAACGAGATATAGGTAGGTACCTACCTACCTATTCATTGCAAAATTTATTCATTATTAATTACTTCTTCAATTTTGTTTTTATCCAAAACTTTTTCTTATTAAATAAAATGCACGACTGGGTCGAACGAACTTGCTCTAATGTGTGACAGTTGTCTAGGGGCTTGAGATTTTGATAAAAATAAATTTTTCAAAATTCTTAAATAAATACTTAAACTAATTTGAGCTGAAAAAAGAGTAAGCCATTTTATTTCAAAACTAACCACCAATCAGTTAATCAGTAGCCAATACACAAAATTATTTCCATAAAAAAGCAACCATTTCAATTTCAAAATTAAATCCAAATACAGTATCATAAAAACACACACACCACACTAATCTTCAGTCGACATTCGGCAAAAAGCTTCTGGCCAAATAATCTAGCCTACCAGATTCAGATCATCCCAGATAGCCATTCCAAATTTTAAAAAATCAAATTTTCGAATTTTTTTTAATGCCAATCGTTTGTGATTCGTTTGTGACTGTTTGTGACAGCAATAAAAAGTTTTGTGACTCGCTAGTTATTAAGTTATCAACAAATTAAATAAAATGCACGACTGGGTCGCACGACCTTGCTCTTATGATAAGCAATTGCGTAGTGGCTGCATATATGGACATTAAAAAAAAATTAAATAATTTCGAAAATTCTTTTATTTTTTAAATTAGTTAAAGAGTTTTCTCGGAAAAACTAAGTATGCAATAAAATTTCAAAGCTATACGTCAATCTAGGAAAAAAAAATATTGAAAATCGTTGGACCAGTTTTTTTTTTAAAAGGTTATTTTTGAAAAACTTTTTCAAAAAATATTTTGAAATTTATTGGAGTATGCATTTATATGGCAATCTGTAGTTTACATTTGAAAAATAATTTAAAAAAAAATCAATGTACCCGTTTCCAACATATTTCGAAAACCAAAAATTTTTTTGAAAAAATTATAAAAAATCAAAAAAAAAAGTTTTTGAAAATTTTGAAATGCCATATTAATAAAATTATGAATGACTTCCTTTGGCCAAAATTTTATTGAAATCGAATGTATAGTTTACGAGAAAATTTGATTTGAAAATACTGGTTCTATGAGAGGTACCGTTATTAGACAAATTTTGAAAAAAATTTCAAACCAAAAGATAGATTGTCTTGCAAAAATAGCATTCTGAAAGTTTTGTCAAAATCGTTAGAGCCGTTTTTGAGAAAATCAATTTTTTTCTTCACGATTGTATGGCAGGTGCCGTTATTTTTGGGCCTAGAGCAAAAATAAAAAATACGTTCCGAGGGACGGCCAAATAAATCCTAGCAAATCGGCCCATCCGTTCAGTCTCCAGATGCGCGAACAGACAGACAGACGGACGGAATTTCCAGACCCACTTTTTTCGACTTCTCCATCATCGTAATGTCATGTGTGATTGTTATCTCAAATTTTTTTTTCTGCACGAATCCATAACTTGCCTTATAGTACCTATAATCGCAAGTAAAAAATGTATCTACCACTACCAGTTAGCCATTCTTTTGTTGAAAATTGTAGTAGTATAAACTTTTTTATACTCAATCGACCAGAAATCGTTTGACTTCTGAATATATCAATAAAATCGTTTGTGACAACGTAATTTTCGAGAAAAATTAGAAAAACTGATTTAATACTGATTTAAGTCACAAACGAATCACAAACGATTGGCATTAAAAAAAATTCGAAAATTTGATTTTTTAAAATTTGGAATGGCTATCTGGGATGATCTACCAGATTCATAGTATAAAATCGTAAGATCTTCTATACGATATGTCCACTCCAATTCCTTTAAGAACTAACCCCAAACACAAACAACAATGAACTTTGACATAAATTGCAAACTCCGCCCCTTATAGTATGAGTTGTCCTGAACATGAGTTGTCCCTAAACATGAGTTGTATAAACATGATTTGTATCAGCATGATGTGTCCAAAGATGGTGTATAAACATGAGTTGCGATGATGCCCGAGAAACCAAGTGGCTTGATGCGAACGTGGTTCAAGAGTCCACACGTGGCTCCGATATGTTGGAGGTGAAATGATGGATTGCTCATAATTGTATAATGGCAGCTTATCCTGCACATTAGAGGTGATTACAGTAGGTTGAGACTCCTTTCCTTTAAAAAGAATTCCAACGAAGTATCTGATGTGGGTCTATAAGTTGATTCCCACGTTGCCATGACTCTGTTTTGTCATGGGAAATAAAGATACTCGTCTTTATAAGCATAAATCCTGCCTCATCCCAGAACCCTAGTGACCAAAAGAAATCAATGAGTCACTATTTAGCATAAATGGATATATTCTTCAAAAGTCGAAGAAACATATCCAAGAATTTAATGGCCGCCATATAATGTGGCCGACACAAAAAAAAATTACCAAAAAGAAAAACTCACCTATTTAGGGTATTTTTCCTGCGATGCGTTTTATTTAATTGCTATGTGCAATTATATTAATCCTTTATAAAAGGATTTCCATATATATATGTAGTATATCACACGCGAGCAAAGTTTTTAATTTAATCAGAAATTATTTTATTCAGCTGCGTAAAATAATCACTAACTTTTATAAAAAATTATGTTTAGCGAACGAGGGTTGAAAACTGAATGACTGTGGCACAGACAATTTTCTGAAGCCACGCCTCTGTCTGGTTTCCAATAGAAATCGTAATGACTGAACGTGACTTTTACCGCGTTCTTTTTGTTAACAATAGATTTGCGTTCTGAAAAGTTAACAATACGAAGTGCGTTTAGTGGTATGTAGCAATATAATGCTACTTCACTTTGACAATTATGTGAGTATGAAAATTGTCTTTAATGACATTTATCTTTATTTCTGTCACTTAATTTTGATATTATAATGTTCGTGGAGGTTGGTAGAACGAATTTGCGTCATGTTTTCTCATTTATGAGAGAAATTTTGTACATGTCAATTTTTGACATTTGACTTATTTTTGATGGAAATTAACTCCAACTTGACACATTTGCTTCTCAATCACAAATACCGTCATGAATATGACGTTAAACTCATTTTAAACGAACAAATATCTAATTTTAGTTATGTCAATCTGTCAGTCAAGATGTAATGAAGGAACTGACTAAGAATATCAAAATGGACTGACATTTCTTTGTAAGACGGTTGTACTGTGTATATAAATCATAATTTCTATGGAATACATAATGGACATGGACAATACAATTACTAACTGTCACGATCTGTCAAAACGAAATAAATGGGTTTTCATCAAACAGACCATAATTGTATGTTTGGTCGGAACGGGCTTCTATTTTAGCATTGGACATGCATTTTAAAGTTTATTCCAATAGGATTTCCAGGAGAAATCAGAAAGATAGTGAAAAAAGAGATGAGACGAAGCGTCTAATTGGACGGACAGTAACCACAAAGTAGAAACGAAAATGCCGGAAGGGTTCGTCAGCCATAATCCTTCTGCACACAGTCAGGTAGCAATCGAATGTGCTAGAAAGAGTGCGTCTGAGCTCGGTTCAAATATTTGTCTATTAGGATTTTTCCATTTCAGGTTGTGTTCAGTGAAAAATATGACTAAGTGGTTCTGGTTTAGGATAATTCCCTATCGACTTTTTGTTTCCTGGTGTAGAAATTGAGCAACTAATGTCATTCTTAAAATTTTTGGAAATTATTCGATTTTTAGAGGGAAATGTCATTAGGTAGATGGACAAATCGAATTCCCTAAAATTGCCGCAAGGTGACACCAGTGTTGCGGTGACAAAGTTTTCCCTACAAATCTCAAGGATCGAGACAAGTACCACTTGACTAGATGCTTGTGAAAAAGGACAACTTGTATCTACCTATACCTACTACCTTGGTCAAACTTCTTCCTAACTAACAAAAAAAAAAAAATCTTGAAACTACAAGTTACTCGTCACAACTGTTAACTCTCTCGACTTCTTCTCCTAACTATCTCAATGTTAATCTGTACTACCTCTTCACAAACATAAAGTGAAATTACATACAATTATACACAAAATTATACAAGAGTCTCGTGCACAGCTGAGTAGCCGGGCATGAGAAAAATAAAACTATTTTTATCACAGTAGGATTTACTTTTTTAAATCCTTAGTATGAGATGTGGTCACGTAACCTTTCTCATCTTCTACATCGTATAGGTTGTTACCTCTTATCCTAACAACTGTTACTTTAATAAACTTCGGCGATAGCTTTGCACTAAAATGTTTATTCGCATCACTCAAAACTATATTTCTTTTATAGATGATATCTCCCACCTTAAAATCAACTGCACGACTTCTGAGATTGTAAACTTTCTCATAAGCGTCGTGTATCTTCTCTAATGCTGTCTTTAGATATGTATGAAGAATATTCATCTTTGCCACCTTGGGCAACCAATCGATTTCGGAATTATTAAGTCCTCCTAAATCTCGCAATAGCTTGTAATCCGCTCCATGTTCAATCATCCTTTGACCGAACAAAGCCACATATGGCGACATTGTTAAAGCTGAATGAACAGTTGTGCGTAAAGCACTACTAATGGATGACAAATGTGCATCCCAGTTAGTTTGCTTAGGATCTACAAAAGATCTTTTTGCAGCTAATATGGACCTATTAACCCTCTCGCTAGCATTAGCTTGCGGTGCATAAATCGCCGTCTTATAATGCTTGACACCAAACATTTTCAACATTTCTTTAAAATCCTTAGAAATAAATTGCGATCCGTTATCGGATAGGATACTCTCAGGTAAACCATATAAAAGAAAAATATCTTCTCGTAAAAACTTGATAACTTTTGCAGCTGTGGCTCTCTTAAGGGGTTTAACAAACACAAACTTAGTGAGTTGGTCTAAGGCGATAACGATGAAAGCATTCCCATTCCTGGATCTTGGATAAGGACCAAGGAAATCCACATATAAATGTTGGAAGGGCCTCTCAACTTTAAAACTCTCTCCCATTTCAGCTCGTAAAGTCTGGTTGGAAGCTTTTGTTGTCTTGCATGTTTCACAACGATCAATATATTGTTTCACCTGCGAAAACATACCAGGCCAATACAATCTTTCCCTTAACCTATATAATGTCTTAACGACACCACCGTGAGAAGCTCTGGGCGGATTATGCGCCATGGAGATTACAGATTCTGTCATACTAGACGGTAACCATAACTTCCATGCCAGATCATCCAATAGGGGATTCCCAACTGCATGTTTTGTTCTTTTATATATGTATCCTTCAGATACCTTCAAGTCTGGTAATCGATCCTGCTCCTTGGTGATGTGACTAATGAGTTGAGAATACTCAGCGGACTTGAATCCCGGATCATCTAGGTCAATGTGGAGCACCTCCTCGGTTTCGACCTGTGCAACACTGGATATGTAGCTCTCTGCCGTTAAAGCATCGGCTTCGTACACTCTTGAAAGAGCGTCGGGTACCACGTTAAGTGTTGCTTTCCTGTGTTCAACCACGAAGTCGAACCCTTGAAGTCTCATACTCCACCTGGCCAGACGACCGGTAGGGTCCTTCATGTTCATCAGCCACTTCAGGCTGGAGTGATCAGTAATTACCTTAAACTTGTATCCTTCGATATACGAACGGAATTTCTGAATTCCTAAAAACGCGGCGAGGCATTCGCGTTCGGTAACTGTGTAGTTCCTCTGCGCAGCATTCAATTTCTGAGAGAAGTAGTATATGGGGCGTTCAGCTCCGTTCTCATCTCGCTGGCAGAGTACACATCCGATACCGGACGCAGATGCATCGCACAAAATAATAAACTCCTTCTCGAAATCAGGGTTTATCAGAACAGGTGTTGTAGTAAGTGCTTTCTTAATGTTATCGAACGCTGTCTGAGCTTCGGAATTGAAATCGAAAGCCTTACCTTTCTTGAGGGTGTCAGTGAGTGGGGCGGCCAAGGTTGAAAAATTTTCCACAAACCTCCGATACCAACCAGCCATTCCTAAGAAACGCCTAACTTGGCGAGTGGTTGTCGGCATAGGGAAGTTGATAATGGCAGCGACCTTATCAGGGTCTGCTTTCAAACATCCTTGTCCCACTTTGTACCCTAAGTACTGTAATTCTTCGAAACAAAATTTCGACTTCTCAACATTAATAGTGAGTCCTGCTCTATCTAACTCTCTACTAATGATCTTTAAAACTTCTAAATGTTCCTCGAAAGTTTTCGTCACAACTAAAAGGTCGTCTAAATAAACGAACACTCGGTCCTGCAACTCGCGTGGAAATACTAAGTTCATCAAATACGTTAAGCCTTGAGCGGCGTTGCAAAGGCCGAAAGGCATCACGTTGAATTGGTATAACGGCCTCCCTGGAACCGTAAAGGCTGTCTTTTCCTTCGCGCTCTCCTCCAGTGGAATCTGCCAGTACGCATCTTTTAAATCCACGCTCGATATGAAACGTGTCTCTGAAAGACGTGACAACAAACCCTCGATGTGCGCAATAGGACGCGCATCTTTCCTGGTAACCATATTGACTTTCCTGAAGTCCAAACAAAGTCGATCCTTGCCAGGCTTGCGTACAAGCACAACTGGTGAGGACCATGGACTATTGCTTTCTTCTATTACCCCTAGTGAAAGCATGCGGTCTACTTCTGCGTACATCAGAGACTGCACCACTGGGGAGACCGGATAATACCTTTGCTTGATTGGAGAAGCATCCCCGTATCAACTCCGTGTTTTACCCAATCTGTTTTGCCTAAACCCTTTTGTGTGAACGACGGAAAACTTCGTACCACATTTTCGAGTTTAGCATTCTCTACATTTGTCAACTTACACTTATTGACTAACTTATCTTTTACTTCAATATCTGGTTGAAATGACAAACTGGAGATTACATTTGGTGCAATTTGGAATTTCGACCAAAAATCGACCCCTACGTATAAACGTTGGGCTAATGTCGGAACGACATAAAAACTCATGCTATGAGTAGCACCTTTGTACTTAACATCGGTTGTAACTAATCCACAAATTTGTTGTTTTTACCCGTCAGCGGTTGAAACTTGAATTAACCTTTTTAATTGTAATATTTTTATAGGACAAGTAAGTTAAAACATCAGCGCCAAGGCAACTGATGCTTGCGCCAGAGTCTAATAGACCCAATATCTTGTCTCCAAAAATTTCAACATTGACATAAGGGCGAGGATCTCCAGATTCTCTTTCTAATGTCGTTGAAGCAATGTTTTTATATAATAGTCTTTTTTCCCTAAATCTGATTCGAGTGCATCTCATACGATTAGACAATTCAGGATAATTCATTATTCGCTTACGGACTTCATAATAATTTCTAAGCCTTTCATGAAATGGCTTTCTTAACAATTCATTTTTTTTAATATTAATATTCAAATTATTTGGTGTTGTTGCATTAACAACAAGTTTATTCAATGGTTTTAAGATGGTAACAGGAGTTTTGAGAGTAGAAGATTCTTCGGCATTTAAAACTCCGGGTCTATCTGCTCGGAGCGAACCCCCCGGATATTGGGTTGTTCCTCCTTAAGTTTCCCTGACATTTTGGACAAGAAGGAAAAATAACGTTTTCCAAACCACAACGGAAACAAAACTTTCTATCTACAGGTTTATTACATTCTCTGAACCCATGCCCTACACTTAAGCAATTCCAACACTTCCAAGTATTCTTATCCCTATGTACATTATGTACTGCTTCTACACTTGAAGGTAAGGCTACAGTTAAATCATTTGATTCTTCCACAACTTCGTTTACGAAACGTTTTGTCGGAATTCGGTGCGTGTTCGGCACAAAAGAGGGTCGCGTGCTCTCCTGTCGATCGAGAAACTTTTCAATTGTTCGGCATACATATGCCATCTGTCTAAGACTATGCGTACTGAAGGTGATGAGTAGCTCACCCATTCGCCTCTTCACATTCGTCTCAATAATGTCTATAAGTTCTCTCTCAGACTTCGGAACACGCATCCTCGAATTAATCGACATCAGTGAGTCGTAAAAATCATTAAACGATTCACCTGATTGTTGCTTTCGGTCTGAAAGCTTTCGAGACACCTCGGAATCTGTTTCAAGACTTCGAAATTGTTCGATCAAACCGGACTGAAGCGAACTCCAAGAAGTGTGTGGATTACCCTTCAAGTACATCCAGTACCATGACTCCGCTTGTCCTGACACAAAGTGATGAAAATTCACCGTCAACTCATCCCATGGAACACCATAGCTGTACCTAACGCGTTCTAATCGAAATAGAAAATCGTCAACAGACATGTTGTGTCCGTCAAACTTGATTCCCCACTTATGATATTGTGGAAATCTACTATATGACGTGGCGTTAGAAGGTACTTGTCTCCTAGGTGATGAAGTTTCCGGAGAATTATCTAAATTAATCGCATTCATCTGCGTAAGAAATTCGTCAAGGTTAGAACCATTAGCCATATCCACTGGATGTCCTGAAGGAGCATTCCGTGTAAGAGCAGGTTCATTGTTTGGGGTTGGATAATTTTTCAAATTCCTAGTAAAATTACTATTCTGATTTGTAGGATTGCCTAAATTTGTTCCGTTTGGAACATTCGCTATTCTCACTCTAGTCGAAGGTTGACTAACTGTCTGCCTGGGTGCGAGATTTTGAGAAGTAGATGGTTGGTTATTAGATGAAGGAGGTATAGTTTGAAACAGATTAGTCAATTGCTCAAGAAGAAGAGCTTGACTTTGTTTTATCTCCTCTTTCATAACTCGCCTATCCTCTTCTCTGTGTAATTCAACTGTCGCTGTAATCATCTCTTGAAGAGTAAGAGAATCTTCGGTTACATTGCGTCTATTGTCAAAACTATCGTTGACGACACGACCATTGACATTACCAAGAGGTATGGTACCATTATTAATCCCCAAAGGACTAGATTCATCTTCTATCCTTTCATCATCTATTGCTAAATCTCCATCGTTACCTGCGGCTTGCGCATTAGCAATGATTATAGCGTCTAAAAACCGTGAATTATAAGTGCTCGGACGGATTAATCTCATATTTCCACTACTCATTCAACTGAGATTGTGAAACTCTTGTATAAACAAAACTAATGAAACACAATCGAAGTGACAACAAAAAAAAATAATTAAACAGTGCTTAAAATTAAAAGTATGTGTAGTGAAACGGATCACTTAGTAATTCAATCAAAAGATATAGTCCTACAAAGAGAAGGCTCCTTATAGACTAGAAAAATCCTACAAAAAAAAATTTGACTCTTAAAGAAAATACTTGAAGATTTCTTCAAAGTCAACAGTAAGTTTTACTTAAAGATATGCTAAACTATTCTTTGTTGTTCTTGAATCGTAATCTAAATTCAATAATTACTGACTCAAAACAACCTAAACGTTTGTTCTAATAACTAAACTAACTTGTCAGAAACTATCCTGAAAGTTACTAAACTTAAAAATAAAGTAAATATTATTTGGTGTTGCGACACCGCAAAAAGTATCTCAAAAAAAACTTGGGCAACACTGCCACTAAAAATCTCAAAAACCGCGACACCGCGAAAATTTACCAGAATTTATCTCAGTTACGTCTCTGAGACAAACTCCAAACTCACAAAAACTCAGGACTTCCTTTTAGTTAACGTCTCCGAAAGCGAAATCCCTACCAAAACCAGAATTCCTTTTTCAGTTACGTCTCCGAAAAATAATTCCAAAACTATACTCAAAAATATCTAAAAACTGCAAAACTATCTATAAACTTTGTAATGACTTCTTACAAAATCTATTTTATACTCAAAATTAAATTTTTAAATCTCAACAATAATTCATTCACGTTTGGGAGTGGACATTCCCCCAGTGCGTAATGGATTAACAACATATCAAACAAAAAAAAAAGAATTTAGCTTGACTGCTCAACAACAATCAACCAACAAAAAAAAAATTAGTGTGTGTGTCTTTAAACTATTCGTGCTCAACAACAAAAACTAAATCTGCTAAATTCAACAGCTAGTGACTCCTCATTTCATTATGCTACTGCAGAGCTGCGTAGGGACTATTGATCACCCACCACCGGATAGCACTTCATAAAATGAATCATCAACTATTCATTAAATCTAACCTTCAAAAATCTTCATAAAAATTCTCTATACAAAAGAAAAGTGAAAAAGAAAAAATGTTGTTTGAGTAGAAAACATGGATTATTCAGTGACGATAAAGTAGCTTCTGCAACAGACGTGCGTAGAGACTAAATCATCCACCACCGGTCAAAAGACTCAATTATCTACCACTTCCTAACCCTTTCTCGGCTATCGTTTAAAGTAAAGTGATCATTAGCAACAGTCAACCAAGAATATCAATTCTTCGGTCCGGACAAATGACTCAAATATACCTATCACGAGAGGAAGAGGAATAATAGTGAAGCTAACGCAACAGACAGAAGTCACGAATCTATCTACCAACTTCCCGGACATATAGTCTTCCATACTAAACTCCGATGACGTTCCTCTAGCAAACGAAAAGTACTACTTCAATAAAAAAAACTTCCTCAAAACAAATTCTCAAAAAAATTAAAAATTTCCAAAAGAAAATTAATTTTCCCCAAAAACTTTTCGAATCAACTTAATACAATACAAATTCTAATCTTTCAAAACTTCTCAAGACGTTCTTCAGGCCACCACGTTGGGCGCCATTCTGTAACGTAAAATAAATGAATAAATGAAAAATAATAATAAGAAATGGAATTTACCTTACCACCAAACCACCTAATGAGAGACCACGGCCTCTATTAGACGCCGTCTACAACGCAAACAAGTAAATAGAAAATAGAGGAATATACCACTGACTCATAGAGACTGCATCTTCCTGTGTTGGATGAAACTTACCACAGCAACTGTTTATGATCTCCCTGGTTTCTGCCAGAGGCCTGTGACGTATTCAATCATTCCAACAGTTAACCTATTTCTCTATACGCGTCGACCCATTTCCTTATAATTCTTTATTCTCCCTTTCCACTCACAGAAATACCTACTCTTTTCGATCCCTATCTAAAATTCTCCTTCATCTTCCTCTCTCTCCGCTTCTTTCTCTTCATGAAAAGATTGGACTTGAAGGACTCCCACCTCGGACCGTCAAGTAAACTTACTAACTACAAACCTTAGATGGGCCGGCTTGTCACTCACCTACTTAACCACACAACAAAACCCAAGATAAAACCTAATAACTCACTACATACCAAATTCTCCAAGGAATATGCACTGGTTCGGTCGCCTTGGACACTAGCCCAAAGGATCCAAAGTGGAAAGGCTGTAACTCTGTTCAGACTACAAGACTCGTCCCTAGAGAACTCTCTCTATGACCACGGGTCCACTTAGTTGAGACAGAGAAACATTTGGGTTGCGATCGACCATCGCAATCGGTTCGCACGCACGCCCATGACTAGCTCAAATGGGTCATGTGTTCTTGCTTTGGGATCGACAACGTTGTTACCTCTTTTAACCAGTGCGAACCTACTGAACTCACAAAAACTCAGGACTTCCTTTTAGTTAACGTCTCCGAAAGCGAAATCCCTACCAAAACCAGAATTCCTTTTTCAGTTACGTCTCTGAAAAATAATTCCAAAACTATACTCAAAAATATCTAAAAACTGCAAAACTATCTATAAACTTTGTAATGACTTCTTACAAAATCTATTTTATACTCAAAATTAAATTTTTAAATCTCAACAATAATTCATTCACGTTTGGGAGTGGACATTCCCCCAGTGCGTAATGGATTAACAACATATCAAAAAAAAAAAAAGAATTAAGCTTGACTGCTCAACAACAATCAACCAACAAAAAAAAAATTAGTGTGTGTGTCTTTAAACTATTCGTGCTCAACACAAAAACTAAATCTGCTAAATTCAACAGCTAGTGACTCCTCATTTCATTATGCTACTGCAGAGCTGCGTAGGGACTATTGATCACCCACCACCGGTTAGCACTTCATAAAATGAATCCTCAACTATTCATTAAATCTAACCATCAAAAATCTTCATACAAATTCTCTATACAAAAGAAAAGTGAAAAAGAAAAAATGTTGTTTGAGTAGAAAACATGGATTATTCAGTGACGATAAAGTAGCTTCTGCAACAGACGTGCGTAGAGACTAAATCATCCACCACCGGTCAAAAGACTCAATTATCTACCACTTCCTAACCCTTTCTCGGCTATCGTTTAAAGTAAAGTGATCATTAGCAACAGTCAACCAAGAATATCAATTCTTCGGTCCGGACAAATGACTCAAATATACCTATCACGAGAGGAAGAGGAATAATAGTGAAGCTAACGCAACAGACAGAAGTCAGGAATCTATCTACCAACTTCCCGGACATTTAGTCTTCCATACTAAACTCCGATGACGTTCCTCTAGCAAACGAAAAGTACTACTTCAATAAAAAAAACTTCCTCAAAACAAATTCTCAAAAAAATGAAAAATTTCCAAAAGAAAATTAATTTTCCCCAAAAACTTTTCGAATCAACTTAAAACAATACAAATTCTAATCTTTCAAAACTTCTCAAGACGTTCTTCAGGCCACCACGTTGGGCGCCATTCTGTAACGTAAAATAAATGAATAAATGAAAATAATAATAAGAAATGGAATTTACCTTACCACCAAACCACCTAATGAGAGACCACGGCCTCTATTAGACGCCGTCTAAAACGCAAACAAGTAAATAGAAAATAGAGGAATATACCACTGACTCATAGAGACTGCATCTTCCTGTGTTGGATGAAACTTACCACAGTAACTGTTTATGATCTCCCTGGTTTCTGCCAGAGACCTGTGACGTATTCAATCATTCCAACAGTTAACCTATTTCTCTATACGCGTCGACCCATTTCTTTATAATTCTTTATTCTCCCTTTCCACTCACAGAAATACTTACTCTTTTCGATCCCTATCTAAAATTCTCCTTCATCTTCCTCTCTCTCCGCTTCTTTCTCTTCATGAAAAGATTGGACTTGAAGGACTCCCACCTCGGACCGTCAAGTAAACTTACTAACTACAAACCTTAGATGGGCCGGCTTGTCACTCACCTACTTAACCACACAACAAAACCCAAGATAAAACCTAATAACTCACTACATACCAAATTCTCCAAGGAATATGCACTGGTTCGGTCGCCTTGGACACTAGCCCAAAGGATCCAAAGTGGAAAGGCTGTAACTCTGTTCAGACTACAAGACTCGTCCCTAGAGAACTCTCTCTATGACCACGGGTCCACTTAGTTGAGACAGAGAAACATTTGGGTTGCGATCAACAATGGAATCGGTTCGCACGCACGCCCATGACTAGCTCAAATGGGTCATGTGTTCTTGCTTTGGGATCGACAAGGTTGTTACCTCTTTTAACCAGTGCGAACCTACTGAAGTTTAGCTGTTGAAAACTCAGAAAAACAAAATTAAATATTCTTTGCTGGGGCCTGATCAACAAACGCTGAGAAATATTGTTCTGAAAGAAGAATTGTGTTTTAAGGCCTACACAATCTAAAATGAGTATTGCATGAGACACAAGAGAGAACCGCACGAAAAGCGAGCATCTATACAAAAGTTAACCTTAGATGTCCGAGATTAAAGCGCCATAGGCTCAGTCAGCTTACCTAGCGCGAAATATTCAACGATACTGCTGACTAGTGGAGTAGGTCAGCACTTACACACACTCTTATAATTGGGGAAGGAGGAGAAGATGTTATAATTACCTCCTTTTGGCTTCTTTACCCACCCATTAGGAAACATTCCATCAACTCAGAACGTTTTCCACCATTGATCCCCGGAGTCAAGTAAACGCAGAAATCTGCGCCTACAAAATATTTAGGATCCCCATATATGATAAACGACAAAAAAAAGACTTGCCTATATCATCTCACTACGCTACTATAACGACCTATTCGTTATCAAAACCTTAACAAGATAAACTACACTACACTTCCACACACCATGATATGTTAATCCACCTTTCCATCCGCACGAGAGGTATGTCCACCCCTCCCAACGTACTTACTTATATACCATTGTATCTAAAAGAAAACTCCAAAATAACCGAAGAAAGGAACCACTGTCTACACGACAGCATTAAAAATACCAGATTTCTGTTCAAAAACGTTATAAAGTCGTTGTTTTATTAAACTTCATCTTAAAACTAAACATTCTTAGATATATGAAAACCTAAACCAAAAGTATCTAGTTTTATTGAACCTAAAATATTTCTTAACATATTATCAAAAAAAAAATCAATCAGAGAAAAGTTAAATTGTTTCTTCGGATAGTAAATCGCGTTAAATTAAAATGATTGGATCGTATGTTGAAGCAACTTCTTGGCTTCATACGAATTAATATTATCTTTGTCTTTCATAAAAAAAAAGTTAGTGCGCTGAAGAAAAATGTACTTCAAGTATCATTAGTCTTAGCTCGTTACATCACTCTCCTTGGAGTGGAATTAAAAAAAAAAAGTTATTTGACTCAATCGTCTTTGAGTATCTTTTAAGTTTCAAATTGCTAAAAGTTCTATTCAAAAAAAAAAGTTGTTGAAACTATTCAAATGTAAGCTAGGATAAACCGAGTTACGAAACAATATTCTAACAAAATGCACAATATGAATATTTACGAAACACTGAACGGTGGTTTAATAAGAAAAAACTTTAAACGAATCCCAAAAGAAAACGAAAGAAGGCATGGGACGTTAGCCCAAGGGCTTATGTTGTTGGAAACAGACCAGGGAGATAGTAAGAGAGAAAGAGTATCAAGTTATATGTTATATATATAGTAAATATGGTTAATTAATATAATCAAAATATAGTTTCAAGAAAAATTCAATAATATACAGTCGTAATGGATCAGGAGTGCACTCTGGAACCAGTCGCTGAAATGTTAAAAAGCATTAAGTATAACTCCTACTTTAAGACTTTAACCATAGATATGACCATACACATACGACTCTTCTCTTTGTCGTCAACAGTATCTTTCTCTTCTTAGAGAGACAAAACGCTATCTTTGCTTTCTCAAGATACTATCCAAAAGATAACGTATCTACAACTGAGTGACAAAGTGTCACTTGGCTATCAACGTAGCTAAAATTCGTCGAGCTTCAATCGGGACCAATAGTCACGACATACAGACATATATACACGATGTACACGATGTATTCACAGTGGATTTAAGGATAAAACCTTCAATCTCCACCGAAAGAAAAAGAAATTCTTTAAAGAGTATCAGCAGGAAGCTTCAAAGGACTTCCAAATGGATACGTAGCAAGTTAAGTTAAAGCAAGGATGAAAGAGTGAACTACCAAGTTCAAAACAAAAAGTTGTCTAATATATACAGAAATAATCTGTTAGACACGTGTAATCACACTAAAGAAAGAAGAAATTGAAATCGAAATGAAGTGGTATCGATTAGGCTCAGATACGGACAGGACAGACTAAAGATTTAGTTCATAGAACAAGTAAATGAAAGGTCCTTACGGACAGTGAAGGTTGCAACTAAGTGCAGTGAGTAAATGGATACGTAAAGTATCAAGTATAGTGAAACAAAAAAAAAAGTTTCTAAAACACCAGTGTCGAAGTATAATTCACTTATGTATCCCGATTTGAATCTGATACGAATCATAGAATCCAGCTTAAAATCCACGAGAAAGTATCGCCGTTAAGGCAGTGAAGATACAAGTAAAAAGAATTAAACTTCCGAAGATTGACTTTAACTTTTCTGCTTATCAAAGGACGAAAACACAAATTTACAAAAAACACATATATATTGAATTTCACTTTTGGTAATATCTTTCAACTCATAAATAATATAGGATATTCACTACTAATAATGATAATACATATATATATATATATATAAAATCATGCATTTGGTTGTTCACAAGAAAAAAATAAATCAAGGTGCTTCTTGGACACGCCAACAATATTCAGCACCACCGTCCGTGGGCGTATGAGCGTTAAATGGTATGTAGCAAAATTGTATGAAGTTCCAATTTGGGAATATTCGAGCGGCGAACGAGGCGTTCTATGACGTCACGTTCTCGATAGACTGCTCCTTTTTAATGTGTTCCAGGTTTTCAATGTGCACGCAAAATGGGTACCAGTAAATAAAAATTACAAAATGTTACCTGGAGGGCCAACCAAAATTGTGGCTAAAACGCTATTTTATCTTTATTTTCCTCATGTAGCAGGTATATGTGTAGCTACTGGACGAGATGTACGGTAGGCAAGGTCTTTATGACCGAGAAACCATGTGGCTTGATGCGAACGTGGTTCAAGAGTCCACACGTGGCTCCGATATGTTGGAGGTGAAATGATGGATTGCTCATAATTGTATAATGGCAGCTTATCCTGCACATTAGAGGTGATTACAGTAGGTTGAGACTCCTTTCCCTTAAAAATAATTCCAACGAAGTATCTGATGTGGGTCTATAAGTTGATTCCCACGTTGCCATGACTCTGTTTTGTCATGGGAAATAAAGATGCTCGTCTTTATAGGCATAAATCCTGCCTCATCCCAGAACCCTAGTGACTAAAAGAAATCAATGAGTGACTATTTAGAATAAATGGATATATTCTTCAAAATTCGAAGAAACATATCCAAGAAAAATTTAATGGCCGCCATGTAATGTGGCCGACACAAAAAAAATTACCAAAAAGAAAAACTCACCTATTTAGGGTATTTTTCCTGCGATGCGTTTTATTTAATTGCTATGTGCAATTATATTAATCCTTTATAAAAGGATTTCCATATATATATGTAGTATATCACACGCGAGCAAAGTTTTTAATTTAATCAGAAATTATTTTATTCAGCTGCGTATATTAATCACTAACTTTTATAAAAAATGATGTTTAGCGAACGAGGGTTGAAAACTGAATGACTGTGGCACAGACAATTTTCTGAAGCCACGCCTCTGTCTGGTTTCCAATAGAAATCGTAATGACTGAACATGACTTTTACCGCGTTCTTTTTGTTAACAATAGATTTGCGTTCTGAAAAGTTAACAATACGAAGTGCGTTTAGTGGTATGTAGCAATATAATGCTACTTCACTTTGACAATTATGTGAGTATGAAAATTGTCTTTAATGACATTTATCTTTATTTCTGTCACTTAATTTTGATATTATAATGTTCGTGGAGGTTGGTAGAACGAATTTGCGTCATGTTTTCTCATTTATGAGAGAAATTTTGTACATGTCAATTTTTGACATTTGACTTATTTTTGATGGAAATTAACTCCAACTTGACATATTTGCTTCTTAATCACAAATACCGTCATGAATATGACGTTTAACTCATTTTAAACGAACAAATATCTAATTTTAGTTATGTCAATCTGTCAGTCAAGATGTAATGAAGGAACTGACTAAGAATATCAAAATGGACTGACATTTCTTTGTTAGACGGTTGTACTGTGTATATAAATCATGATTTCTATGGAATACATAATGGACATGGACAATACAATTACTAACTGTCACGATCTGTCAAAACGAAATAAATGAGTTTTCATCAAACAGACCATAATTGTATGTTTGGTCGGAATGGGCTTCTATTTTAGCATTGGACATGCAATTTATAGTTTATTCCAATAGGATTTCCAGGAGAAATCAGAAAGATAGTGAAAAAAGAGATGAGACGAAGCGTCTAATTGGACGGACAGTAACCACAAAGTAGAAACGAAAATGCCGGAAGTGTTCGTCAGCCATAATCCTTCTGCACACAGTCAGGTAGCAATCGAATGTGCTAGAAAGAGTGCGTCTGAGCTCGGTTCAAATATTTGTCTTTTAGGATTTTTCCATTTCAGGTTGTGTTCAGTCAAAAATATGACTAAGTGGTTCTGGTTTAGGATAATTCCCTATCGACCTTTTGTTTCCTGGTGTAGAAATTGAGCAACTAATGTCATTCTTAAAATTTTTGGAAATTATTCGATTTTTAGAGGGAAATGTCATTAGGTAGATGGACAAATCGAATTCCCTAAAATTGCCGCAAGGTGACACCAGTGTTGCGGTGACAAAGTTTTCCCTACACTCCTGACTAAGGTCTGAAGATTAAACAGCCGTTCAAGATCTGTGACACTACCAAAAGTGCGTCCTTGATTTGTGTAAGAACGTAGGAAAGTAAAAAAAATAAAAATAAAAAAAATAAAAACGCGGGAGGCCAAAACAAGTCCAAGGCGACGACCTTCAAAAAGAAAATCGTCTCCTTGAAGTTATTTTGGGCCTCGAATCCGTAAGGTCTCGTTGCCCGCCATTGTTGTGAGTCAGGGTTCCACGGGGGACTTACTTTGTGAAAGTAGAAGGGCGGCGGCACGCTTGTCGTTGCACGGCTATGCTCGACGGAAATGGGGGTGGTTCTTTGCCGCTTCTACTTATCCCTCCTGCTCGACAATCAAAATTATCATTCCAAAAAAAGAAGAAAGTTATAGGAAAGGAAGAGGAGTTTGGACAAGGAATGATGCTACGTTAAAAGGTATGAAAAGTTACCACAAATGGAAGGACTTTGACGCTACCTGAAGGAACATGTGAGTATAGTGCTTTTGAAAATAAACTAACCTAACTGAACCTACCTTAAATTCAAAATAATAAAAAAATGAAATTTCCCATCACCATAAATGATAATATAAAAATCCCTTCACCAAAAATAATAAAAATAATGAAATAAAATCACCTCCACCAAAGTCAAATTCGTTGGAACGAATTTGCACTTATATAAATCTTAAATTTACCTTAATCTAAACTCTAAAACTAAAGCACTTTACTTTTCTATTTCCCTCAGATACCGTACTACTGAATTCCAAGCGCTCGTTTGATGGTATTGACGAAGGCCTGGCCAACCCACCCAAGTATCTAAAAGATACTTCCGAACGTTATTTCCATGGCCGATGCTCGGAAATAACCCCTAAAATGACCAACCAGACGCGAACTGTCTGTAGCTTAAAGTCAGTTGGTCATGTTATGCTACCGGAAACTGCATCAGGACGGCTTTGTCCGCCTCCACACACCCTTAGCTGTTAAAAATTAACCAATTCATAATACCGATTTTTCCATAAACTTCATAAATTTTATTCAAAAATTTCATTAAAAAAATTGAGTTGTCCTGCTCTAAAATTTAATTATAACTAAAATTTTGAAATTCAAATTCTTAAAACTAATAAAATGTACTAAAAAAAAAAATTAACCTAGCAGAAAAAAAAGTGAAAAATTATGTTGTATTTGACCTTTTTGACCTTTATGTCGTTATATTTAGGACTTACAGAATCTTGGTTCCTCGTTGTCCTGCCGGCAGCACTTCGAAGAACTGTTGTCGCTGTAGTTTCAATTTGATTTTTTTTCTTAACACAATTGTTAATCTTTAACAATAATCAAAATTTCACTCTTTTTTTTTACTGAAGAATTTAAATACTAAGAAAAATAAGTTTACTCAAAAATAAAATTGGAGAACTTAATCCTTTACATAAAAAAAACTGATAAATTAATTGTGGGTATCTTGATTCTTCACTTTGGATATGCTTTACAAAAAAAAAATAATCTTGAGTTTATTCAAGCTCAGCGAAGCTTTTTTTTTTTTCTTTCTCACAACACCACAATGCAATAGTTTGTATCCACTTGGGATTTAGATATCAATATAACTAGTATATTAAAACAAATCCCGGACACTACACTGGTATGTGCACAGATGAATACTATTCTTTTGATTGTTTTCAAAAGAATGATTCCTCAGGATAATGTCTTCGCTGGCGGTAAATCAAAAAAACTGGCAGAGGCTCAGGCCCGCTGGTGCAGTCCTTGGCAGCTCAGGTAGGTGGAACCTTAACCTAGATCAGAAAGTTCAATTTACTTCCCATAAACGATTGAAATTTTATTAAACTTTCATACCTCTGCAATAATTTGTGAACTGCAAAATTAAGAGCTTCAAAAAAAAACTTCCTTTTGATTTTTCCCAAAATCATGTTCTCCTCGTATTCTTATCTATATGTATATATTATATCTATAAATTGAATTAGCTATCACTTTCCTCTTTTTCACTTTACCTTATTTAATTTGTAGATAGATAGATGGATAGATAGATTAATAATTTTATTTCCAAAAAAGGTATATAAAAACATAGTTTTGCTGGTAGTTCAAATTAAATATGACAATAACTTAAATAAGTTGCCTGTCAGGTAAAAAAAAAAAAAAATTACTAATTAAAGGCTATGTGAGCTTCTGATTTTTAAAAAAATTCATTTAGTATTTGGTAGCGATATTTAAGTGCAGATTTTAAGAATAGATATAAGTTACGATAGTATTTTCCATTTAAGACATCGAGAAACTGGGACCTGTTTAACTCATAGCTTCCAAGAAATTTCATCCGGTATCCTTTGAATATGGGACAAACTCCAACGAAGTGAAACGTGTTCTCTGCTGCGTCAAGGTTGCAGATTGTGCATAAGCCGGTAGTGTTGTTTTGAAAAGCTCTCGCGTTTAAATTCAGCAATCCAGTACGTGCTTTTAATATCAGGCTTATCATGTCCTGAGAATGCGCATCGTGAAAATAGTTCGGGACATCACAGTAAGACAAGTTGCAGTATTCGTCATGAAACTGCGATTGCTGGGCGTTACTGACAAAAGTGCTCCAGTTTTTCTCCTTTAGCCATGATAGAAAAGATTTTTGCGCGCTGCGTAGTTCAGACATGTTTAACTCAAAAGAAAATGCGATTGAAGCCTCCAAAAAAAGCGCATTCCATTCGTTGGCCCAGTATATGTTCCTTCTGATTACGATTTCCGAAAGGATCCTGGGAAGTCTGTTACTAGGTAGCTCCATGACCCTAGCTATGAATTCAAAATGAAGTTTTAGGGTAGTCAAAAACATTTTTGAGAGACCCGTTTCTATATGTAATACATAGTTTGGAGTATTATTCGGAAGCAAAAAGCACCTTTTCAGAAAGAAACGTTGAAGCTTTTCTACTTCAGCGTGTTCCTTAAATCCCCACACTTGGGCAGAGTACAGCATTATTGCTCTGGAAGCAGCATCATATATTTTGAATTTGGCTGAGTGACAAACCGAATTGTTTCTTAATAACTTGGACCATGTTGAATTGATTGAATTTTTGGAAGAAGTGAGTCTGTTATTAAGATGCTCCGTCCAAGACATGTTGAAATTAAAAATAACACCCAGATATTTAAAATGGTTTGATATGGTTATCTCAACACCACTAAAAAACCATTTTTCATTGGCAGCACGTCTACCTTCATTGCGAAAAATAACAATTTCCGATTTTTCCAGATTGACTGTCAGATCCCATTTAAAGCATAAAGACATAGCTGTAACTGGATAAGGCACGTGAGGTTGTAAATCTGGTCGACAGTGGAGTAATTGTTGCGATATGCAGCTTGATATTCATTAAGGATGTTTTTTTCTTCAATCCACGTAGTGAGCCTTTTTAGAAGCACCGATGTGAATTTTTTTTTTTTTTTTTGTATCTAGAAAAGACAATCCACGATAATTTGATACCAAGTTAGCATCTCCTTTTTTCAACAAGGGATAAATTATACACTTTCTGAATGAAGTGGGGATCGTTGCGGTTTCGAAAATATCACTTAATAACTTAAAAATTTCATCAATGAGCGAAGGAGTTGCATTTTTGTAGAATTCCGATGGTATTCCATCCATGCCCGGAGCTTTATTATTTTTACTTGCGATTATAGGTACTATAAGGCAAGTTATGGATTCGTGCAGAAAAAAAAATTTGAGATAACAATCACACATGACATTACGATGATGGAGAAGTCGAAAAAAGTGGGTCTGGGAATTCCGTCCGTCTGTCTGTCTGTCTGTCTGTCTGTCTGTCTGTCTGTATGTCTGTTCGCGCCTCTGGAGGCTGAACGGGTGGGCCGATTTGCTTCAAATTTGGTATTTAGGATTTATTTGGCCGTCCCTCGGAACAAATTTTTTATTTTTGCTCTAGGTCCAAAAATAACGGCACCTGCCATACAATCTTGAAGACAAAAATTGATTTTCTCAAAAACGGCTCTAACGATTTTGATAAAACTTTCAGAATGCTATTTTTGCAAGAAAATCTATCTTTTGGTTTGAAATTTTTTTTCAAAATTTGTCTAATAACGGTACCTCTCATAGAACCAGTATTTTCAAATCAAATTTTTTCGTAAACTATACATTCGATTTCAATAAAATTTTTACCACAGGAAGTCATTCATAATTTTATTAATATGGCACTTCAAAATTTTCAAAAATTTTTTTTTTTTGATTTTTTATAATTTTTTCAAAAAAATTTTTGGTTTTCGAAATATGTTGGAAACGGGTACATTGATTTTTTTTTAAATTATCTTTCAAATGTAAACTACGGATTGCCATATATTTGCATACTCAAATAAATTTCAAAATATTTTTTGAAAAAGTTTTTCAAAAATAACCTTTTTAAAAAAAAACTGGTCCAACGATTTTCAATATTTTTTTTTCCTAGATTGACGTATAGCTTTGAAATTTTATTGCATACTTAGTTTTTCCGAGAAAACTCTTAAACTAATTTAAAAAATAAAAGAATTTTCGAAATTATTTAATTTTTTTTTAATATCCATATATGCAGCCACTACGCAATTGCTTATCATAAGAGCAAGTTCGTGCGACCCAGTCGTGCATTTTATTTGTTGCTGCAATTGCTAAAACGATTTCGTCCCTCTCTATAGCTTGATCCATTTGTGGTTCACAGATTTCATGTATTTCAGGAAACAATGATGTAGACGACTCAGTAGTTTCCGTAAGAGCGTTACAAAAATGAATTTTAAAATCTTCTGCCATAAGTAAACTTCTTGACATTTATGTGTCACCACGTATCTCTCTCGCAAGTATCCACCATTCCTTAGTTGAATTGACTAGCTGGAGTTTATTGGCAATATGTTGATAGTATTCACGTTTCTTTAATTTGCGCAGACTTTTATATTGTTTTATTGCAGAATTGTATTTGATACGAAAAACATCAAGGTTAAACTTCCTAAAATTTTTAAGGTGCTTAAAAGTATTTTTTCGAGCTAGATTGCATGCAAGGTCAAACCATGGCTTTTTTGGTTCAAACTTCAATTTTTTATAACAAACTTCTCTATTTGCTTCGTATATGCAGTCTTTAATTGCGTTACAACGATTTTCAATTGAGTCGGAAGTTATCATTCTGTTTTGTACAGCTGAATCCAGATTTTGTACATAAGTGTGACATCTGTTCTCCATCCACTTGAGGCAAGGAATCTGAACCACAGGGCTAGCAATGCGACTCGAATAATTGGAGGTGTTTAGAGAAAAAGTGATGGGCATATGGTCTGAAAAGGTTTGGCATCCTACCGCGAAATCTTCAATTAAATGTGCAGATCCATATGAAGGGCAGCAGTAATCAATAACAGAGGAGCCCCTGCTGCTAACAAAGGTAAACTCACCATTTTTATCATTAAAGCTTCTTCCATTAAGAATGAAGGCACCAATGTCATCGAGGACTTCTAGGAATATGTTGCAGTTGCTATCACAAATAGTGTCCTTCGAGCATCTTGTTTCTGAGACTGCAGCGAGGCATGCAGGACTTGTGATGGTGTCGACTGAGCCTTTCGTTCCAGTTCTTACGTTCATGTCGCCAACAAGAATAAAGTTATCAAGATCAGTTTCAGCAAACAGCGTCTTAAGTTTCTCAAAGTCCGTTCTCCAGTGATTGCAGTTGATGTATGTGGGTACAAAGTTTACCTTTGTTCCCGCAAAATTAGCCTGAAGTATTGTTCCATAATAATTGTGGTTTATGAATTTAAGCTGGTAGATGGATTCTATGTTTTTCTTGAAACCATACAGACAACCCCCACTGGCTCGCCCAAAATTACTGTTTCTCGATGCTGGAATCCATACCAATTCAAAGCCGCTAAAGTATTTTTGATATTTTTTTATATTTTCAGACATAACGAAGGTTTCAAAAAGAAAAAATATTTGAAATTTACATATAAATTTAAAGAAGTTACATAATAGAGTTTTGTTAACAAGACCAGCTATATTATAAAATAAAACCTGACAGGCAATGGGTTGCTAGTTTTGAGATTTATTACTACGATTGTTGTTAATTGGTGCCACGTTAACCACGTAGTTGGAGTCCGTTCTACTCAAGAGATCTACAAGAAAGCTTCTATCACCATCATTATAGGCTGTAACCACACCATTTTTGTTGCATTTAAAGCGACGGCGACCACCAACCACGATTGACCAACGCTTGATTTCTACTTGGAGGTTTTTGTCGGTTTTAAGCAGGCATCTTTTAATCTGACGTAGGTGATATCTCTCATTTCGTTCACTCAAAGTTAAATCTTTGTTGATAGATATTTGTGTGTTTTTGAGCTTTGTCGTTGATGATAAGACTGAGCTCACATCATTTACGCTGGATAACTCAAAAATGTAAGACGGAATATTCTGGTTCGCCTTGTTAATTTTTCTAGCGGTGTTGGCTTTAACAGAGACTTTGAGGGTAGATTGACATATTTGTTCGAATTGTTGTTTAGCTTCATCAACACTTTCTGCTCTTAATCCACTTACAACGATATTTAATCTTTTTGAAAACTTTTCCGCTTCTTCCATTCTTTTTTCTATTGCAATATCATTAAGTTTTAATTGCTCAATTTCACCGCGTAATTGTTTGTTTTCTTGCTCTAGCAACGCCACTTGTGTTTTTATGCCGTTAATATCGTCTTTGGTAGCTATATCTCTTAGTTTTTCATCTAGAAGTTTACTCATTTCAACAATAAGTTGACTCATTATTGGATTTTCAGACATTATAGTGACCGCACAGGACTTTTTCACTGACGTTTTATTTGTTTCCGGGGATATATCTTGTAACCGCCTTTTTGAATTTAAATTTTTGTTCATGTGGTGAGTTTAAATTCTATTTGGTTTGAGGATAAGATAAGCTATCAAGCTTTTAAGCAAAAAGACGATCGGGTTGTTGTATCTACTACGCAGATTAGAGAGGTGAAAAGTTCCACTTGAATTTTGATAGTAGTTGTAAAAGTGGAGAGTAGAAGGGGACAGGTATAAAAGAATGTGAGCAAGAAAGGTTTTTACCGTGTTCAGGTTTGGATGTATAGGTAGAAGTAGGTATTATATTTGAATGTATGTTATTACTTATTTGTCACACAAAAGTACTTCTTACATGTGTACGTGTACGACCACAGCAGTGTTGAACACTAAAAACAAAGAAAAAGCTTTCCGCAGCTGCTTCTCAGCTTCACCTTTTATTTTTTTCGTTCACGATTCAATACAAAAAGTCAAATTTAAGCGCAATTTTACCAAGTCTACCACAGATTTCTACACAGCAGAATTTGGCCAGCACAATTCTATCGCTTTTTCTATTTTAATCACTACAACTTCGTATTTTTATGACAATTTTGAATGAATTTATTAGGATCAATTTACAACGCGTCCACTCGCTAGCTCAACTTGAGAGTTAATTTGTATAATCCACTTTAATTTTCCGTTTATCTATTTCTTCGTTTCAAAAGAAAATCACTCAGAACCTCTCAACTTTCGAATAATTTGAATTTTAGGTTCAAACAAATAATGGCCGTTTAAAAAGGTTCGTATACTTTGATTCAATATCTCTATGACCATGAAATCCTACCAAGGTCAACCCGTCTTCAATTTCATATAAGTAAATAGTTACCTCTACATCTGAGTGAGATAACTATTCCAATTCATATCTATATAAATAAAATGCACGACTGGGTCGCACGAACTTCCTCTAATGTGTGACAGTAGTCTTGGGGCTTGAGATTTTGATAAAAATAAATTTTTCAAAATTCTTAAATAAATACTTCAACTAATTTGAGCTGAAAAAAAGTATGCCATTTTATTTCTTTTATAAATTTGAATTTATGAGAATAAATTTATTAAAATCTGTGGAGCGGTTTTTGAGAAAAAAAGTTTTTTTGAAAAACTTTTTGAAAAATATTTTCAAAAAAAATTCAAAAACGCCAGTTCATAGGTATTCAGCAAATACATTTTTTTAAAATTTTTAGAAAAAAATTTAATAAGCAGTTTTCAAAATATTAATTTTTAAAATTTTTTTTTAAAAATGCTTTTAAAAATACAAAAAAATATTGGTATGCAGTACAAATTGCGCTACCTACAGCTATATGTGTGTGAAATTTCGAAAGAATCGGTTTAGTCGTTTTCGAGTTAGTCGAAAGCAAAAAAAACGGTCCTATGGAAAGTACCGTTCTTAGCCATTTTTTAAAACTTTTTTTTCATCCATATGATTGGTCGTACCTAAAAAGCAAGACTGATTTTTTTAAATAAAAATCGTTAGAGCCGTTTTTGAGAAAAATAAGCTTTAAAATAACGGTTGTATGGCAGGTACCGTTATTTTTTGAGCTAAAAAAAAAATTTCAATTTCCCCTCTGAACAATACCTAAAAAAGTCTATATACCAAGTTTAAAGCAATTCGGCCCCCCCTTTGGGCTGTGTGTAGGTCTACATACAGACAGACAGACAGACAGACAGAATTTTTAGACCATCTTTTTTCGTCTTCGCTATCATCGTAATGTCATGTTTGATTGTTATCTCAAAACTTTTTTTTTCGACGAATGCATAACTTGCCTTATAGTACCTATAATCGCAAGTAAAAAACATTGTAGGTAGTATCTCTTATCCTTAAGCCTAGTACTCAGATCGCGCTAAAATTTATCTTCCATACAAATTTCCACCCAAGATAAATTTTAGCTTGGGTTTTTAGCTGAGTAGTACTCACTTCAAGCTAAATTCCAGGTGACAGGCTAACGGCTAAGAAAAAAAGTCTCCACAAAATTTAGCTTGCGAAAGAATGTAAAACACATTATTTCACAAGATAAATTCTGACAGTTGTCAGAAGGTCTTGCAAAGGTCGCACGAACTTGCTCTTGAACTTGGTCGATAATTGCTAAGTGGCTACATAATGTAGGTATATTAAATAAAATGCACTACTGGGTCGCATGAACTTGCTCTAATGTGTGACAGTGGTTTTGGGGCTTGAGATTTTGATAAAAACTAATTTTTTGAAATTCTTAAATAAATACTTCAACTGATTTGGGCTGGAAAATAGGTACGCCATTTTATTTCTTGGAAAAATTTGAATTTATGAGAATATATTTATAAAAATCTATAGCGGATTTTGAGAAAAAAGTTTTTTGTAAAAAATTTCTGAAAACATTTTTCAAAAAAAGGTATTCAGCAAATACATTAACATATTTATAATTTAAAAAAAAGTTTAATGAGCAGTTTTTAAAATATTAATTTTTTTTTAATTAA
Organism: Platycheirus albimanus; assembly: GCA_916050605.2. NCBI lineage: Eukaryota > Metazoa > Arthropoda > Insecta > Diptera > Syrphidae > Platycheirus > Platycheirus albimanus. The sequence continues at coordinate 336,960,326 of OU696696.1, forward strand.
ATTTTTTTAAATACAGAGAACTATTTTAAAAAAAATATTGGTATGCAGTAGAAATTGAGCTACTTGCACTTATATATGTGTGAAATTCCGAAAGTATAGGTTGAGCCGTTTTCGAGATAGTCGAAAGCAAAAAAACGGTCCAAATGAAAGTACCGTTTTTGGACTTTTTTTTAATTTTATTCAGCCATATGTTTTCTAGAAAAATAAGCTTTAGCGTAACGTCTATTAAGCAGGTACCGTTATTTTTTTAGCTAACAAAATTTCCATTTCCCCTCTGTACAATGCCTTAAAAACTCTATATATATACCAAGTTTGAAGCAATTCGGCCCACCCGTTTGGGCTGTAGGTGTCTATACATACAGACAGACGGACAGAATTTGTTGACCATCTTTTTTCGTCTTCGCTATCATCGTTATGTTATATTTGATTGTTATCTCAAAAAAATTTTTTTTTATGAATCCATAACTTGCCTTATAGTATCTTTAATCTCTCCAACTTCAAAATTTAGCGCGCCGTTTTAGCAAAGGGGTGTAGAGATAAATATTGTAGAGATAAAATTTAGTTTAGCGCGAACTGAGTACTAGGCTTTATCTAAAAAAAAATTTTTTGTATGAATCCATAACTTGCCTTATAATATCTGTAATATCTCCAACTTCAAAATTTAGGGCGCCTTTTTAGCAAAGGTGTGTAGAGATAAATATTGTAGAGATAAAATTTAGTTCAGCGCGAACTGAGTACTAGGCTTTATCTTTAAATTGCAAAATAGCCCTGGCCCACATACTTAAAATCTAACTTACACACCTACATATTGCACTAATTATGATGTTTTCCATCATACATTAAATAAACATAAACTTAATACATATTACAAACAAAACTACCTAACTTCCTCACATTTAAAAAGTCTACACAAAAATAATAACATTTCTTTTAAATTCACCACATCTGGCAATGCTACAATGCATTTTGATTTGACTTCTCAAACTGAGCGAAATTCTTTTAGTTTACCGGACCCCCTTTCCTTTAGGTGCGAGGAAGAAAGATATCTACTTTCGCATGCGCACCTGAACAGGTAAACTTTACACTCAAACATTAAATAAGAACTGTCAAAAAAAAATTACAAAACGTAAACAACGAAAAATGCTGTGGATTGAACAAGGTGAGTAATAATTGTTAAAATTTAGTCTTTTAATTGTCCATATCTCCAATATTATTACTGAAATTTGTTTTTTAAAGTATTGCGAACATTTTTCAGTAATAATCTTGGAAACATAACTCAATTATTGGTCAGACGGTGTATTGGAAAAATTTCTGTGCTTGCACATGAAAATTTCCAAAACACCGAAATCTGCTCTTCAAATTTTCTTTTTAGGAATTTAATTAAAATCTAAACTAATATATTTTCTTTTATTTTACAGAAATCATCATGAATATTGCAGGATGGCAAAGAAGCCACCCAAAAATAAAAAGGAGGAAGGAGGACCTGGCTTGAAAAAAAAAATCTTGCCCATCGCAGCGCGTTTACCGCCGCGGCAAGCGCATTGGATTTTTTTTTTCTAAATTTGCTGCAATCAACCTAAGGGGTTGATTTTGATTGTGTCCAGGATAATTTGCCAGGTAAGTTTTGCTGGCTCCGTAACACTTTCTAATTAGTGAGCAGTTAGTTTTACGAACTTTGTTGAGGAGTTTGTGAGCCCTAGTGCGAGCATTAACGCAACTCATGTCAAACCAAGGATCTCTTTTATCGTAAGTTCTATTATTTTGGATTTTGGAATCTACTTAAGTGAGAAGCTTCTTTAACTTTACTCAAAAAAAACGTAATGGCATCAAATGGAGAGTTAGGAACAGTGGCGGATTGAAGAGCAGTTTCAAGTCTATCTTTGTAGTGTAAATTATCCCAATCAGTCCATTGGATTTTTGGCATAAGAGAAATTAAGTTGTTTATTGCGACGAAAGCGGGTAAACGAATAGAAATACTAATAGGCATGTGTTCTGAATAGAGTTGAGATTCCACTTTAAAGTCACTTATCAGATCTAATGTATCTAAGGAACAACAACCGTAATCAATAGTAGAACTGCCTTTACTTGAGATAAAAGTAAAATTGCCATTTTTGTCACATTTGTCGTCCGACCATTTAATAAAACGAGTCCATTGTCAGAACGAAATTCCACAAACTTTTTACACCTAGTGTTGAAATCACTGTCATGAGAATTCCTATAGGGGGTTATATTAGCAAGCATAGGACGTTCAACCATTACTGAGGGAAGAACCTGTTTATTTGCAGTGCGTGCGTTGTAATCACCAATTATAATAATTCTTTCAAAAACATTTTGACGGAAAAAGGTGGATAGTGAATTGAAATCAGAGTCCAATTTATTACAATTAATATAACTGGGTAATATTTTAAGCTTTTTAGAACATAGGTAAGTTAATTCAATAAGCGGCATATCATTAATACTCACATAATTACTTTATATTTTCACCATACGAACTTTCTTTTTTTGTACCTAGCCAAACAAGAGGCCTCCACTGGCTCTACCAAAACGACTATTACGGGCAGCGGGTACCCATTTGAGGGAAAAACCAGAAAAATACTTATCAAAATCACTGTAATTCTCTTCAGTTACAAACGTTTCTAAAATAAATAAAGTGCACGACTGGGTCGTACGAACTTGCTCTAATGTGTTAAAATGGTCTTGGGTGCTTGAGATTTTGGGAAAAAGCGTTGAAAAAATCATATGAAATAAAATTTGCAGAGAAAATACAATTCAGAAAGTTTTATCAAAATCGTAGGAGAAGTTTTTGAGAAAAATTAATTTTTCACAAAAAATCGTATGGCAGGTACCTTTAGTTTAGGAGCTAGAATGCTAATGCCAAAAATCCCTCTGAAGGACGTCATAATAATACTGTGTACCAAGTTTGAAGCAAATCGGTGTAGCTGTTTAGGCTGTAGGTAACTATACAGACAGACAGACACACGGACAGACAGACAAACAGACAGACAGAATTGTCGGACCCACTTTTTTCGACTTCTCTATCATCGTAATGTCATGTTTGATTGTTAGAATATTTTTTTTTACGAATGCATAACTTGCCTTATTTTACCTTTAATCGCAAGTAAAAATATATCAAAAGATTGAAGAAAATGAAAGAAGTTTGAAGTACTGGCAAGACCAGTAATGTTATAGCAAACTATTTTAAGTTCTAAAAATACACTTACTACTATATTACTATTCGAGAAGCTCTTTGGCAGAGATTTAAAAGACTGCAGTACTTTGGAAATGCAGTCAGTAAAGTCGCAGTTAACTAACTTAAAAAAAGACTTAAAGTTAATTAACTTACAAAAGTACTTTAACTGGAAAGGATCAGTCAACAGTCAGTACTTATTGTTTAACTTGCAGTCAATTGATAAAGTCAATTGACTAAAAGTTAATTAACTGCAGTACTTTTTAACTGGCTTTAGTCAGTTAAGTCACTAAAAAGTCATTTAACTTAAGCGAGTTTGGTTTTAGTCTTTTGACTGCAGTCAATTAACTTAAAGTCAATTGATTTTTTTTTTTTTGTCTTTTTGACTTAAAAGTAATAAATTGAGTTTGAGTCAATATTATTGAGTCAATACTATTGATGTACTGAAGTACACACGGATTTTTTCGTCAAAAAGACTAACAAAAAATCAATTGACTTTAAGTTAATTGACTGCAGTCAAAAGACTAAAACCAAACTAGCTTAAGTTAAATGACTTTTTAGTGACTTAACTGAATAACTGGGTAATGATTCTTTCGCCTGGTCTCTCCTCAGCAGATTTGTGGTACCATTGTAGGAAATCATATCCAAACATCTCTTTTAGAACAGTAAATCCACACAGACCATCAGACATAAAGTCATTCTTCTCGTTCAAGAAAAATATTTTGTTGCGTAGAAAGAGGCGGTTCTCTTTTATCACTATTCTTTCGGAAGCCGTAAGACCAGCGATGGAAATGATTTTCCTCTTTATCATGGATAGCATTCCTTGTTGTTTGCGGATCGAGGGTCCGCATGCTCTGCTAGATATAGATTAGGTTAACCTGGTACAGCTTTCAGGGCAAAGATGATCTTCAAGTTATTGACACATAGCCCTTTAATAGCATCACTTTCTTTGCCTTTGGGCATGGCTGGCAGGGTCTCCATTGTGAGTTTCAACTTCTTGTTGTCATCATGAACAGATTCAACTTGTTTTTGTAGTTCCTCATGCTCTTTTCGTGTGATAAGACCCTAATACAATACAATACTAATACAATACTATTCTCTAGTTATTTCGAAACATTAAGAAGCAATTTTCCATCATCGAGTCTTCGATTATCAAGTCCGTTTTCCAACGAATAATAAGGAACTGCTTTTAATTCCAAGTCTTCACGTAACTAATGATCTTATCATCTCGATTTTGCATGCCCTATAACTTTATATAAATATCTTCAGAATTTATATCGGCAATGGTACAGTCGGAATTAGGAGCTTTCTCTTCGGAAATCGGATGGTAACGACTCAAAGCATCAACATGAGTCATAGATGAACCAGTATGGTGCTTAATGGTGTAATTATATTTTTCTAACATAAGTGCCAACGAGCAATGCGTGCATTCATTCCTTGCTTTCCCAAAGTTTGTGCTAAAGAGTTACAATCGGTAATATTACGGAACGGAATACCACCTAGCTGAACATGAAATTTTCGTAAAGAATAATAGCTAACGTTTCTAGCTCATAGCTATGAAACTTAGACTCTGACGCAGTTGTTCATTTTGAAAAATAACCAACTGAGTGAAACTAACAGTCATCTTGTCTTCGCAATAATATACCACCATATCTTTCAGAACTTATTTCGCAATGTAGTTCAGTTTTTTTTTTTGTGTGTTGTAAATAGCCAAAACGGTACTTGAAACCATTGTTTGCAACAGTTATCAAATCGAAACGGAACATTTGGTTCTGTAAGTTCTCTTAAGGATTGTGAAACTGTTGAGAAGGATCTAATAAATCAGCGAGAGTAAGTCAAAAAACCCAAGACACTTGAGTACTTCTTCAACACTGGCCGGAAACGGAAGTCGTTGAATTGCTTCTAAATGTTTATTATTTGGACGAGTGCCCTTTGCGGTTATAGAAAATCCTAACAATTCGATTGCAGTAAAACAAAATTGGCATTTACTAAATTTTAATTCCAATCGGTACTTAGCAATTCGATGTAAAACTCGCTTTAGAAGGTATAAATGTTCCGGAACGGTTTTTGTAGCTAAGGTAATATCATCAAGATAAACAACAACAGAACATTCTAGTCTAGAACAAACCCATTTAAAATAAAATTTATAAATCTCTGAAAGACACAGTTTTCAGACCAAATGGCATTCTTAGGTATTGATATTGACCATCTGGGCTAACAAACGCCGCGCCGTTCATTCCACTGACATTTCATCCATTTTGATATGTTAGAAGGGTGCCATGACATAAAGCCATATGACAAATGGCAATAATTCGAAATATGGCATTACGACGCTTTCGAAAGCGTCATAAGACCATTATGGCCATATGTCACTTTCGTTTTCGCTTTGAAACTTTTTTTTTTCGATCAAGCTGCTGAGGGTATTGTTGTTGTTTCTAATGATGATGCTGCTGCCGATGAAGCAGTTGTTGTTCCTGATGCTGTTGTCACTGTTGCCGATTGTTTTGTTGTTGTTTCTGATGCTGTGGGCCATACCGTTGAAGTTGATGCTCCTGATTTGGATGAGGTTGGTGCTTCTCACATCAATAATGTCGCTACCCTTGATGTTAAATCTAATGGTGCTGCAGATGTTGTGTTGCCTCTTGTTGTTGATTTTGCTGCCGCTGGTGATAAATCTAATTCACCAACAAACCCCGCTTTAGAAAGCGGATATGCTGTTGGTGCTTCTACCAATAATGATATCGCTAACCTTGGTGTTAAATCTTATGGTGCTGCAGATGTTTTGCTGCCTGGTGTTGTTGGTTTTGATGCCGCTGCTAATAAGTCTAATTCAACAAATCCAGCCTCCGGAATCGGATACGCTCGTAAAACAAAAAGTGCCATTTTTGGCACAAGCTCACAAAATACAGAACTGGGAGTTTACTATAATCTGAAATGGTTTCGCTTGTCAAAATTTAAAATATCAGGGATGTTGAACAAATTTGCGTTTCAATTAATCTTGAACCAGGTATTCTTATGTATTTTATAATAAGTTATATCCCGCCTAATAGTAATACTGATATTTACGAAAAAACATTTAGCTAACATTGACTATGTGAATAACTTAAGTAATAATTTGCATACAGTTTGTGTAATAGGCGATTTTAATTTAGGAGACATAAACTGGTCCTACTCTGTTGCGGATAGAATGCTTATACCCAGTAATCTTAAAAAAAATATTGAAATATCCTTCATAGATCACCTTTATGCTTTGCATTTATATCAAGTTAATAGTATTGTAAGTAATTTATTCAAAATTCTGGATTTAGTATTCATTCATAGTGATGATTTTAAGGCATCAGTTAATGAAACTGTCCCTTTCTCATTGTTGAACAACTCTATTCGTCACAAAAAACTATATATTGAAATACAATTATACAGCTATTTGAAAAAAGCTGATCACAATGCTGATTCATTTAATTTTTCAAAAACTAATTTTATTGGACTTAATAATTTTCTTGAAAGTGTTGACTGGCACACTGAGTTCCTTAATTTGAATTTGCAGAACACATATAATCAATTCGTTTATATCTTAACAAATGCTTTTAACTCATTTGTGCCTTGAAGAACCAAAAAGAAGGGATCCAAACCCCCATGGTATAACAAGAAATTGGCTCATCTTAAAAATCTTAAAAATAAATCTTTCGCAAAGTTTAAAAAGACAAATAGTACGGACGACAAAAAATATTTTCATAAATTACGTAAGGATTTCATGGTGCTTAGTAAATTCTCGTACAGAAATTTTATCTTGAATATTGAGCTTGACTTGAAGAGTAATCCCAAAAGCTTCTAGTCTTTCATTAACTCAAAACGAAAATCTCTTGGAATCCCAAACTCTATGAATTTTAATGGGAATGAATCCACTGCTGTTCTTACAACTGTGGAGCTATTTGCTCAGTTTTTTGAATCAGTGTACTCTAATTTGAATCCAACCCTTACTCAACCTCCAAGAAATAACCATAAGGTAGATATAGGATCTATACACTTAGAATATTCTGATGTTTTAAATGCACTCAACAATCTTAAGCCTAATTCTAACCCAGGCGTTGATGGCATCCCTGACATAATATTCAAAAGGTGTTCTAAGTCTCTTTGTACCCCGTTGCTTACAATATTCGAATTATCTTTATCATCTGGAATATTTTTAAATGACTGGAAATCTTCTTTCTTAATCCCCATCTTCAAATCGGGTTCCAAAAACAGTTTTCAAAACTATAGGGGTATTTGCAAACTTTCCGCAATTCCCAAGCTTTTTGAAAGTTTAGTAAAAAACAAACTTGACTTCCTTGTGAAAGAATATATAAGCAATGCTCAACATGGTTTTATTTCAGGAAGGTCAACTATCACAAACCTGGCTTGTTTTTCAGCTTTTGTGAATGATGCCATCGAAAAGAAAAGCCAAGTTGATATATACAGATTTTAGCAAAGCTTTTGATTCGGTAAATCACAGAATTTTGCTTCTTAAGCCTGATGCCTTTGGAATCCATTCTAGTTTACTTAAATGGATTTCTTTATTTTTGATTGGCAGGGCCCAAAAAGTAAAAATTGAGAATTATACTTCAAGATCAATTAGTTGTACATCAGGTGTTCCTCAGGGTAGTCACCTCGGCCCGTTACTATTTATCATATTCATTGATGATATAGTCAACGTTATTTACTTTAGCCATTGCCTCATATATGCTGATGATCTCAAACTATTTTTAAAGATCACATGCGCTGATGATTGTGTAAAGCTTCAAAAGGATCTGGAGAATTTATCTCACTGGTGTAAGTCAAACTGCTTAAGTCTAAATATAAAAAATGCTTCATAATCTCGCTTTCTAGAAAGCTTCTCACTTATGAGTTTGCGTATCTCCTGGAATCCATGCCTCTTCAGAGAACAACAAATGTGAAAGATTTGGGGGTTCTCTTTGACTCAAAATGTTCATTCTCACTTCACTTGAATACTATTGTTGCTAAAGCTAATTCAATGTTAGGATTTATTAAAAGGAATTCTATGGATTTTTCTGATCCATATACACTTGTTTCATTATTTACTTCTCTGGTAAGACCGAATCTCGAATATGTGGATGTTATCTGGAACCCTTCGCAACAATTTTGTTCAGATAGAATTCAGGGAGTTCAGAATCGCTTCACTAGATATGTGTTTTATAAAATGCGCTGGAATTTCTATCCATGTTCCCAAGCAAGACAAAGCTTTTTGGGATTACAGTCTCTGAAAGCCAGAAGAACAACTCATGATGTTGTTTTTGTACGGGATGTCCTTTGTTACTACATAAGATGTCCTGAATTACTATCTTTAATATATATATGCCCCGATGAGGCCGTTAAGGGAAAGATCGCTTCTTTTTGAGTCCTATCATAGAACGAATTACGGCAGAAATGAACCACTTTCAAGGTCTATTAGAGAGTTGAACGAAGTTTATGATTATGTCGATTTAAATCTGTCCAGACAAAAATTCAAGAATGTATTATACTATTTATTCTTAAGACACTAATTGATTATTGTTTAATTTTAAGTTAATTTAGGCATACTATTTATTCACTACCGCTATGTAATCTGTTAAGCCCTAATGCTTGTAGATCAAATAAATAAAATAAAAATATTTTATTTATTTGGACTAAAGGTCACTAAACTTTTATTTTGAATTTCAATTCAATAAAGTCCACTAAAAACAAAAACTACTTCGTTAACTTCGGCTAGACCACGGGTGTATACATATATATATTTATATATGTATAGTTTTAGGTGCATGAATTCAAACGAATTCCCCTAAAAATAGAATTCACAGTGTATTCATGCTGTAATTTTATCAAATGTCGGTAACCATCGACCAAAATTTTGCGTCTTAGAAGGGTACAACAGCATCTAACTGATGAGCCCAACTGTTGTACCTGGGCGAAACGCATTTGGACTAAAGGTCACTAAACTTTTATTTTGAATTTCAATTCAATAAAGTCCACTAAAAACAAAAAAACTACTTCGTTAAAATAAAAATAAAAATAAAAAAAAAAGCTCACTTTTATTATCATAATATATTCGCTTGATAAAAAAAGTTACAAGAATTTGGAACGTGAACTTTAAGATATATTTTGTTTATCAAGCTCATGCCGCATGGTCATGAAAATAAAAGTTCCAAGAATTTGCAATTACAAAAGCAACAACACTTGATAAAAAAAAGCTTAAAATTCGCGGAGAATTTTAAGCTAATATTTTTCTATCAAGCTCATGTCATTATGATAATAAAGTTACAAGAATTTGCAATTACAAAAGCAAAAACACTTGATAAAAACAAAAATTCGCGGCGAATTTTAAGCTATTATTTTTTTTTATCAAGCTCATGTCACTATTATAATAAAGTTACAAGAATTTGTAATTATAAAAGCAACAACACTTGATTAAAAAAAATAATGACATTCGTCAAGTGGCTCACGAGAAAAACGGATTTCAAAAAACCGGTCCTATGGGAGGTACCGTTATAAGACTTTTCCTGAAAAATCTCTTCCAACCAAAACATAAAGTTTGCACAGAAAACACTATTCAGAAAGTTTTATTAAAATCGCAGTAGACGTTTTTGAGAAAAATCAATTTTTCACTGAAAATCGTATCGCAGGTACCATTAGTTTTGAAGCTAGAATGCTAATTCCAAAAACCCCTCTGTAGGACGTCATAATAATACTATGTACCAAGTTTGAAGCAAATCGGTTTAGCTATTTAGGCTGTAGGTAACTATACAGACATACGGACTGACAGACAGACAGAAAGACAAACAGGCAGACAGAATTATTATCAGACCCACTTTTTTCGGCTTCTCTATCATCGTAATGTTATGTTTGGATGTCCAAAAAATTTTTTTTTTCCGAATGCATAACTTGCCTTATATATACCTAATCGCAAGTAAAAAGAGTAGGAAAAGGCAGTCAACTGCCTGATAGTAGGTATTTATCAATCTGAGTTTATAAATAAAGGCCAAAATGATGAATATAATAATTGAATAATTGAAAATTCGCCGCGAATTTTAAGTTATTATTTTTTTTAATCAAGCTCATGTCATTATGATAATAAAAAGTATCTGCAATTACAAAAGCAACAACACTTGATAAAAAAAAAGATAATTTTTTTAGTATGGCCTTATGTCACAAAAACATAGGGTAAGCGGTACAGTTATTGACACTCTTAAGGAATTTTCCAGTTCACAGAGCTGGCAAATATATTTGGTATGGATATATGAAACTATAAGTACATTTCTAAATACTTTACTCAATTGGTTTTCATGATATATGTATTAAAATCGATTAAGAGATTCGTGATAATGTTTAATTTTGATATTTCTAAAACCTTATCAAAATATATAATAATTGACACCCATGTACAACTATTGACACCATATATTTATACAATTATTGACATATCTTTGAATAGATAGCAAGGAATAAAAATAGCGATATTTTGGTTGAGGTTCGCTTAAATAATTTTTTAAGACTGTACGAAGCTTTATTAATAAAATTTCAAAACAAATAAAAAAACTGTGCTAAGTCTGTGTTAAATCTGTTCTAAGTCTGTGCCTTGTTTGTGTTAAATCCGTGCTAAGTCTTTGTTAAGTCTGTGCTAAATCGGTGCTAAGTTTTTGTTGGGTCTGTGTCTTGTCTGTGTCTTGTCTGTGTCTTGTCTGTGTCTTGTCTGTGTCTTGTCTGTGTCTTGTCTGTGTCTTGTCTGTGTCTTGTCTGTGTCTTGTCTGTGTCTTGCCTGTGTCTTGTCTGTGTCTTGTCTGTGTCTTGTCTGTGTCTTGTCTGTGTCTTGTCTGTGTCTTGTCTGTGTCTTGTCTGTGTCTTGTGTGTGTCTTGTGTGTGTCTTGTCTGTGTCTTGTGTGTGTCTTGTCTGTGTCTTGTCTGTGTCTTGTCTGTGTCTTGTCTGTGTCTTGTCTATGTCTTGTATGTGTCTTGCTTGTGTCTTCTCTGTGCAGTGGCGGATCCAGGAATTCTGTTTGGGGGGAAGGTCATGTTGCTCAATGGTTACCAATTTTAGATTGTGAAGTGTAGTGTCATATAAAGTACCGAAAATAGATATGAAAAACTTAGAATTCAAGCTTTAGTCCAAAGAAAGTGAAGAAAATATAGGTACGAGTATATGAAAAGTATAAAAATATAATTTTTTTTAATTTATTGGTACAAAATTATAGAATAAAATCAAGTTTTCTTTGTTTTTGGTTAGCAAATTTCGTAATAATTTCATCGATATCAATTTTCACATATGTGTGCACATTCAATAGAGCAAGACCGGTAAGACGTTCTTCTCCCATATTTGATCGCAGCCACGTTTTAAGTCTCCTAAGGGTAGAGAACGACCGCTCTGCTGTTGCGACACTAACAGGAAGTGAAGCTAATATCTTCAATATTACATGAATGTGTGGATACAACGTAATGTCACAAACATCTAACATTTCTGGAAGAAACTCGGGAAATGGCCGCCCCTCTTCACTTTCTCGCTGCCATTTCCTTATCCACAGCTTATATTCTTGAATGACCATTGAGATGGATGAATGATTTAAAAGCTGACTGTACGTATTAGCTGTTACACGCACAGATTCCAAATTAGCTTCGGAGTAAGTTGTTTTCGGCAAAAAAACTCCTAGCTGAAATAATTCTAGCACATCGGTGGAGAGACGATCTTTTAAGTCTGTCAACACAAAATCCAGAAGGGGTATATAAACAGCCCTTCGAAAATACTCCTCTGCAGACTGATTTTGCTGATTGTTTGTTCTATGAATTTGCTTTGAAACAATTCTGGGTTGTCTTAGAACAACATCTAAGTCCTCAGCAATCTCATTTGATTCTGCAAAAAGTTTTTCAAAGCAAGTATCCACATTTCTTCGTTTTTCCTCCAGTACGCCCACAACATCATTAATTGCGTCTGTGGCTCTTTTTAAATCTAAAGACGATTTTTGGAGAAAACGGCTAAGTGATACAGTAACTCCTGAAAATACGATAAAAATATCATGATAAAAAATATTAAAAAATTAGTCCTTATTGAAAAAAAAAATTTGAAAATCCGGTTTCCCAATAGAAATCTTAGAAATCTTTGTAATAATTTGTTCGTTGAATTGAAATCGAATGTTTTGATAGTTTGAAATTTAAAAATAATCGATTCTCTATTGGAAATACCTTAAGATATATGTATATTAGTTATTATTATTTTATTATTAACCTAAGACATCACACAAGCAAACGGCAGCAATTATAAACTCAGAGTTTCTTTAAGGCCTGTTGAAGACATTTAGCGTCACTTGCGGTTTTGCTGTCTTCCCAAGAGGAAATCCTTTCCAGGGCATTGCAAATTTTGACTAAGTTAGTGCCCTGAAATTGCAAATGCCCGTCATGCCTCTCCACCCAACGAGTTTCGCAAATCCCTTTCAAAGCTGTCCCTTCAAGTTCTTCCAAGAAAACTTTGTGTCGTTTTGCTGAAGCATTGGCAAAAGCAACCACTTTCTTCATAGTTCCAGAGGCATTTCGGCAAAATGTTACTTTGGAAGAGTTTGTCAAGGAGTTGTTCAAGGCATGGTTGTTGCATGGACAGCGTTTCGCATGAATTGCCTTTTTGCATAGCTCATGGACCGCACCTTTAGTGTCAGAAGCCATTACTGAACAACTGTCAGTTCCTATTCCTATACATCCTGCTAACTGCTGGAACACAATGGAGCCGGAGCCGGAACCGCAGCCGCAGCCGTATCGCATGTCAAAATATTGAATACACACGAATTCAATGTTGTGAACACAACGAGACGGATCCGCAACCGCAGCCGCAAACCGCGACGGGCGAGTTGGCCAACTTTTAATAAATACGTGCGTGTTTTTGACATTCCATAAAAAAAAAAAAAAGAGCAACGTGCTAATAAAATCCTTTTAGAAATTAGGTCAGGTAATTAAAAATTTATTGAAAAGACTATACATGATGCGATATATGTTTTATCATCTTTTATATTCATATATATGTATGTTTCTCAGTGGAAATTGTAAAAAAACGTGGAGTACGTACGACTCCATTGTGGGCACTTCTAATTAGGTACGTACGGCATGCGGTACGGTTGCGGCTGCGGTTCCGGCTGCGTTTTTCTATTGTGTTCCAGCAGTAAGTCGATGTCAAAGTCGAAGGAAAGATTTTCAACTATTTTTGATATTGCAACGCCTGTCAACCGACGTTCACTCGTCCCAACTTCGCAACTTGTCTTCTCATATGCATCGCAAAATGTTAAAAAATCCTCTTTTATAACTCCGTCATAGAAATATCGAAAAGACAGGCTTAACTGCTCGGTGTGAGAGATGTCAGTTGTTTCGTCAAAGATAATAGAAAATATTTTAGCTTCTTTAATTTTTTTCAAAATATTTTCTTGTATGAAAACTTTACAAACTGAAATCAACTCGTTTTGCACTGTCTTGCTTATGTATGTAGCGTTAGAGTTTGAAGTTTGTAAGTGTTGGGATAGAAGAGAATCACCAGAATTAACACGAAATTTTAAAAGGGCTCTAAAATTTCTATCTTCTCCCACCAAACTTCCCTTATCTTCACCTGTATGTTGATTTCCTCTTAATTCGCTGTACAAATTCCCGTCGTCTCTATGACCACGCAGGGGAATATTTTGACGACCACAGAAGATAATTGTGCTTACAATTGGTCGCAATCGATCTCTATTTTCTTTTATCTTTTCCATACGTTGATTGCATATTTTGTTTGAAATATTTGATTCCTGTCCGTGATATATTTTTAAAAAATTTCTCCCGGCTTCGACGGCCATTTCATGGTACCGGTTTTTTTGATGAACCATTATTACTCCTTTTTCTCCAAGAAGGTCGTCAAACACTTTTAAGGGTTCCTTAACGAGGCGCTTTAGTGATGAGTTCGATTGCATTCCACCACCTGAACCAAAGGCAAATAAAGCACAGTACCTAGAATTAGAAAATCGTTTTCACATGAATCTCAAACCACCCGAGTTTTGTAAAAAAAATGCATATGCAGATAACGTACCTGCAATATAACCCCTGATCCTTATGTGACAAAACAAGCCAATGAAATTTTTGAAGGTGGGATCGCTGAGCATATTTTTTAGTTTGTTTTCCATTCTTGGAAACAGTGCAATACGGAAAATTATAGTTTTTAGGTGGAGCCCAGTGGTTTTCGAGAAGTTTGGCTTTGATGCAATCACTTATGTTCTTATTTTGTATGTAAAATCCAATATCGGACGCAAAATCAGATTGAAAATTCTGACTAGCAGAATGCAGAAATGTTTCTTGTGAAGAAACATTTCTAGCAATAGAAGGCGAGGCAATATCTTGTTCTGATTTTTCAGACTCGAGCCTTGGCTTTCTTATAAAAAAAGTGTCAATTTTCCTCATTGAGCCATTTCGTTTAAGTTCTTGATTATTAGCCTGCATAAAACATAATGAATGCATATTTCTAAGTTAAATCAATTTTCATGTTACGTTTGTAAAAAATTGTATCACATAAATGTATGTTTGAGTTTTTGTAGAGCAATTAAAAACAATGAATGATCTAACGCCACGGGAAGAAAGTTTTTGTACAATTTTAAGTTCCTTCTAAGACGTGGTTATTCAAACACAAGTTCTTATTTTCACTTTATAAACAGATCACCTACATTTCAATGCCGGATTTATAGTCTCGCGTCACAATAAGATGAAAGTTAAAAAAGTACCCATATTCATATATAAATGTACCCACATTAAAAAAATGTTTGTTAAATAGTATTTCAAAAATTAATACAAGAAAACAGTGAAATCTATAAACGCGGTGTTCCACAACAACACTTTAAAACCCGCACATACCTATATGTAACTAGCTTATTTTCTGGTTATTTTATTACCTACAATATTTTAACTCACGAAATAATATTAATACACACACACTGACACACTTACCATTCTTTGTTTTGTTTTTAATGAAACCTTTTAAAATTCAATTATACTTTAATAATACTTATGTAATATAATGAAACAGGAAAAACACTCCGAACTAGACTTGCACTTGTATCACTATTTGAATTATAAAATCAAAGTACCTATGCCCAGTCACTTTATTCATGAGGGATATCTGACGAGTTGCTGAGTTGAAAACAGAAAATTCAAATATTTGAAGAGGAGAAAAAACGGGTAATCCAGTTTATTCATTGAAGGTGGACCCATGAGGAAAAATTGGTACCTTGTAAAGCTATATATCGTTGGAAAGGTATTTTAATATTCTATAACTTGAGACAATAGTCTCCGCAGCTAGGCTCTATAATCTTTTGTATTAACCTGTAACTTAAATTACATGCTAATAAATAATAATGATAATAAATATTCTATAACTTTTATCATCGCGTCACATACCGAAAAGCTGTGGAAAAAAAGTTATCCGCACGCTACACAAAAAGGCGCAACTTGAGAATGAGGCTAATATCGCACATGTAGTTCAAAAGTGACACAACTCAAAAATCTTAGTTTTTCAGAAAAGGCGAAAAACGATATTGTTAGACTAGATACGATTTAACTACAAATTGAACTATGTTGACAAAAGCAAATAGAGTATGAATCACAATGGAAATAATATTTGCGTTACTCTTTTTTTGGAAACCTTGAAAACTATGTTTTTAGAGTTATGACAGTTTTGACGATCATTTCTTTCCAACAGGAATGTACTATTTTGAGTTCTGCTACTCAACTCAAAATAAAACAGAGTATTCATATTTACCTCAGTCAACTAAAGTGGCTTAACTCAAAATAACATACAAAAATTTTCACCTAGGAATCAACAAAAGTGTCTCAACTCAAATTAACGCACTGAAATTTTAAAGTTTTAAACACCATAAATGACACAACTCAAAATAAGTCACTTTTGATTTCACTTGGCACACCTGTTTGCTGCGAGGACCAGGTAACAACTGAAAATGTGTCATTTTTGTCGAAGGTAATTTGACCTCATTTGAAACATTTAAAACGACATAGTGTCATCTGGCGGAAAAAATATTGAATCTAGGTAAATGCACCTTTAATAAATATGTTGGGTAGAAGTCTATGGAACTTTTTTGATAATAACTCATTTTTTGCTTTTTTTGAGTTGTGTCACTTTTGAACTACATGTGCGTATGTTCCTATCTTTGAAGTATACGGCATAAAACTTAAATAAAACGAAGGATGATTCAAGCTTTTTTTAAATAATTCTTTGTCATTTTAAGAAAAATTTCTGAAAATTTCAAAATTTTTTAAGTTTTATTTTTTTCTCCTAATTTGTTGATGTTTTTAAACTATTTGTGTTGGTTCTGGAGGGGGGGGGGTCATGACCCCCATGACCCCCATGACCCCGCCCCCCCCCCCCCCCCCCCCCTGGATCCGCCACTGTCTCTGTGTCTTGTCTGTGTTTTGTCTGTGTCTTGTATGTGCTAAGTCTGTGCTAAGTCTGTGCTAAGGTTGTGCTAAGTCAGTGCTAAGTCCGCGTTAGTCTTTGTTTTGTCTGTGTTAAATATGTGTCTTGTCTTTGTCCGTTTCGGTGTATTTCTCAGGACAATTAGACATTTTTCCAGCTAATTATTAAGTTAAAAGAATATTATTATTATTGACACTCTTTATAAGTACAACAATAGACACAGTGTCAATGTTTGTACTCCAATAGAAGACAGTTATTGACACAGAGGTGTCAATTATAGGAAATGTTAAAATCTTAAGACAATAGTTGACACCCCATTTTATTAAATATATAATCAACAGAAACCAATAAAAATAAGTACTAAGTGGTTCAAGAGTGGTTCAAAAGTCGACTCACCGATTTCCGTGGATTTAATAAAGTTGACTCATAGATCAAGAATTTAAAAAGGAGGTTCAGTACTGAAAATTGTACAACTGGTATACTAAGCCATTCAAAATGATAAGTGCAGCGGAATGCTTGCAATATTTTTGTGGTTGGTGTTGATAGGCTCAGTATTCCTTTCAACAAGACTTATGTTCTTGTTCCTGAGTGGCCTATGTATTCGACTTCAATATCGACAGCAACACAAAAACTCGCATGGATTTGTAAATTTTACAAGTATAACACAATTTCTGCCTAAAGAAATTTTCTTGGGCTTAAATCGGCAGGAAGGGAAAATTCTCTCATGAACTCTGCCTTTTGCCGAAAACTGCCAATTTTATTTTTAATACAAAGGATTTGGTGGAAATGCGAAAAATATGATTAAAAAATTCAAAGAAAAAATATTCAATTGAAAAAGTTAAAAGAAAAAACAACAACAAAAGTTGTTGCTTTTAAATTCAACACGAGCATGTACCTAGTTGGTTGTTTAGATTATAAAAAAATAAAATACAAAATCCGTGGCCTGTGTGCGTTTCGCCCAAGTGTGAACGGTGGGCTCATCAGTTAGATGCCGCTCATACTCTTCTAAGACGCACTTTTGTTCGATAAAATCGACACTATATATAATTTTTAGTGCAAAACTACACTGCGAATTATATATTTTTAGGGAGCTTTATAAAAAGCATAAACCCTAATTAACAAAATTGCGTCTTAGAAGAGTATGAGCGGCATCTAACTGATGAGCCCACCGTTCACACTTGGGCGAAACGCACACAGGCCACGGATTTTGTATTTTATTTTTTTATAAGCGAAAAATGTGTTGTTTTCGGGAGTAGATAAACAGAACCGTTGTATTTTTTAAAACATAAACAAAAACAGTTAATTAATAATACAGATGTATATGTATGTACCCAGGCACGTAGTTAGAGGAGGGGGGGGCTAGAGGGGCTCAAGCCCCTCCCGAAATAATTTTAAAAAAATATTTGAATTAAGTTCAGTTCATTGTAAATAAAATTAATTTGTAATTTTTCACAACTTGAACACTCGTTCTTTTTATTTAACTTAGATGAACATTTCGGAAGCTATGCTTCCATCTTCAGTGAGTTTTAAAAAACTGATTTATTGGAAACAAAATTTGTAATATTCCTTATTATTAAGAGATTGTTTAAGGCTACTTTTTTTGATTAATTTGTTTTTAAATCATGAATATACATAAATATTTTTTTTTAAATTGTCCATTTTTGTATAAACTGTCTTGTGTTACTTAATCACTTGTTTTTTCATCTGGTTGAAACTTTATAAAGATGAAAATTGTTTTATGAAGTCAATGTAATAGCAAGAATTTAAAGCTATAAATTGTACCTATATTCTTAGGAAATTCAAAGCACATATGGTTATGCGAGTTTTGTCCGTAACATTTAATGTTAAAAAGTTATTCAAAGAATAGTAGGTATATACTCATCGAACTAATATTATGAACTACTTTGAAACCAAAAAATTTAATGAAATTAACCGTATTTGAGTGAATTAAAAAAAAAAAAACAGATTTTCGTGACGTTTGACCTTGAATAACTTACGGCACAGACGCGAGATCTTATGTGACTTTTGAGACAACTTTTAGATCACCAAAACGAAGCTGTGTATCAATTTTCAACTTATTATCCCGCATTAATAATTTGACTGTTCTATCATATCGTCGGTTAAACTTCATAACCTCGTAAGTCATTTTTGCAAGTTTTTCAGAAATCAAAAAATACCTGATTGTGTATTTATGCAATAAGTATATAAGAATTCAATTCGATTTAGTATTTTTAATGGGATTTATAATACATACTAGCTTTTTAATGTTGTCATTTCTGAAAAATTTTCGGAACAATATTGTTGAGCTGAAAATACCAAAATACTTTCTGATTATTTTGCATCAATAATATTTTTTTTTAAATTTTTCGATTTACGAGGTTATAAAGTTTAACCGTCGATATGTTGAATGTTGATATTATGCTATTTTGTTTATATAAAATCGTAAATATTACATTGTGCGTTGTGTTGATAGACTTTGATAGATGCATGTATTCTTAATAAAGGTATTCTTAAAACGAAACAAAAAACAAAAAACCATGTATGTAGTTTCTTAAAATGTTTGTATACAGAATTACTTCTCCGAAATTGAACAAGCCCCTCCCGAAATAAAATCCTGGCTACGGGCCTGTATGTACCTATGTTTATTTTGTGTTGTACAAAGTGAACCCAAATTATAGATATGCGTCTCAAGAAAAGATGTGCGTTTCTGTGATTAATAAAAGAAAATTGCAAACGATTTAAAAATTTTAACAATTAACAATAGAAAAATTAATTGTACTGAAATGCAGTAATTTGTACTTTTGTACTTGATCAAACTCGATTGTATCGAATTTGATACAATTGTATCAAATTTTCCATGCCTGTCGCCTAACAGTGATGTTTATGTTTTGGAACTCACAACAAACCTGACTAGCCCTTAACTATATTAAAACAAAGAGTGAGAGAATAATAAATAGTGAAGAACTTAAAGGAAACAGTTATGGGAACCATTCAGATTTGTTCCAATGAAACATTCTGTAAGAAGAGGGTGTCAATAGCTAATCTGAAATTTTGCAGTGTCAATAATTGTATCGCTTACGCTATGGCCTAATGACACTTTAGTAATGTGTCATACATAAGGCCATATGGCCTTATGTCACATGGCCTTATGTCATGGCACCGATGGAAGCCATTCTTTAGATCTAACCTTGTGAAGTAGCATTTTTCTTCAAGACGTTCAATGCATCGTCAATAAGAGGCAACGGAAAGTTATCATGTAAAAAGATTTTGTTTACGGGTCGATAATCAACACATAACCGTTTTTCACGGTGCCATGAACAAACGCCATACGAATTAAGGCCATAATGAGGATGAGGAGGCAGACGAGGAGGCAGACGAGGAGGCAGATGAGGAGGGAGACGAGGAGGCAGACGAGGAGGCAGATGAGGAGGCAGACGAGGAGGCAGATGAGGAGGCAGACGAGGAGGCAGACGAGGAGGCAGACGAGGAGGCAGACGAGGAGGCAGATGAGGAGGCAGACGAGGAGGCAGACGAGGAGGCAGATGAGGAGGCAGATGAGGAGGCAGACGAGGAGGCAGACGAGGAGCCAGACGAGGTGGCAGACGAGGAGGCAGACGAGGAGGCAGACGAGGAGGCAGACGAGGAGGCAGACGAGGAGGCAGATGAGGAGGCAGACGAGGAGGCAGACGAGGAGGCAGATGAGGAGGCAGACGAGGAGGCAGACGAGGAGGCAGACGAGGAGGCAGACGAGGAGGCAGACGAGGAGGCAGATGAGGAGGCAGATGAGGAGGCAGCCTCCTCGTCTGCCTCCTCATCTGCCTCCTCGTCTGCCTCCTCGTCTGCCTCCTCGTCTGCCTCCTCGTCTGCCACCTCGTCTGGCTCCTCGTCTGCCTCCTCATCTGCCTCCTCATCTGCCTCCTCGTCTGCCTCCTCATCTGCCTCCTCGTCTGCCTCCTCGTCTGCCTCCTCATCTGCCTCCTCGTCTGCCTCCTCGTCTGCCTCCTCATCTGCCTCCTCATCTGCCTCCTCGTCTGCCTCCTCGTCTGCCTCCTCGTCTATCTCCTCAACCACCTAACGTTCGTTGTTTTCTTGTACTAACTGTACCCCAGAGATCAAAACATTTTATGGCATTAGTTCACATTGGACTTATGGCTATAGTTCTCATTTAAAAGTGAATTAAAGCCATATCTTGGATATGGTGCTAGTACACACTTAAATGTGAATTAACGCCATTATGGCCTTAATTCGTATGGCGTTTGTTCATGGCACCGTTTTTCACTATCTTTTTGGAACTATTGCCAAGGAAAAAGAAGAGGTAGAGTTACTTAAGCTACCATTAGACGGTCCTTGTAATGGTCCTTGCAAGGACAGTCTGACGTCACTATGAAGTATTTATCTGTCCTAAAATCGACATGTCGTGTAATGGACATTGTAAAATGCTGTCCTTGCAAGGACAACCACAATGTCCACCACAATGTCACAATGTCATGTGTCCTTGCAAAGACAAATTACAAGGACCGTGTAATGGTCCTTCCATTGTTGATGAGACACAAGGACACATTTTTTTGACATCTGGTCCTTGCAAAGACCATGTCCCAACAATGCAACTGCACGAATTTCTGCCGGGACATTGTTGCTTGGAATGTCCACTTTTCAGGGTGGATTTGTTGTTGTTAAATTTCAATGAGCTGCCAAAGTGACATCAGATTTTGACAACCTTGCGTGCATTTGATCTGTTCCAACTCTGAACTTTCTTTTGGACCACACAGAACGAACTCTTCGCGTTGGCCCTTGGTTGTTGTTGTCGTCGTCGTCGTCTTCGCTGCTCTCCAATATATGTGCTGCGAGAATCGCCATGTGCAACTTTCGATTGTAGTACGACATACCTACCTGTTATAACTATAATTTTATGATATTATATTTAATTGAAATTATTTTATCGAAAAACTTCACACACATACATACCTCTCGTGAATATTTTCTAGAGAAAAAAAAGACTACGATAGTCACTCAATTTATAAATGTCCCCGAAACGTCAAATTTACTTTTAACAAGGACTAATTTATAAATGTCGTGTAATGGTCATTGCAAAAAAATTGCATTCTTCAGCGTGGTTTCATTCACTACCAACTGTCAAAATAGTCATGTCGTGTAATGGACATTGTTATGCTTGTCCTTGCAAGGACACCGAATTGCAAAAGTAACAATGTCCACTTTGGTGGACATTATTATGTTCTTCAGAAGGTAATTCGTCAATTATTATATTCATCATTTTGGAAGGAAAATCATTGCCTTTATTTATAAACTCAGATTGGTAAATACTATCAGGGAGTTGACTGCCTTTTCCTACTCTTTTTACTTGCGATTATAGGTACTATAAGGCAAGTTATGCATTCGTAAAAAAAATTTTTTTTTTGACATCCAAACATCATTAAGATGATAGAGAAGCCGAAAAAAGTGGGTCTGATAATAATTCTGTCTACCTGTTTGTCTTTCTGTCTGTCTGTCAGTCCGTATGACTGCCTGTCTGTATAATAGTTACCTACAGCCTAAACAGCTAAACCGATTTGCTTCAAACTTGGTACATAGTATTATTATGACGTCCTACAGGGGGGTTTTTGGAATTAGCATTCTAGCTTCAAAACTAATGGTACCTGCGATACGATTTTTAGTGCAAAATTGATTTTTTTCAAAAACGGCTACTGCGATTTTAATAAAACTTTCTGAATAGTGTTTTCTGTGAAAATTGTATGTTTCGGTTGGAAGAGATTTTTCAGGAAAAGTCTTATAACGGTACCTCCCATAGGACCGGTTTTTTGAAATCCGATTTTCTCGTGAGCCACTTGACGAATGTCGATGAAATTTTTAATGTAGAAGCCCTTTTATAAACAAAATAAGAAAAATTCTTAAATTTTTTCAAAAAAAGTTTTTTTTGAGTTTTTTAAAAAAGTTTAAATTTTTTTTCATTTTTTGTTTTTTTTTTGCAAAAATGGTTTAATCAATTTTATTTTTTTAATTTTATTATTCTGATAAAAACTACAAAGTGCTAGAAATTGGCATACTCAAAAAATAATTTGAAAAATATTTGGGAAGAGTTAAAAAAAACGGTTTTTTGAAAAAACTGGTCGAACGATTTTGAAAAAAAAAATTCTTAAAATTATAAACAGTAAACGAAATCAGATGGTTTACTTCATTTTTTCCAAAAAACGTTCTAACTAGTGATTTTTAAGTGATCAATAAAATTGATATCATTTTTCCCCTGCTTTTTTTCCAAAATCTCAAACCATAAGACCAATGTCACACATTAGAGCAAGTTTGTCCGACCCAGTCGAGCACTTTATTAAATTTACACTTGGCAAGGACTGCAAGCACTAAAAACATCCTCATCCTTGGCGTTAAAAGAATCACTCTGACGTAGTTGTTCATTTTGAAAAATATCCAACTGGGTGAAACTTACAGTCATCTTGTCTTTGCAATAATATACCAATATTATCCTTCAGAACTTGCATCGCAATGTAATTCAGTTCTTTACTTGCTCTATAGGGCAAGTATTGGTTTCGTGCAGAAAAAAATCAAGGTTTTAATCAAACATGAAATTGCGATGATAGAGAACCCCAAAAAAGTGGTTTTCGCCATACCGGTCTGTCTGTGCGGATGTGCGCTTTTTCACGTCATGCTACAGCCTTTCATCTACCGATTTTTTTCATTTCGGATTTGATCGAAAACGGCTCTAACGATTTTGCTTAAACTTACCTAAGATAGAAATATCAAACTAGCTGTTTTTGTTTTTGGCTTAAATGGTCGTAACGAAAATCAGGTTTAAACTCCTTTTTTTCAAATGGCCATCAGTTCGCAACGACTTCATTGAATTGACTCAAACTTCGTTTGGCATCGTTATTTATAGTGTTCTATACGATGGCTCTGTAAATTTTTCATTGAAGCCTTTTTAAATGGTAGCTCCCATACAACGTACCGTTCAGTTTTAGCCAACTTTTTTTGATTTTGTCTAATTTGCTCAAAAATGGCCCAAACGGTTTTTATTAAACTTTGTGTGTTATATTCTTTTAGTGTTGTTAAGAAGTCGTTGAAATGCTTCTTAATGTTTATTATTTGGACGAATGCCCTTTGCGGTTATAGAAAATCCTAACAATTCGATTTCAGTAAAACTAAATTGGCATTTGCTAAATTTTAATTCCAATCGGTACTCAGCTTCGATGTAAAACTCGCTTTAGAAGGAATAAATGTTCCGGAACAGTTTTTGTAGCTAAGGTAATATCATCAAAATAAACAACAACAGAACCCAAAAGATTGCGGGTGGCAATGGTACAGTGGATGAAGTGCTTGGTTGCTAACCTAAGAGTTGTGGATTCGAGCCCCAGCCTGGTCAGCAACTTTTCAATACTCCCCCAGCTTTAACTGGACGCCACCCGTGGGATTTTCATGAGATAAATATCACCTATTTCTCAATCCATTGTACCAACAAAAAATTTTCCTATCTTTCTATTCCTTCTAACTATTGCCGTGCAGTTTGCATTCAAAAGACCTTGGGTCTTACAGGCATATAGTTAAAACTATTATTATTATTTTTACTTGCGATTATAGGTTATAAGGCAAGTTATGCACTCGTACAAACAATTTTTTTTGGACATTACGATGATAGAGAAGATGAAATAAAATGCACGACTGGGTCGCACGAACTTGCTCTTATGATAAGCAATTGCTTAGTGGCTGCATATATGGATATTAAAAAAAAATTAAACAATTTCGAAAATTCTTTTATTTTTTAAATTAGTTTAAGAGTTTTCTCGGAAAAACTAAGTATGCAATAAAATTTCAAAGCTGTACGTCAATCTAGGAAAAAAAATATTGAAAATCGTTGGACCAGTTTTTTTTAAAAGGTTATTTTTGAAAAACTTTTTCAAAAAATATTTTGAAATTTATTTGAGTATGCAAATATATGGCAATCTGTAGTTTACATTTGAAAAATAATTTTAAAAAAAATTAATGTACCCGTTTCCAACATATAGTTTTTGAAAATTTTTAAATGCCATATTAATAAAATTATGAATGACTTCCTGTGGCCAAAATTTTATTGACTAATGACTAATGTATAGTTTACGAGAAAATTTGATTTGAAAATACTGGTTCTATGAGAGGTACCGTTATAAGACAAATTTTGAAAAAAAATTCAAACCAAAAGATAGATTGTCTTGCAAAAATAGCATTCTGAAAGTTTTATCAAAATCGTTAGAGCCGTTTTTGAGAAAATCAATTTTTGTCTTCAAGATTGTATGGCAGGTGCCGTTATTTTTGGACCTAGAGCAAAAATAAATAAAATGCACGACTGGGTCGCACGAACTTGCTCTAATGAGTGACATTGGTTTAGGGCTTGAGATTTTGATGAAAATAAAATTTTCAAAATTCTTAAATAAATATGTAAACTAATTTGAGCTGAAAAAAAAGTACGCCGTTTAATTTCTTGGATAAATTTTAATTTATGAGAATACATTTATAAAAATCTGTGGAGCGGTTTTTGAGAAAAAAAGTTTTTTTTGAAAAACTTTTTGAAAAAAATTTTCAAAAAAAATTCAAAAACGCCAGTTCATAGGTATTCAGCAAATACATTTATTTAAAATTTTTAGAAAAAAATTTAATAAGCAGTTTTCAAAATATTAATTTTTTAAATTTTTTTTTACAAAATGCTTTTAAAATTACAAAATAATATTTTTCAAAAATATTGGTATGCAATACAAATTGAGCTACCTACAGCTATATGTGTGTGAAATTTCAAAAGAATCGGTGAAGTGGTTTTCGAGATAGTCGAAAGCAAAAAAAACGGTCCTATGGAAAGTACCGTTCTTAGCCATTTTTTAAAACTTTTTATTCAGTCATATGAATGGTCGTGCCTAAAAAGCAACATTGATTTTTTTAAATCGAAATCGTTAGAGCCATTTTTGAGAAAAATAAGCTTTAACGTAACGGTTGTATGGCAGGTACCGTTATTTTTTGAGCTAAAAAAAAATTTCAATTTCCCCTCTGTACAATACCTAAAAAAGTCTATATACCAAGCAATTCGGCCCATCCGTTTGGGCTGTAGGTGTCTATACATACAGACAGACAGACAGACATACAGACGGACAGAATTCTTAGACCATCTTTTTTCGTCTTCGCTATCATCGTAATGTCATATCTGATTGTTATCTCAAAACTTTTTTTTTCGACGAATGCATAACTTGCCTTATAGTACCTATAATCGCAAGTAAAAATTTGTTCCGAGGGACGGCCAAATAAATCCTAAATACCAAATTTGAAGCGAATCGGCCCACCCGTTCAGCCTCCAGAGGCGCGAAGAGACAGACAGACAGACAGACAGACAGACAGACAGACAGACGGACGGAATTTCCAGACCCACTTTTTTCGACTTCTCCATCATCGTAATGTCATGTGTGATTGTTATCTGAAATTTTTTTTTCTGCACGAATCCATAACTTGCCTATAGTACCTACCTATAATCGCAAGTAAAAAGTGGGTCTGGCAATTCTGTCTGCCTGTCTGTCTGTCCGTATGTCTGTCTGTCTGTATAGTTATCTACAGCCTAAAGAGCTTGACCGATTTGCTTCAAACTTGGTACATAGTATTATTATGATGTCCTAGAGAATGGTTTTTGGTCTAGCTTCAAAACTAACGGTACCTGCCATGTGATTTTTAGTGAAAAATTGATTTTTCTCAAAAACGGCTCCTTAGATTTTAATAAAACTTTCTGAATAGTGTTTTCTGTGCAAACTTTATGTTTTGGTTATGATAGATTTTTCAGGAAAAGTCTTATAACGGTACATCCATAGCCACTTGACGAATGCCGATGAAATTTTTAATGTAGAAGTCCTTTTATAAACAAAATAATAAAAATTCTTAAATTTTTCAAAATATTTTTTTTTGAGTTTTTTAAAAAAGTTTTAAATTTTTTTTTATTTTTTGTTTTTTTGCAAAAACAATTAAATCATTTTTTTTTAAATTTTATTTTTTTGATAAAAACTACAAAGTGCTAGAAATTGGCATACTCAAAAAAAAATTGGAATATATTTTCGAAAAGTTTTTCAAAAAAAAAAACAGTTTTTTGAAAAAAACTGGTGGAATAATTTTGATAAAAAATGTCTTAAAATTCTTAACAATAAACGAAATCAGATGGTTTACGTCATTTTTCCAAAATACGTTCTAACTATGTCATTATAATTTTTCAATGATTTATAATTTTGACCAAGTTGATGTTTATGTTGATTTGAGAACAATTAAAGTGGAGATTCTCATCGGCTTTGTTGGTCTTTTTGATGGTTAAATGAAAACAGTTTTCATCTGATTTTTCCCAACGTTTCGACGGTGATTGCCGTCTTCTTCAGGGGATGTCTTTATTCACAAAAATGACAAAAAATATGTTTAGTTTAATACATACGAATATTATGTACAGCGTATAAGTATGACTTACATTGAGTTGAATATTAAAAAAAAAAAAAAACATTAAAAACAATTGAAACAAATATAAATTAAAGCGCTTCCGATGTGAAGGCTTGTCAACTGTCAACTGTTAAATTTGAACTGTATAATTATTTGTGTTTGAAACTAAGGAACAGTAAACGGCGGATATGTTTTGAGTGTCTTGTTTGCGGCTCATATTGTTTTTGTTGTTTATTATGTGAAGTGTTTCTAATGTGTAGCGTTTAGATGTGTGTTTCTCCGTTGCAAGAATTTCGGCTCCTTCAAAGTCTGGTTGATGTCCTGTTCCTATAGCGTGGCATGCTAATGCTGTCTTTTCAGAGCTTTTTTGGCGAATGTCAGATTTATGATTGGCTATTCTTTGTCGAAGGAGTTGTTTGGTTGTGCCAATGTAGCAGAGATTGCATGGTTGGTCCGGTTTTCCTTTACAGTTTATTTTGTAAACTACGTCTGAGCGGCGATCCTTGTCCGTTTTCGTCTTTAGGCGTGTAAATAGAGATGCAACTGTCTGGTTTGATTTATATGCTAAGTTCACGTCTGGGTTGTTTTTGGCGACAACTTCTTTGAAATTTTCGGAGAGTTTGGGAACATACACAACACTTTTGTAAACACCTTTCTTCTCTTCCAACCTATTTCCGGAAGAAACTTGATGTTTTTGACGAAGTATCAAGTTTCTTATGATTTATATTGGAAAGCTATTGTCAATGAGTATTTGTGTCACTTTTTTCTCATTGGCGGAGTGGTATTTTGGGTCACTCAACGCAAAGACTTTGTTTATGAGATTGGATGCTGTGTTCATACGTATGTGTTTGGCTTGATTAGATCGGAAATTGACAAGTCTTCCAGATGCCGTATCCTTCTGGTACCAGTCGAAAGATAGACGGTCGCTTTCGCGATAGATCTTAACGTCTAAGAACGCTATTGACCTGCTTTCTTCTCTCTCTACGGTAAATTGGATTTTTTCGTTGAATTGGTTAAGACATCGTAGCACATTATCAATTTCTTCTCTGTTAACAATCGCGAAAATATCGTCAACGTATTTTGCTATAAACTTAGGTCTGTAGTTTAGTTTAAAACATTCTTCAAGCAAAAAGTCTAAAACCAAGTCAGCAATCGTCGGGGAAAGAGGATTTCCCATTGGCATTCCATGTATTTGTTTGTACAAATTGTCTTTAAACTGTAAGTAGTTATTGTCCTTTATGCAAAAATTAAACAATTCCAGAAATTTGCTTTGGCTCAACTTTGTATTTTCGCTTATAATTTCCCATTTCTTTTTGATAATGTTGATTGCTAGTTGAACAGGAACATTGGTAAACAGAGAAACAGCGTCGTAAGAAACCAAAACTTAATTTTTGTCGATTATTAGATCTTTTGCTTTGCACTTGAACTCTAACGAATTTCTGACTGAGTGGGGAGATTCTTTCGTGACACACTGTAATATTCTACCAAGAAACTTTGAGAGTTCGTAACAAGGCACTTTCATCGATGATGCTATCGGGCGGAGGGGCATGTTTTGTTTGTGTATTTTTGGTAGTCCATATATAGCAGGTATTTGTGCTGTGTTTGTTTTTTCTCTGTCATCGATGATCTTGTTAGAGTGTAGCCATTTAACAAATTCATTGTTTTTGTTTTGTAGGGTGGTGAGGGGGTCGTTCTCATGACTCTATATGTAGAGCGGTCAGACAGGAGTTCTATCATCTTCTCTTCATACTCTTTCCTATTCATTGCAACTTTATCAGCTGCTACAATGATGACGTTTTTGTGTTTTTTGAGAAAATTTACAGCGTCTTTGTGTACCTTCATAATATATTTTTCGAAAATATTGTTGTGGTGGTGACGTTGAAAAGAGTTAAGCATATTGCTGTACTGGGCTCTGGTTGTTTCTTGTTTGGTTTCGTCTTTTTCACTTCTTATAATTTCTTCACCATCAGCAATGAGTTGGAAAAGAGGGAACGTATTTTTTCCAATTGGCAATGCAAATTTTTTTCCTAGAGAGAGAAGCCATTTGATTTCAATTGGAAACTCTATTTCGCTTTTATTAACAAACCAATTTTCATGCATTTTGATGTTAAATTTTGTCCAAAAATCATGCTTTAATTGATTGATTTTTTCAGTGTGGATTTGTTGTTTTTTCTTGCAAATGTTAATAAAGCTTTGTTGCTGTTGAGTTATGAATTGTTTATGTTCTTCCGATGTAATATTTTCATGTATTCGTTTGTTAGGCATTCTGAGTGTGTTATTTGTTTGTTTTATTTTGTGGTAGGTTTCAGTAATTTCAAGGTTAAGAATTTTTTGATGGAATTTGAGTTCTATTTTGTCATATGAAGCGATGGATTCTTTGCAAGAGAAAAGTGCTTTGGTGTTATTTGTGGATCTTTGTAAATGTTTAGGAATGAATCCATATTGTCTACAAGTTAGTAGAAATTTGTGTGTTTGTTTTTGGTTCGCGGATTTTTGTTTGAAGTTGCTATATTCTTTAAGATGCATACATACGTGTTCGCCATACTTATACAGCATATGTTGATAATAGTTTTTCATGTTTGTAAACAAAGAAATATCGGCTAGCCGTCCGAATTGTGCAATGATTTATAATTTTGACCAAGTTGATGTTTATGTTGATTTGAGAACAATTAAAGTGGAGATTCTCATCGGCTTTGTTGGTCTTTTTGATGGTTAAATGAAAACAGTTTTCATCTGATTTTTCCCAACGTTTCGACGGTGATTGCCGTCTTCTTCAGGGGATGTCTTTATTCACAAAAATGACAAAAAATATGTTTAGTTTAATACATACGAATATTATGTACAGCGTATAAGTATGACTTACATTGAGTTGAATATTAAAAAAAAAAAAAAAAACATTAAAAACAATTGAATCAAATATAAATTAAAGCGCTTCCGATGTGAAGGCTTGTCAACTGTCAACTGTTAAATTTGAACTGTATAATTATTTGTGTTTGAAACTAAGGAACAGTAAACGGCGGATATGTTTTGAGTGTCTTGTTTGCGGTTCATATTGTTTTTGTTGTTTATTATGTGAAGTGTTTCTAATGTGTAGCGTTTAGATGTGTGTTTCTCCGTTGCAAGAATTTCGGCTCCTTCAAAGTCTGGTTGATGTCCTGTTCCTATAGCGTGGCATGCTAATGCTGTCTTTTCAGAGCTTTTTTGGCGAATGTCAGATTTATGATTGGCTATTCTTTGTCGAAGGAGTTGTTTGGTTGTGCCAATGTAGCAGAGATTGCATGGTTGGTCCGGTTTTCCTTTACAGTTTATTTTGTAAACTACGTCTGAGCGGCGATCCTTGTCCGTTTTCGTCTTTAGGCGTGTAAATAGAGATGCAACTGTCTGGTTTGATTTATATGCTAAGTTCACGTCTGGGTTGTTTTTGGCGACAACTTCTTTGAAATTTTCGGAGAGTTTGGGAACATACACAACACTTTTGTAAACACCTTTCTTCTCTTCCAACCTATTTCCGGAAGAAACTTGATGTTTTTGACGAAGTATCAAGTTTCTTATGATTTATATTGGAAAGCTATTGTCAATGAGTATTTGTGTCACTTTTTTCTCATTGGCGGAGTGGTATTTTGGGTCACTCAACGCAAAGACTTTGTTTATGAGATTGGATGCTGTGTTCATACGTATGTGTTTGGCTTGATTAGATCGGAAATTGACAAGTCTTCCAGATGCCGTATCCTTCTGGTACCAGTCGAAAGATAGACGGTCGCTTTCGCGATAGATCTTAACGTCTAAGAACGCTATTGACCTGCTTTCTTCTCTCTCTACGGTAAATTGGATTTTTTCGTTGAATTGGTTAAGACATCGTAGCACATTATCAATTTCTTCTCTGTTAACAATCGCGAAAATATCGTCAACGTATTTTGCTATAAACTTAGGTCTGTAGTTTAGTTTAAAACATTCTTCAAGCAAAAAGTCTAAAACCAAGTCAGCAATCGTCGGGGAAAGAGGATTTCCCATTGGCATTCCATGTATTTGTTTGTACAAATTGTCTTTAAACTGTAAGTAGTTATTGTCCTTTATGCAAAAATTAAACAATTCCAGAAATTTGCTTTGGCTCAACTTTGTATTTTCGCTTATAATTTCCCATTTCTTTTTGATAATGTTGATTGCTAGTTGAACAGGAACATTGGTAAACAGAGAAACAGCGTCGTAAGAAACCAAAACTTAATTTTTGTCGATTATTAGATCTTTTGCTTTGCACTTGAACTCTAACGAATTTCTGACTGAGTGGGGAGATTCTTTCGTGACACACTGTAATATTCTACCAAGAAACTTTGAGAGTTCGTAACAAGGCACTTTCATCGATGATGCTATCGGGCGGAGGGGCATGTTTTGTTTGTGTATTTTTGGTAGTCCATATATAGCAGGTATTTGTGCTGTGTTTGTTTTTTCTCTGTCATCGATGATCTTGTTAGAGTGTAGCCATTTAACAAATTCATTGTTTTTGTTTTGTAGGGTGGTGAGGGGGGTCGTTCTCATGACTCTATATGTAGAGCGGTCAGACAGGAGTTCTATCATCTTCTCTTCATACTCTTTCCTATTCATTGCAACTTTATCAGCTGCTACAATGATGACGTTTTTGTGTTTTTTGAGAAAATTTACAGCGTCTTTGTGTACCTTCATAATATATTTTTCGAAAATATTGTTGTGGTGGTGACGTTGAAAAGAGTTAAGCATATTGCTGTACTGGGCTCTGGTTGTTTCTTGTTTGGTTTCGTCTTTTTCACTTCTTATAATTTCTTCACCATCAGCAATGAGTTGGAAAAGAGGGAACGTATTTTTTCCAATTGGCAATGCAAATTTTTTTCCTAGAGGGAGAAGCCATTTGATTTCAATTGGAAACTCTATGTTGCTTTTATTAACAAACCAATTTTCATGCATTTTGATGTTAAATTTTGTCCAAAAATCATGCTCTAATTGATTGATTTTTTCAGTGTGGATTTATTGTTTTTTCTTGCAAATGTTAATAAAGCTTTGTTGCTGTTGAGTTATGAATTGTTCATGTTCTTTACTTACTTACTTACTTATGTTGGCGCCACTGGAGCATGGTACTCCAAGGCCTTGCTGAGAATGCCCCTCCAGCCGGCTCGATCTCTAGCCTGCTGTCTCCAATTTCGTACTCCAAGTTGACGGATGTCTCCCTCTACCTGGTCACTCCATCGAAGATGAGGTCTACCTTGGCTTCTGACTCCCTCGGGTTTGGCGTTGAAGACTTTACGAGCTGGAGCGTCGATGTCCATTCGCTCTACATGGCCCAGCCATCTTAGTCTTTGGATTCGAATTTTTCTGGCTAGGCTTATGTCGCTGTACAGCTCGTACAGTTCATTGTTATATCTTCTTCTCCAAACGTTGTTTTCGCGATTTACGCAGACAGGACCATAGATCGTACGCAGAACTT
Organism: Platycheirus albimanus; assembly: GCA_916050605.2. Classification (NCBI taxonomy): domain Eukaryota; kingdom Metazoa; phylum Arthropoda; class Insecta; order Diptera; family Syrphidae; genus Platycheirus; species Platycheirus albimanus. The sequence continues at coordinate 336,992,864 of OU696696.1, forward strand.
TTCTCTCGAAGACTCCAAGTGAATTTTCATCCGATTGGGATAGGGTCCATGCTTCTGCACCATATAGCAGGACCGGGATGATGAGTGTTTTATACAGTGTCACCTTGGTTCTTCTCGATAGGGCTTTACTCCTCAATTGCTTACTCAGCCCAAAGAAACAGCGATTAGCAAGAGTTAGTCTGCGTTTGATTTCAGCGCTGATGTTGTTGCCTGTGTTTACAGCAGTGCCCAGGTAGACAAATTCACTGACTACCTCGAAGTTATACCTATCAATGGTTACGTTCTGACCAAGTCGGTGGTGGGATTGGACTTTTGTTGATGAAAGCATATACTTCGTCTTGTCCTCGTTTATTTTCAGCCCCATTCTGCTTGCTGCTGACTCCATAGTAGTGAAAGCACCGGTTACTGCTCGCTTTGTTCTTCCTATCACGTCTATGTCGTCAGCAAACCCAAGTAATTGTGTCGATCTATTGAAAATGGTGCCTGATGTACTGGCATGGGTGCTCCGTATTACATTTTCAAGCACAATATTAAAACAGCTGCATGACAGTGCGTCACCTTGTCTTAGCCCTCTGGTGGTTTCGAAGGTTTCAGTAGAGTCTCTACCAACTTGGACGGAACAGCGAGCATTCTCCAACGTCATCCTGATAAGGCGTATCAGTTTAGCAGGGATTCTAAAGTTAGACATGGCACGATACAGTTCGACTCTATTAACACTGTCGTAGGCGGCTTTAAAATCGACGAACAGGTGGTGGGTGTCGATGTTATACTCTTGGGTTTTCTCCAGGATCTGGCGTAATGTGAATATTTGGTCGGTGGTAGATTTTCCAGGTCTGAAGCCGCATTGGTAAGGACCTATCAGGTCCTCAGCAAACGGCTTGAGACGTTCACATAAAACGCTGGACAGGATCTTATAGGCGATGTTTAAAAGGCTTATGCCTCTATAGTTGGCGCAGAGGAGGCGGTCTCCTTTTTTGTGAATCGGGCAGATGGTACTGAGATTCCACTCATCGGGCATACTTTCCTCCGACCATATTTTGCAGATGAGTTGGTGTATGCTCCTGACCAGGTCATCTCCAGCGTGTTTAAAAAGCTCCGCTTGAAGGCCATCACATCCAGCTGCCTTATTCATCTTTAGTCTGGTGATGGCTACTTTGATTTCATTTTGGTCGGGCGGGTGTAGTTCGTGGTCGTCATCTAGATTAACTGGAACAAGTTGATCTTGGGCGGGATCTTGGCTGTCATCGCCATTTAGCAACCGGTTAAAGTAGTCTCTCCAGATGGCTAACATCGCCTGCGTTTCCACTATGGTATTTCCATCCTGATCTTTGCAGGGCCCAGGGCGGCTTGTGAAACCGGATGTAGACTGTTTCACCTTTTTATAGAAGTTTCGTACCTCTTTTCTGCAAAAACATCTCTGCATCTCTTCGACTTCGCGTTGCTGGTGTTCTTTTTTCTTTCTCCTGAGTAGACGTTTCTCAACTTTCCTTTGCTCAACATAGAGATTTCTGGATGCTCTAGTATCTCTCTGGAGCCACGACTTGTATGCCTCCGTTTTGGCTTTGTTTGCCTGAGCACATTCGGAGTCGAACCAGGGGTTTCTGGGGGGTGGATGTGAGAAGCCCAATACCTCTGACGCAGCACTTCTTATGGCTTGTTGACATAGCTGCCATTGGTCTTCCGGGTTCATGTCATCAGTCGAAGGATTTCTCGCAAGCTCAAGGGATACGCGGTTGGCATAGGCAGCGGCGGTCTCTTCCGATTGAAGACGTCCAACATTGAATTTCCTAGGTGTAGTCGGTGTTCGCCTAAGAACTTCCATGGAAATCCGTACCCTAAGTTTTGCACCGACTAGGTAGTGGTCCGAATCGATGTTTGCTCCTCGGAAAGTACGGACATTCATAATGCTGGAGGAGTGTCTTCCATCAATCACAACATGGTCGATTTGGTTGCAGGTTCGACCATCTGGGGATCGCCATGTGCCCTTGTGGATGTCGGGACGTGGGAATCGCGTGCTGCTCAGCACCATGTTTTTTCCCGCTGCAAAATCGATGAGCCTGAGTCCGTTGTCGGAGGTGGTTTCGTGCAGGCTGTGTTTTCCGATCGTCATACCAAAGATGTCCTCTCTCCCAATTTTGGCATTGAAGTCTCCCAAAAGAATTTTAATGTCATGTTTTGGGCACTGCTCATATGTTTTGGCGAGGAGCTCGTAGAAACATTCCTTGGTAGCGTCGTCTTTCTCTTCTGTAGGGGCATGGGCGCTAATTAGGCTTATGTGGTGGAATTTGGCCTTAATGCGGATCGTTGTCACTCTCTCGCTGACTTCGCGAAAGCTCAAGACCTTTTGCCTAAGTCTTCCTCTGACAGCGAATCCGCACCCAAACAAGCGCGATCTCCCATCAAGGTGGCATTTCCCATAATAGAAATTACAGTCCTCCGTAATTCTCATTCCCGGTCCATCCCATCGCATCTCCTGCAGGGCTGTTATATCAGCGTTGAGACTGGCGAGGGTCTCGGCTAGCTGCTCGGCTTTACGCGGCCTGTTTAGCGTACGCACATTCCATGTGCATATGCGTAAATCGTTGTCCGTTTTTCGTTTGCGGGGGGGGTCGTCAACATTTTTGGTTCTTTCATCCGAGGCATTTTCTGCGGTTTTCATCACAATCGAGTTTCCCTTTCATGACCGGCTTGTGAGGCCTGTGCATGACATAGATCTTTGTGGTGGTTGGATCTTCAGAGCGTATCTCTTTCTTCTTGCTCCTAGTTCCTGAGAAGATAACTCAGGTATCTACAACCTATGGATCCGATGGATCCAACGTTCGTCGTTAGTTCACCTTTCGGCTATCCAGCAGGCACCACTTGGAGGTGACGATACGATTTTACCCACCATTGTTTATGTTCTTCCGATGTAATATTTTCATGTATTCGTTTGTTAAGCATTCTGAGTGTGCTATTTGTTTGTTTTATTTTGTGGTAGGTTTCAGTAATTTCAAGGTTAAGAATTTTTTGATGGAATTTGAGTTCTATTTTGTCATATGAAGCGATGGATTCTTTGCAAGAGAAAAGTGCTTTGGTGTTATTTGTGGATCTTTGTAAATGTTTAGGAATGAATCCATATTGTCTACAAGTTAGTAGAAATTTGTGTGTTTGTTTTTGGTTCGCGGATTTTTGTTTGAAGTTGCTATATTCTTTAAGATGAATACATACGTGTTCGCCATACTTATACAGCATATGTTGATAATAGTTTTTCATGTTTGTAAACAAAGAAATATCGGCTAGCCGTCCGAATTGTGCAATGATTTATAATTTTGACCAAGTTGATGTTTATGTTGATTTGAGAACAATTAAAGTGGAGATTCTCATCGGCTTTGTTGGTCTTTTTGATGGTTAAATGAAAACAGTTTTCATCTGATTTTTCCCAACGTTTCGACGGTGATTGCCGTCTTCTTCAGGGGATGTCTTTATTCACAAAAATGACAAAAAATATGTTTAGTTTAATACATACGAATATTATGTACAGCGTATAAGTATGACTTACATTGAGTTGAATATTAAAAAAAAAAAAAAACATTAAAAACAATTGAAACAAATATAAATTAAAGCGCTTCCGATGTGAAGGCTTGTCAACTGTCAACTGTTAAATTTGAACTGTATAATTATTTGTGTTTGAAACTAAGGAACAGTAAACGGCGGATATGTTTTGAGTGTCTTGTTTGCGGTTCATATTGTTTTTGTTGTTTATTATGTGAAGTGTTTCTAATGTGTAGCGTTTAGATGTGTGTTTCTCCGTTGCAAGAATTTCGGCTCCTTCAAAGTCTGGTTGATGTCCTGTTCCTATAGCGTGGCATGCTAATGCTGTCTTTTCAGAGCTTTTTTGGCGAATGTCAGATTTATGATTGGCTATTCTTTGTCGAAGGAGTTGTTTGGTTGTGCCAATGTAGCAGAGATTGCATGGTTGGTCCGGTTTTCCTTTACGGTTTATTTTGTAAACTACGTCTGAGCGGCGATCCTTGTCCGTTTTCGTCTTTAGGCGTGTAAATAGAGATGCAACTGTCTGGTTTGATTTATATGCTAAGTTCACGTCTGGGTTGTTTTTGGCGACAACTTCTTTGAAATTTTCGGAGAGTTTGGGAACATACACAACACTTTTGTAAACACCTTTCTTCTCTTCCAACCTATTTCCGGAAGAAACTTGATGTTTTTGACGAAGTATCAAGTTTCTTATGATTTCTATTGGAAAGCTATTGTCAATGAGTATTTGTGTCACTTTTTTCTCATTGGCGGAGTGGTATTTTGGGTCACTCAACGCAAAGACTTTGTTTATGAGATTGGATGCTGTGTTCATACGTATGTGTTTGGCTTGATTAGATCGTTAGAGTTCAAGTGCAAAGCAAAAGATCTAATAATCGACAAAAATGAAATTTTGGTTTCTTATGACGCTGTTTCTCTGTTTACCAATGTTCCTGTTCAACTAGCAATCAACATTATCAAAAAGAAATGGGAAATTATAAGCGAAAATACAAAGTTGAGCCAAAGCAAATTTCTGGAATTGTTTAATTTTTGCATAAAGGACAATAACTTCTTACAGTTTAAAGACAATTTGTACAAACAAATACATGGAATGCCAATGGGAAATCCTCTTTCCCCGACGATTGCTGACTTGGTTTTAGACTTTTTGCTTGAAGAATGTTTTAAACTAAACTACAGACCTAAGTTTATAGCAAAATACGTTGACGATATTTTCGCGATTGTTAACAGAGAAGAAATTGATAATGTGCTACGATGTCTTAACCAATTCAACGAAAAAATCCAATTTACCGTAGAGAGAGAAGAAAGCAGGTCAATAGCGTTCTTAGACGTTAAGATCTATCGCGAAAGCGACCGTCTATCTTTCGACTGGTACCAGAAGGATACGGCATCTGGAAGACTTGTCAATTTCCGATCTAATCAAGCCAAACACATACGTATGAACACAGCATCCAATCTCATAAACAAACTCTTTGCGTTGAGTGACCCAAAATACCACTCCGCCAATGAGAAAAAAGTGACACAAATACTCATTGACAATAGTTTTCCAATAGAAATCATAAGAAACTTGATACTTCGTCAAAAACATCAAGTTTCTTCCGGAAATAGGTTGGAAGAGAAGAAAGGTGTTTACAAAAGTGTTGTGTATGTTCCCAAACTCTCCGAAAATTTCAAAGAAGTTGTCGCCAAAAACAACCCAGACGTGAACTTAGCATATAAATCAAACCAGACAGTTGCATCTCTATTTATACGCCTAAAGACGAAAACGGACAAGGATCGCCGCTCAGACGTAGTTTACAAAATAAACTGTAAAGAAAAACCGGACCAACCATGCAATCTCTGCTACATTGGCACAACCAAACAACTCCTTCGACAAAGAATAGCCAATCATAAATCTGACATTCGCCAAAAAAGCTCTGAAAAGACAGCACTAGCATGCCACGCTATAGGAACAGGACATCAACCAGACTTTGAAGGAGCCGAAATTCTTGCAACGGAGAAACACACATCTAAACGCTACACATTAGAAACACTTCACATAATAAACAACAAAAACAATATGAACCGCAAACAAGACACTCAAAACATATCCGCCGTTTACTGTTCCTTAGTTTCAAACACAAATAATTATACAGTTCAAATTTAACAGTTGACAGTTGACAAGCCTTCACATCGGAAGCGCTTTAATTTATATTTGTTTCAATTGTTTTTAATGTTTTTTTTTTTTTTTTTTTAATATTCAACTCAATGTAAGTCATACTTATACGCTGTACATAATATTCGTATGTATTAAACTAAACATATTTTTTGTCATTTTTGTGAATAAAGACATCCCCTGAAGAAGACGGCAATCACCGTCGAAACGTTGGGAAAAATCAGATGAAAACTGTTTTCATTTAACCATCAAAAAGACCAACAAAGCCGATGAGAATCTCCACTTTAATTGTTCTCAAATCAACATAAACATTATAATTTTTTCCCTGCTTTTTCCCAAAATCTCAAACCAAAAGACCACTGTCACAAATTAGAGCAAGTTTGTCCGACCCAGTCGAGCACTTTATTAAGCAAGGACTGCAAACACTAAAAACATCCTCATGCTGGGCGTTAAAAGAATCATACGCATAATGCAACACTTCATCGGAAATCTTAGTTTTATTTTTATTTGAAGGTAATTCAAAGTGTTTTGTTATTAAAATTGTTTTTAATTGAATACATAATCTTATGTTAAATAATCGTAAGGCACTTCGGCCCAATAAATATGTAAAATTCATGTAATGATTAGGTACTACATGATCTTTGAGTGTTCTAACTTTGCCTCGGAAATCAATTTGAACTTAAATTGAACAGTAAGTATATGATTTAAACTGGCAGAATCCTCTATATTGTGTGCTTTGAATATAATTGGTAATCAAATTTTCCGGAACGATTTTCACAAGATTAACCGGACTGCCAGTGTCAAAAAGAGAAACGAATTTGTTGCTTATGTGTATCGGAACCATCATCAATAAAAGCGACACTTACCGGTTACGATTACCCGGCAGATATGAACTATCGAAATTCCTCAAGTCATTGTCCGGAAACAATATCTAATATGTTTGCTGATTATTTTAAAAGTGCATTTGAAGACCTTCCTTCACTAATCACTTTTTCTCCTACTTCTTCTAATACTCAACAATACACACACCTTAATTCCATAAATTTTGCGATCTCTGAAGCGTGTATACACGATAATATTTTGAAACTTGATGATTGTTTTAGTCCTGGCCCAGATGGTGTTCCTTCATTTATGTTAAAGAAATGTGTGTCTTATTTGTCTTATCCGCTATTTATTCTTTTCAACGAATCACTTAAATGTTCCTATTTTCCTTCTATTTGGAAATATTCATTTCTAACACCAATCCATAAAAAAGGCCCTAAGAATTAAATAACAAACTATCGTCCTATTGCGAAACTATCTGCTATTCCTAAACTGTTTGAGTCTATTGTCTGTGACGTTCTTTCATTTAAATGTTCTTCTGTAATTTGTGAAAACCAAGATGGTTTTGTTAAGAAAAAATCAACAGTCACTAATTTAATGCAATTCTCCACTTGTTGTTTAGATGCGATTGAAAAACACTCTCAAATAGATTGCATATTTACTGATTTCAGCAAAGCTTTTGACAAATTGAGTCATGAAATACTTTTAAATAAACTAAAGAGAATTGGACTTAATGATCGTTTTGTTTTGTGGATAGCTTCATACCTTAGGGATAGATACTACAGCGTTGTATTTAGGAATAACCGTTCATGTCAATTCAAAGTTAATTCTGGCGTTCCTCAAGGAAGTCATCTTGGTCCTTTGTTGTTCGTTTTATTTATTAATGATCTCCCTTCTATTTTTCAACATTCAATGACATTAATCTATGCTGATGACGTAAAAATATTTCGAGCTATTGACACCATCGTAGATTGTAAACTACTGCAAGACGATTTAAACAGATTTTTGGTATGGTGCAATGATAATCGTTTGTTTTTAAATATTGACAAGTGTAAGACTATGGGCCGTATTCATAGATGATGTTTAAGTTGTTGCTAAGCTAAACTGGAGTTTACCTGATGAAGTTTCCATAAGCTAAACTCCAGTTTAGCTAGCAACAACTTAAACATCATCTATGAATACGGCCCTATGTGTTTTACTCGCAAACGTAATTTATTTATTTATGACTATCTGTTGAACTCGTCAAATTTGTGTAGATTGTCTAGTATTTCTGATCTTGGAATCATATTTGACTCTAAATTATCTTTCATTGATCACTATAACTTTCTAATAAAAAAAGCAAACAAAACATTTGGTTTCGTCAAAAGATTTTCCCGTGAGTTTCGTGACCCATATGTTGTTAAAATTGTATATATGTCTTTTATAAGGTCAATCCTTGAATACGGATGTGTAATATGGGCACCATACTATTCTGTTCACATAAACAGAATAGAAAGTATTCAACGAAGATTTTTAAGATTTCCTCTTCGTTTTCTTCCCTGGTCAGATAGATTAATATTACCCCCATACACTCAAAGACTTCAACTTATAAACCTTCCATCTCTTTCGCTTCATAGGGAGTATTTGCCGTTCTGTTTTATAACTGGAATAATTAATGGATCAATTTCTTCTCCATTAGTTCTGTGTCGGTTAAATTTCAATGTAAGTCGGACTAGCTTAAGAAGAAATTTGCCTCTTTACCCTGTTTTTAGCAGATCAAACTACGGCAGTAACAGCGCTCTTAATCAATTGATACAAATTTTTAATAGATTCTCTTATCTTATTTTCTCCACAAACGACAATCTTAAATCCGAAAGCTTTAAATATAATTTCTTTTTCCAAAGTAAATAACTTTAGAATTAAATATTAATTTAAATTTAGTTTTAGATTTAAGTAATGATTGTAATGTTAACGTTAGCATTTAACGTACTAAATAAATAACCAAACTTACCTCATTTAGTTCAGATATTTCAGAAAAAGTTTGGTAAGTTTCATTTCTTGTACCATCATTTAAAGTAGAACTAGATCTGGAACTGAAATTGTCAACTAGTGGTTTTGATTTGAGTTTCTTGGATCTGGTTTTGGACAATCGCTCGACGTGATCCTCAATTTTACTTTGGTTTTGAGCAAGCAGACGAGAAGTATCCAATTCCGGAACAATTGAAACAACAAATAGCTTGGGCGGAAGAAAAAGCGCCTATCGATGACCGGTCGGTTCTTTGTTTAGTTGCATCATAATCTGAACTGTTTTCGAATCTTTTTGCTGCTCTTAGTTTGGCATATCTATGTGAAAATCGCTTCAGATGTGAAATATTTTGAGCTGGATACAGAACAGCAATATTGGGGGAACGATAATAAAAACTATCGATGATAAATCCCACAGTCTGAGTTTCACCAATATTGACACGTAAAGACAATTCTTGCATCTTAAGAATATACCCCATTATATTGTTTTAGCAGAATTGAATGTTGTTTTCTTCATCGGATCAATGACTTAAGCACCAGTATAGTGGTGTCCAAAATATTCCAAGAAATTAAAACGAAGCTCTTGATATGTTTGAGATGCGTCAAAACGTAAGAAAAATTCACCTTCAGACTCAGGCTTCATTAATCGACGGATGCTTTTCATACGGAATATATCATCGGAATCCACGGTATCACATGCTCAAAATCATAAGTGCATATTCTTCAGAATTCCAAAACTGGATTACGGAATGCTTTACATCGTTAAAATCAACTTTCGGAACTTCAATCGGAATTTCCACAGCTAGTTCTTTTCTTAATTCAGCTAATTGCTTGCCTTTTTCCAACAACCGCAGTTCAGCGTCAATTGCGGCCTCTTCTCTAGAAATGGCTCCCGAAAAATAACAAATGGAGCACCTGGATTGGAAAGATATTTTTCTTTTCTTACTCATCTTCAACAGCAGCTGAACCACGTATGTATTCTGCGTATAAACTCCTCAATTTTTGAGTCGCTGCAGTTTTCGAAAAGTCAACTGCACAATTATTTAATGCTGCAATGAGTTCTTTTTAGTTCATTTTTGAGCGAGCAGTTATTGTATTTCCATTTGTATCTAACGACTTTAACGAAAGTATATCCCACTTCTGATGATGTAACCGACTTTCAATTTTTGTAAAAGAAACGAATTTCCATTCATTGATTTTGATTTATTATTTTTAAAACAAGAAAAACGTTTGCTTACAAAAATAAAATAATAATAATAATAATTAATCTATCTATATATATAAGAATCAATGCCACTTTTCGTTGTAATTTTATGACTCAAGAACGGGCTCACCTATCCAAACCAAATGTTTTGGCTTTGTTCGAACTATTTAGTAGATGGTTTATGTGAAGTTTGCACAAAATCGGTTAAGCCATTCTTCATTTATAACATTTTGTTAATGAAGATTTTACTGTAAAATTAAAACTTTATTCAGATGGGGACTGTGCTGTCAAATTGAAAATTTTTTGAGTGTTGACAGTACAAGCATGTTGTTTGTACAATAGTACTATGTATATGTGTGCGTGTACTTTTCTTAAAGCAAATTGTCAGCAATAATTATTGCTTTGTGTTTAACGTGCCTGGGTAATTAGCGTTTAAGCTATATGATACTTATGGATTTCCTTTGGATATTACACTTGATATTTTAAAAGAGAGAAACATAAATTTTGACCAGAAAGGTTTTGATGATGCAATGGAAGAGCAAAAAGAGAAAGCACGTGCTAAATGACTGGGTCTGGTGAAAAATCTGTTGAGCAAGTATGGTTTGATTTGATCGATAAATTTGGCAAAACAAAATTTGTTGGATATGAGTTCAACGAAGTAAGTGATGCGGAAATACTAGCTCACCTATCCAAACCAAATGTTTAGGCTTTGTTTGGACTATTTAGCAGATGGTTTATGTGAATTTTGCACAAAATCGGTCGAGTGGTTCTTCATTTATCGCATTTTTTGTAACAAATGAATGCAATAAATGGCGGATCATTTTGTTAATGGGGATTTTGATGTCAAATTGAAACTTTTTCCAGATGGGGACTGTCCTGTCAAATTGAAACTTTTTTCAGTGTTGACAGTACAAGCATGTTGTTATGTCATTCATGCGGTTATTTCATTTTGGACGTGCTTCGATTAGATCATCAGTTCTTTGGATATACTTATGTACAAAAATTGACACTGAACATTAATATGCCTATTCATCACAAAATGATCCAGCTGCCCATGAGTTTTCAAAACAATTGTTAGAAATTGGTGATGGCAAAATACAAATCGACAGTACGATTGATCGCTGTACCGAACAATTTTTGTACAATTGCGCAATCGATAGATGAATTGATTGAATGTTTTTTCGAATATTCTTCAGAATTACAGAAATCATAATTGGTTGCGAGAACGCGTTATTTAAGCACAGAAGAACATTCATATCAATGCTATTAATTTTCAAATTCAAGCGAAACTGCCAGGTGTAGTCACGACATATAAATCAATTGACAGTGTTTTGAATCAAGATGAGGCAATGAATTATCCAATTGAATTTTTAAATTCATTGGAAACGGCTGGTATGTCACCGCATTGCTTGAATCTGAAAGTTGGTTCTTTGATTATATTATTGCGAAATATTAATCCACAAAAACTGGGTAATGGCACCAGATTGGCAGTGAAAAAGTTATTGCCAAATTTGATTGAAGCTACGATCTTAACTGCTAAATCAAAAGGAGAAGATTGTTTGATACCGCGTATCCCTATGATTCCAACTGATATGCCATTTGAATTCAAACGATTACAATATCCTGTGCGTTTATCATTTGCGATGTCCATCAATAAGGCCCAAGGGCAAACACTTAACGTTTGTGGTGTGAATTTGGAGGAATCATGTTTTCACATAGCCAACTTTATGTTGCCTGTTCCAGAGTCGGTACCACCAGCCGTTTGTTTATTCATGCTCAAAATGGAAAAACCAAAAATATTGTTTATCCAAATGTTTTGGATTAAGTTTTAAAATAGCTAGCAATAAATAAAATATTTTTTTGCTTGAATAAATGAATTTGATGTTCTATTATAGCACTTTATACGTAGCGAAGCACGTACCGGGCTGCTAGTTATGTATAAATTAAAGTTAGGTTTTGTGTACGCTCGCTAACCTGCTAAACCGGTTGACCGATTTTCTTAATTTTTTTTTTAAATTAAAGAGGAATAAAGGTATAGAAGGTTTAGAAGGTTTAGGACAAAAAAAATTTAAAAAATCGGCTAAAAAAGAAGTGAAATTCCAATTATTTTCCCATGCAAAATTACTGTACAAATTTTGATCAAAATGAAATTAGTAACATGTTTAAGGAAATAAAAAACAGTATTAATGTCACATAAGATAAGTTCATACATTTAGAAAAATTTGGAGTGGAATACTTCAAGCAGAAAGGTAAGTATAAACATTATTCAAAATTGGTAATAATAATAACAATAATCTTTTTAGCGCTTGTTGTCTTTTTATAACGTGATTTTTAGTTATTTCAAAGGTAAATTTTTGATTTTTGAAGCAGTTTGTTTTTATATTTGTTTTGCTTATTGCAATAATTTAAAATCAGAAATGGAGAATGGCCTCTTGATATTCATGGTCAAATAACATTGCCAAATAATATTTGTTCGTTATCAGAATCGACTGCTGCGTTAATACAAAGCGTGTTTACTAATATTGTAAACTAGCAAAAAGTGCCCGGCGTTGTCCGGGCACCCGAGGTAAGTCTTTTCATGAAATATCTTCCAAATGAAATGAAAAACACAAAAATGAATTTTTGTTTTTATTTTATCGTATTAACCTATGTTTAAATAATTTTCAGAATCTCTTTTATTGGCGCAGTTAGTTTCGTGGACTCTTCTATAATTCTTTAAAAAACAAAATCCAATTTGATTTTGTTTGACACACCCGTTTTGATTTACCAGACTTTCTTTTCTTTTACTGTCAGTTAGCCGGCATGTTTATAAAGTTTGTGTGTGTGAATGGAAAATATGCATGTGTTGCAATTTGCGTGCCAGTAGCTAGCTGTTGGCAACGCTATATTGTATTCCTGCCCTAAACGCAGCCGCTGTATCGAAGAACAAATACGAAAAAATGGAAATTTGTTAAAAAAGTGTTTTTGTTTACTTCTGCCGTTGCCTTGGATTTAGTTCCAAATTGGTGTTTTGTTTTGTTTACTTCTGCCGTTGCCTTGGATTTGTTTCCAAATCGGTTTTTTTTTTGTTTACTTCTGCAGTTGCCTTTTGTTTAGTTTTGCTTACTTCTGCCGTTGCCTTGGATTTATTTTCAAATCGACTTTTCCTCTAGACATGTTCACAATCATTTTGAAATTAGAGATGTTCGATTTCGGTTGCAACCTAATAGCCTATTCACACCGCACTCGTTTTGGCTATTCGTTTACCAAAACGAGTAGAACGTTCACACCGAACATTTACTAGTTTTTGTTTGACATTTCAATTGCTGGAAATTGAAAATAAAAAAAAAAAAAAAAAATCAGTGAAATGGGCAAATGAGCTAATGATTGAATATCAATCAATTTATTAAAACAATAATTCTGCATTGGAAGAAGTGAAGATTGGACAGAAGCTTAGTGTTGGTTTCTATTTTGCCTACTATGCCACTGGAAAAGTGACTGTGAGCCCGAAGCGGAAGCATAACGATGATGGACAGTTCGAGTGGCAATCTTCTGCTGAAGACTCGTTCAATGTTCAGCAGGACAATACCTGGCTCTGGGACGTTGTACAAGGATAGTTTTGTACATCAAAGATTACTTGCCCTTTTACAATTCATTGGCTACCCAATCAAGTTGCTCGTCAAGGAAGAACGTGACCAAGAAGTTATTGACGAAGAAGGTGAAAAGGAAGAAAAAGATAACAAGGAAATAAAGAATCAAGATCCTAAAATTGAGGATGTTGATACCAAACAAGGACGCCGCGCTGACAAGAAAAAAGATGTCCAAATAAAGTTATATTTGCATTTATTTATATCAAATGATTTTGGAACTTTGCTTTGTCTTTGCACTTCTTTTTCTTCCCCTCGTGTTCAGTCGATTTCAATCCTTGCTGGCCTTTATATTCCGTGAGGTGCTGGATGGAATATTCATGCGGCTGCCAATTAGAAACAGTTTTTGCCAGATACAGATGTATGGAATCAAAACAAGTTGGTTATTTTGGCACCCAATTAAAGTCCTTATTCAACTGACTTAACATTTCTAATCTCCATGTCCTTGTTCAGTTCCATACACTTTTTGACCAAGTTCTTTGCATGACTGAGACCTTTCTTCTGTTGCTCATGGCAGGCCTTCGGAATCAACAACACCCACGCACGTACCTTGATGATGTTAAGGAGCGTCCATATCATGCCGAATGATGCCGAACGGCCAATCCGAACGAGTATCCATTTGATTCGGTTCGGTTCGGGACGGCTTTCGGCACGTCCATACTTATTCGGCTTGGCCGATCGGCGTCATTCGGCATAATATGGACGAACCTTTACGCTTCCTCTGAATCTCAAAGAGAAGAGAGATCGATAGGTACTTCATTGTGGTATAAAGGGCACGGCACGGAATGCCAGATGACCCTAAACAGAAAAGTGCTTCAAAACTAAATAGTCCTTCCATTCGTTGGTTCCTAGTTATAAATAAAAACAGTGATATATAAACATTTTCTAAAAAAATATTACTTATCAAATTTCAAATCGTAGAAATATTGAATTTATTTTGACAAAAAGGCTTCAGCTGTTTTTGTTTTCTTAGTGTTTATTCACAATAACTTCAAAAAAAGATCTGTTCGTGTAGTTCATCGCAATCGCAACTCGTTTTCAAGTCGTTTTAGCAAAAACGAGTCGTTTTGCAAAACGAGTTGGGTATCAAAAATGTATGGGAAAACGAGTCGTATTGGGTAGTCGTTTTGCGGAAAACGAGTAAATGCTCGTTTATCGTTTGGTGTGAATAGGCTATAATTTCATCCAAATTTGGTGGAAGTGAGAAAATTTCGACATGTGTTTTTGTATAGGAAATGAGGTAATTTCGAATTTTATTTGGAAATGTGCTACGAAATTACATCATTTACCCCAACAAAATTAAAGTATTAAGCGGCCCACAGACACCACACACTCTGCACACCATATCGTACACACTTTTGTTGTGAAAGAGATTTCAAAGGAAAAAAACATTTTAAATAAATCTTCCGCACTCCTTACTCAATCACAATATGAGGCAACTGAATATAAAATGTGCGAGCGCATCCCCACACACATCACATCGATTGAGACAACGACACCAAAAATCAAAAAGTTTTGATTTTTACTCGCGCCGAAAATCGGTGTGCGCACCAGCCCACAGGCCACAGACACACATTTCCTCGCACAGACACATGCGCGCGCACAAGTGTGGTGTCTGTGGGCCGCTTAAGATTTGAAGGTACCCGAAATTAAAAACAATAGCATCTCTGTTTGTTTTATTTACTCAACGAACATAATTTGACAAAATAAAAATGAAAACCCTCTTTTCTTAAAAAAAATTATTTCTTTGTTTTAATTTCATTTAAAAGATATTGCATGAAAAGACTTGCCTCGGGTGCCCGGGCAACGCCGGGTACTTTTTGCTAGTTTTATGTATATATCAAATGCTTTTGTTTAGGTCTATTTTTTATAATGGGCCTCTGATTCCGATGGCATTTTTCTTCTTAACTTGACGCTACCGATTGAATGGGTCAACTAAAGAAATTTGACTATGCACAAACAATTACTCAAACCGGCATTGTGGTTCCATATCAACAAAAATATATAACAGTTACGTTCCATAACAGAAATTCGTCTTTTTCATGCATTTGTGATTTTTTTGGCGTTTCCATTATCTTGACATTATGTCTATTTCAAAATTTACTAATTAGACATGTCTAAATTTTCGATTTCGCCATAAGGTCCATGGACATTATGTCTATTTCGTTCATGGACCTTATGACTATGTATTTCCAATTGGTCATAATGTCCGTGGACATTTTGTCTATTTCAAACAGAACCTTATGTCATCCCGCCATTTCTAGAACTTCATTTAGAAGCCTGAAGATTTTTAGTGCTATCGTTTGGCTTATTCAGTGTGCAAAAACTCCAATCAATCATATTGAAATTAAGGATGCTCAAAATGGGATGAATTTGAAATGTGATTTTGTATGCAAAATGAGGTAATTTCGAATCTAATTTGGAAATTTGCTACGAAATTACCTCGTTTGCCTCAATAAAAACAAAGTAAAAGATTTGAAGGTTAACTCTTACAGCTGGCGGATGAAAAGTTTTGAACCACCCAACTTTGTTTCACTTTTTCATGAGCTTACACTTGCAAGATCATTTTCACTTTTGCCATCCACTGGCGCTTGGCAATCCTTGCAGATGTAAGTTTTCCAATAGGTCCATTTCAAAAATGTCAACAAACTATTTATTTCTAACATATGCCAAACACGTCCCTTCACCTGCAATGCAAGGAATAATAGCGGGCTTACACATCCATAAATTCAAAGGCGAGCGCCTGTAAAATATTCGCATTTGTAAAGGCTAACACACGAATCTTTTCAAACTTTCCATTTGTGCATAAAAAAATGCATACTTTTTAAATACATGCAAAACCTAAGCAACTGCTATTACCGGCGCCGGCGCATTAAAAGTTGGCGAGCAACAGATTTTATTATACTTTTATGCATGTTCCCAACCGAAGCGTAAGTGTATGTTTAGACATGCTTTTTGCTTTCATAAATTCATTCATGTGTAAACCGCACAAATCACAGAAAAGGAACACGTTTAATGTTGAATTTCTTTCGTTGAGTTCTTCAAAATTCTTCATTATGGGGTTCTCTTTCATACGGGCGTATTTTTAATTAATGTATCTTTCTCAGTCGTTTCATTACAAAAACAAGATTTGGATAAAGGAATTACCGCACTATACGGAACGTTATTTAATTGATATGAGTTTTACACCTGCACAAAGTCGCTGGTACCAGTACACGTGAAAGTAAAAATTTCGGCAAAAAAAACAGCAGCGGTGCGACACAAAATGTCATTTTCTTATGTATATTTTTGCTTAAGTCCGAATATTTTGTCATGTATATGAAAAAAGAATATACAAATCGAAATTCTTCTTCTTGTTTTGAAAATTTCATATTCCTATTATTATATCGGATAAAACTTGACCGTCGTCGTTTAAAAGTTATGTTATAGTGAAAAAATAAAATAATAATGACACTTGACTCATTATATGTGACGCATGGTATGCCGCCTTATTCATCTACCATCTACCATTACCCATTTACCATTTACGACTTGCCATTTACTATTTACCATCTACCACTTACCATCGTATCCATCCACAACCCTCCATCCTATCCATCTACCAACCTATTCATCTACCATCCCATCCTTCCACCATCTACAGCTGGCATTATGTGGCGTCCGGATAGCGACTACATTGTGTTCCTGTACAAACAGCGAATAAGAAAAAAAGGAAAAGGAGAAACGTCAAAAATATTTGAGAAATATAAAATTTCTCATGAAAAATCTAAGTTGTAAGTTCAAATATTATTAAATTAAACCTATTTAAAACAATTTATTTTTTAATTTAAATAGACTAAAACCTGGCCAGTGAATGGGGGAAGATTTTGTAATGGACTGTATTGGGAGGTAAGTGGTGTGTCGTCAGTTTATCTGCCATTTACAGACAAACTGACACACAAACAAAATTACTCTTTTATATATAGTAGAGATTACTATCGAAATTATGATTGGTTGAGTCAAAGATTTGTATTGGCATGTACAAATAAAAATGTTATTAGTATCAATGCGGAAATTATGAACAAAATACCAGGTGCATAATTTAACTTATAAATCTATTGATCCTGTCATGAATCCGAATGAAGTTGTCAACTATCCGATCGAATTTTTAAATTCATTGGATTTACCAGGTATTCTGCCAAATTATTTACAATTGAAAGTTGGTATTCAAATTATAATGTTAGGAAATCTAAATCATCCAAGATTATGTAATGGCACCAGATTAGTATAGTCAAACAATTAATGAATAATGTTATTGAAGCGACAATTCATTACTGGTAAATTTAAGGGCGAAGATGTTTTAATACCACGTATAAAAATGATTCCACCTGATATACCATTTGAATTTAAGCGTTTGCAGTTGCCTATTCGTATTGCTTTTGGCATGACAGTTAATAAATCTCAAGGCCAAACGTTTGAAATCTGTGGTATACATTTCGAACATCCGGTTTTTTCTCATGGCCAACTTTATATTGGTTGTTCACGTGTTGGTAAACCATCCACCTTATTCATTTATACGACAAACAATGGAAAAATAAAAAACTGTTTATCAAAAGGCATTAGAATAAAAAATATTCAATGTTGTGGTATATATTTAGAGTTTCCAATTTGGCTCACGGCAACTTTATGTTGGATGTTCGCGAGTGGGTAAACCGTCCTTATTGTTATTTGTGCATCAAATGGGAAAACAAAAAACGTTTTTCATCAAAAAGCTCTTGAGTGATGCAAATGGTTCATTTAAAAAATTGTTAAATTAATTAATAAGTTAATAAGAAATCGGTTGAAGTAAAGGAAACTCGCGGAATTCAGCATTCGAACGGCCCTTTCAAAATCCTTGCCACTATCACATCGTTCATCAGCTTCGTCACAATTAGTTGGGTTTCATTGCGCAGTTTTGGGCATGAAGATTTCGTAGCATTATGATGACAGATCCAACTTTAAAACGCAAATGATGAGGCGGCATGGCATGCCAGGCAAATCCAAAGAACAATCGCATATTCACTTTCACACTCAATTGAATGGTTTTCACATACCGCCACAAATACGATGGCTTCAGACATGAGTTTAATTCATCCACCGATGTTGGTTTCAGAATCACGGGTAGTGTTTGTTTTGGAAATAGCCCACCAACTGTATCATCATGCAACCAAAGAAACGATTATTGTAGCGCCGATCAATGTCCGATCGAGTGCTTCTAAAGGTCGTTTGTTCGTCATCGTCAACTCATCCCATAAGATCAATTTACAATTTTCCAAAATGTCTGCCATGGCTGATTGCTTTGAAATGCTGCAAGCAGGATTTTCGTTGATTTGCAGGTTTTACGAAAACTACAGTGCTCAATGTGCCGTTCTTCCACCTTCCAACAGTGTTGCAGCAATTCCGGTAGATAAGCAATTCAACTTTGAACACTTATTGATGCTAATATCAAGAACATTTTTTCAGTTCCGCTGGGCGCATCAACAAAAAATAAATCACCTTTTGGTTTTCGCCGACAATTAAAAACAATTAACTCACTTTTTTGTGTATATATATATATGTAAGGTAAGGTTAAGGTGGCTGTCAGTCAACGACTGACACACTTAGATACTAGGTCCATTGTGATACCACACATGAAAGTGAGGCACTACCTCACTAATTTTAAAACCAATTGGAACTTTGAACAAAGCGATGGAGACAGTGGATGTCTGTCTGAGTTAGGTCATTGATATCGTTGAGGAAGAAATCTCCCAAAAGTAATTTTCGTCTTTGTGAGAGAGCAGGGCATGAACAAAGAAGATAAGTTTGTATCGAATCGCATGAGTTCTGGTAATTCTGCATTCGATGGTCACTCAAGTAAAAGAAGATAAAATTAAACGTAAATAAAACTTAACGTAAGAACTTAACGAAAGAGTGCTTGTTCTGCGAACAAGCACGAACGAGAGTTACTCTTAAGCAGGATTTTGAACTGTGAAGGAATAAATGTGCTAAGTGGTTTTTTATAATATTTTTGCCACTCTAAATTATCGTGTTTTATTTCTTTCCACATATTTATTAATTGATCTTGATTATACAGTCCATTTGAGCTACGATACATTGGTCCATGTCGAGCGTCGGATATTGTGCCAGTGTCGGAATGGTGCAGGTTTCGTTTTCTTAAAAATAATAAGAAATAAAAAAAAAATATGTGCAGTGATTGATTGTGGTTCGTTTTATAACGAACAAAATATTGTGAATAATAAAAATGTGCTCAATTGTGTCACAAAAAATTAAAGTGTGCGCAGCAGTTTGTCGCGAGCGACAGGAGTGTGGGCAGGAAACCGTGTGTGTATCACCAGCAGGCAATGTGCAAAACGGTACTTCATTATATAGTAATGATCAATATGTACCAACCAGCACGTAAGTAGATCAATAATTATTGTTGTTGTTTTTCCCCTTTTTCAAACGGCGCGCGGCGACCGATGAAAATTCTTCGTCAAGAGAACAAGAGCAGATAAGAATGTACGTATTCTCTCCTCAGAGCAAGAATACACACTTACGAGTTACGACTCATGAGCAGCGAGCCGGAGTGAAGGAATACGCATACACAAAACACATTATGTATATGCGCAACTGTGACAAAGAGAAGGAGAAGAATGACAAATTTCGTCATTCGAAAAAAAACAAAAGCGGTCTTTCGAAAGAAAGAACATTTAAAAAAAACAAAAAACACAACAACAACAATATCTATACTTACTTTACTTACTTAAGGTGGCACAGACAGTCCATTGTGGACCGCGGCCTCAACCAACAATCCTCGCCAGCTAGGCCGGTCCCTAGCCAGTGGCCTCCAGTTGCGCACACCAAGTTGGTTGAGGTCGTTTACCACTTGATCGCGCCACCTTAGATGGGGTCTTCTAGAACTGCGTCGGCCCTCCGGGTTGGAATTGAAGACTCGTCGGGCAGGAGCGTTTTCGTCCATACGCTCCACATGGCCCAGCCATCTAAGCCGCTGAATTTTCAGCTTCTTAACCAAGTCAATGTCGCTGTATAGCCCGTACAGTTCGTCATTGAATCTTCTCCTCCATACTCCATTGATACATACCGGCCCGAATATCACCCGAAGAATCTTTCTCTCAAAGCACCCCAGCCTGTATTCATCCGATTGTGTTAAGTCAACCGTTGACCAAATTTTCACACTTCGGCAGATTTTGGAAAAGACCCAAGAATTCCAGATCGATACTCACCACCTCTTTATCGATTTTAAAGTCGCCTATGACAGCGTAAACAGGAACGAGCTATACAGAGCCATGTCACTTCTTGGCATCCCTGCCAAACTCGTTCGATTGTTCAGGATGACTATGGAGAACTCGCGCTGCTCCGTCAAGGTTGGTAAGAACACCACCGACTCATTTTATGTCGAGAAAGGCTAACGACAGGGTGACGCGCTGTCATGTAACCTCTTCAACATCATTCTTGAGGCAATCGTACGCAACTCGCATTTTTTTTAGATCCGTTCAATTACTTGGCTATGCTGATGATATTGACATTATTGGAAGAACGAAGCGCGCTGTCAGTGCAGCATTCGCAAGTATTGAAGTGGAAGCGGCTCGAATGGGTCTGGCTGTAAATGAAGATAAAACAAAGTATATGCTGTCCTCGGGTGAAGTAGATCATCACCGTAGGCTCGGACAAAACGTCACAATGGACAGATATAACTTTGAGGTTGTCAAGGACTTTGTCTATTTATGTTCCACTATAACCTCTCAGAACAACATCATTGAAGAGATCAGTCGAAGAATCACTCTTGCCAATCGCTGTTTCTTCGGGCTAAGAAGGCATCTTAGTAGTAAAGCCCACTCTCTAAGGACCAAGGAGACACTATACAGGACCCTTATCATCCCAGTCCTGCTGTATGGGGCAGAAGCGTGGACACTGACAACAATATCTATACAATAATAATATTAACATACATACTTACATTTTAAATAACATTTATTAAAAGCAAAAAAAAGGATGAGCTGAAATATACCTAGTCCTAAAACAGGACAAAGTATTTTTTATTGTTAAGGAGTGCAAATATTTGATTGTGTGAATGGTGGTGGTTTTTTGGAGTATTTTGCAACGGAGCAGGTTTCTTTTTTCTCTTCTTTGTTGTATTGAATGTGTCCCGATGTATGCGTGCAGTGTCTATGAGCGATTTTGTTTTGTTTTCGGTAAATGCAAATGTGAATGAGCAATGAAAGCAATGATGATAGAAGGGGCAGGGGGCGATCTGAGTTTATTTGTTTTCTTATGGAGAATGAGAATTTTTGAAATGAGTGGAGTGCGCAGGATGTTCTTTTTCCTCTTTTGGTGCGTGTGTGATTTATATAAATTTTTAATATCATTTTTTTATGATTAAGATATTTTTTCAATATTACCTAGATAAATTACGGTGATGTTGCTGCTTTGTTGTTTGGTAGGGATCAAACATTTATTTTTTTTTTTTGTAGGTGTTAAGTTTTTTTTTTTTGTGTCACTTTTTTTTTCTCTTGACAAGCTTTGTTGCTCGAGATATAGCAGGGGCGAGTGGAACTCAAAGTACATTTGTGCGAGTTACCAAATTTGAGAGAGAAATTGTGAAGGACTCGAAATATAGCAGGGGCAACTCAAAGCACATATGTGCGAGTTACCAAACATGAGAGAGCAGGTATGAAGGAGGAACTTGAGTGCAATTGCACTAGTTGCCATGAACAAATTATTATTAAAAAAATAAGGACACATAGCTGGGCAGGAAAAAACTCAAAGCACGACGGTGCTAGTTTTTAGAGAAGGAAAGCTTGCAAGCGGCAGGAATAAAATATTTTAAATTCAAAAAGAATAAATATTTTTAAAGCAGGAATATGAGCCACAAAAGAATTTCTTCTCGATGCAACATATCTTTTCTTATAATAAATAAACTTTATTGGCAACGACAAAAGCAGCAACAACTAGCCGACCTTTTTTTTATTATATCTACTATTCATTTTATTTTATTTTTGCATACTGGGAATTTTAGTACCTACTGCAAACTATTATTTATTTATGTATCTGCATATTGGGAAATTGAAGTACCTACTGCAAACGAGTATCTCTTTCATTTTCAGGGTAGGGCATTTTTGAATCATCATTTCTAATGCAATACGATTTTATATATTTACAGAAAAGAGCAGCGAATAAAAAAGATTGACAACCAGCAGGAGAAAAATCACCAATATGTATTTAATGCTGGTGTATTTTCAGTGAGCATAATGCTTGCCTTTGTGAAATCTCCCGATTTTGGAATTTGTACGATGGCAGCAGGTCAGGCTTGAGGCCTTGCAAGAAGCCTACTGGTCGCAGGTCAAGATCAGCGAGAGCAGGATTGCGTTGGCCGACGATATGTTGGTCAACGTGGAGATACAACGCAGGATTGGTGGAGCGGAAGAAAATTACTTTGCTGCCCACGCAGTGTTGCAGGAAAAGCTCAAAAAATATCTCCAAGAACACGCATAGCAGGCATACCAGGAAGACCAGAACAGGCATTCAGCGGAGCGATGGCAGGAAATTTGAGCAGCCGTTGTCACAACTTCAGGCGCATTCGAATTTGAGCAGGTATGAGGACATGCGAGCAGCTGGCAGTAATGCCCGAAGAGCAGGAGCACCAGGTGACAAGAGGCTGTTGCCTTGCCACTCGTGCAAATTTCTGAATTATCCAATGTGACATTGTCCAGAGTTTGCAGTACTGAGCATTCGTGCTAAGCAGGATCTCGTGAAGGAAAAGGCACTTTGCCCCAATTGTCTTAAGACGTGCCAAAATACTGCTTCCAAGGGCAGTGCTGTTGATGCCCCGGGAACAAAATGCACAATAGTGCTATGAAAGAGATTGGGAAGGGTGCAGAAACTGTTTTATATGCGCAGGAAAAATGAAAGAAGATAAGGAGCCAGACAAGCGAAAATAAGCAACAGGCAGATTGACTAATTGGACCTCCCAGGAAACGCAGTCGGTTGGAAAAGGGCAGGACGGAAGAAGTAGCAGGAACAGCAGGAAGAGAGAAAGCAGGAAGTGATAGGAAGAGGTGATGTCCTGGGGGATTTTAAGAGAGCTAGGCGTTTGCCTTCTAAAAACAAAAATAAAAATATGATTAAAATTTATTTCGTCTTTTTATGTCTTTTAATTATAATGAGCAAGAGCAGGAGAGAGTTACTTTGATGCCTACGGCACAAGTAAGAATAGAGATGGATAACAGGAAGTATGGGCCGGTAAGAGCTGTTTTAGAGACGGGCACACAGCCCAATCTGGTTTTAATAGAGCAGGACTTTTGGATTCTTCCTGAGCAGGTTAAATCGCAGCCAGATGTGCCAACACACAACTTGAAATCGCCACTGATGAGCATTGCTACAGCATCTCTTGCTGATCCACATTATTGGAAAGCAGGTACTGTTGATTTATTGCAGGTTCATAGCAGAAGCATTAACTTCTGTCTAAGAGCATCGACGAGGTGGTGTCCTTGAGATGGAAACTGTTTTCGGTAGATTAATATTGGGAGAGTATGGTAATGAGAAGGATAGCATGAACAGTGAGCAGGTATCGCAGGCAGTGCGCATGGATAGTAATCAACTTCATGAATCGCTTAAGCGTTTTTGGCATAAACGGTTTAAATGACATAGAGACGTCGTTGAGCAGGTCAAAAGAGCAGAAGGAGCAGGTGGAGCAAAATTTCATCAAAACAAATGCACGTGATGATTTTGGCAGGTTTGTTGTGACGATTCCTTTGAAGGAAGCAGTGAAAGAGCTTGGAAGTTCAGAGCTTACAACTAAGCGTAGGTTCTTTGCTTTGGAGAGAAGGTTGGCAGGAGATCCTGAGTTGAAAAAAGTACCAGGAGTTTATGAGAGAACATGAAGAAGCAGGGCATATGACACCAGTGACTGGCACAGTGCATGGCAAAACCATATACCACATCATTGCGTCACCAAAAAGTTAAGGGTCGTATTTGATGCGAGCTGCAGGACAAATAAAGATACTTCAGTAAATGAAGTGCAATTGCTTGGAGAAAACTTACAGAAGGATCTGCACGAAATTTCAATGCGCTTCCGCAGGCTTCGTGTCGCTATTACTGCGGATATTAAAATGATGTTCAGAATAGTGAAGGTGGCGAAGGAACAATGGGATTTGCAGCGTATATTCTGGAGAGAAAACCCGCAGGACAATTTGAGAGAATATTGGCTGACAGTAGTCACCTATGGTATGACCTCATCAGCTTATAATACTGTACAATGTGCAAGGGAGGCATAGCAGGAGTTTCCAGAAGCTGCAAAGACAATTAAGCGGGAATTTTATATGGATGACTGCACCACAGGTGGTGATTCTGAAGAGAAGGAGATCAAGTCATCAAAAGATTTCGATCATGTTTTAAAAGGGGCAGGTTTTGAGCTAAGAAAATAGAAATCCAATTCCAAAGCTCTTGTGAAGGACATGAACTATGAAGAGCAGGAGTCAATTATGTTCCAGGATGATGAGAAAACGTCAGTTTTGGGCTTGAAGTGGATCAATTCACGTTTGTGGTAAAAACACCGGACACTCAGCAAGCAATAACCAAGAGAAGCGTAGTGAGCTGTGTTGACTCCCTAGAGAGATAAATGAGAGTTAGAGAGATTTCTGGCAGGAAATAACATATTTTTAGAACGTGAGAATTTGGAGATGAATAGGTACTTCAGAAGAAATACGAAGAGAGCTACATGGGTTCTCGTATGCTTCTGAGAGGGCATATGGAACAGCGATTTAGCTGAGAAATATACATACAGACGGCAGGTTTACAGCATATCTTATCACAGCAAAAACACGGGTTGCACCACTTACAACGGTGACAATACCGTGCTAAGAGCAAGCAGCAGCGGAGCTATTGGGACGGTTAATTATTAACGTCATTAAAACAATGGAATAGGAAGGTATCGAGTATGATCTTTGGACAGATTCACTCGTAGCGCTGCATTGGATAAGTAAATTACCATGCAATTTAAAACGTTTGTAGCGAATAGAGTCTCGTCTATACAAACAAATGCCGAAGTCAAAAGGTGGAGACATGTTGGAACGAAGGATAACCCGGCTGATATTCTTAGAAGAGGAATAAAGCCATCAGCATTGGTTGATAACAAGTTGTGGTTGCATGGGATAGAATGGTTGGCAAATGTTTGTGCCAAATGTTTCAGATGGGGGGAGGGATGAGATGAAGATTTTCGTGTTAACAAAATTTACAGAGCCCTTATTTATTAATATGAAGTGCTGGAGAAGGAGTATTCCATTGATTGAATACACGTCTACATTAGAGAAGGTGTTTAATGTAATCAGCTATGTAATAAAAAGCAAAAATAAAGCAACGTAAAGAAGATGAAGAGATAGATGGAAAGAGATGGAGACGTTCTGCACGTCAAGTGAAAAGAAGGAATAGAGCAGATGAGAGTGCAGGAGATACAGCAGTACTTGGGCAACCATCTGAAGAGAGGATGAAATCAATCGGTCACCTGTAGACAAAAGAGCAGGAAAAGTATTTTGCGAAAGAAATCATTTGTATAGAGAAGGACAGGTGTTTGCCTGAAAAGAGCAGGATAGAATCCTTGAAGCCAATCTTAGATGGTGAAAAGATTCTGAGAGTAGCAGGGAGATTGGAAAGAGCAGAGATGGGATACGAGAGAAGGCATCCAGCTATCGTGCCAAATGGTTCTCGATTGGCTTGGTTGATCATGTATAATGCGCATACAGGAACGAATCATGGAGCAGTGCAGGTCATGATGCAGGACATTCGTCAGAGATTCTGAATTCCAAAGCTCCGAAGTCAGCTGAGGAATTACTTACATCAGTGTTTGGTTTGCGTGCGGTATAATCAACTTTTTGAGATGCAATTGATGGCTGATTTGCCATCAGAGAGAGTAACAGCAGGAAAGGCTTTTCTAAA
This sequence comes from Platycheirus albimanus, assembly GCA_916050605.2. NCBI lineage: Eukaryota > Metazoa > Arthropoda > Insecta > Diptera > Syrphidae > Platycheirus > Platycheirus albimanus. Next base: position 337,019,151 of record OU696696.1, read on the forward strand.
CACAGGAGTAGACTATATGCAGGTCCATTCGAAATAAGGATGATCGACAGAGTAGGTGAGCAAATAATAAGACAGAAGTGTTATGTTTCCGTCTTTCTTTGCCTTAAAACTAGAGCAGTGCATATAGATTTGGTATCAAATCTGACGTCAGTGGCGTTCATTGCTTGTTTCGAAAGATTCATAGCAAGAAGGGGCAGGTGTGAAAGGCTATATAGCGACAATGGTACAGCATTTGTCGGTGCAGCGAAGGAATTGCAGAAAGCCAAAGAGCGTTGGTTAGTGAAGGATACATTTGAACACTTAAGTTTGAAAGAGAGAAGAGACGCAATGGAAGTTTATGACTCCTGCGGCACCACATCAGGTGCGAGTGGGATATACGAAGCAGCGGTAAAGTCGATGAAATATCATTTGACGAAGATTGTTGGAGCGAAAATTTCCCATATCGGCGTGGGCGATGGCACAGATATTAAGACTATTACCAGGCAGGGATGGACTCATAAGAAGCGAGGTTCTGCAAACAGCGAGCAATCAACTTAAGAGACTGGTACAGACGAGCTGCATCTTACCAATCAAGGAGCTGGAATGATCATTATATTAGAATACATTTTTCTTGAGCATATATATATGTATGTATGTAAAATAATAACACGGAACAGATCCACACGCGTAACGCGTTTAATGTTGACATTTGACATTTCAATTTTCAATTTCAATCAACAACTCGGTGTCATCAGAAATTTTCTTACACGCGAGCTTTTGCTCTCATTAGAGAAAAAAAACTACAAGAACTTTCTGTGAGAAAATGGCACAACCCAGCGCCGAAGATAAATTAGACTTCTTAATTAAAGAGTTTAGTGATTTAAGAAACGACTTAACAAATCAAATTAGTTCTCAAACTAGTAAAATCGAACAAAAACTGGATTTAATTGTTGAAAAAAATAGAATATTGGAAAAAAGACAAATTCTTAGAGAAATCTATGAAAAGACAAAACATAGTTATATACAACATAGAAGAAGTCGAAAAAGATAATCAAAATCTCCTAGATTTGATTCTACACCTACTAAACGAAATTCTTAAAGTAGAAACACATACAGAAGAGATTGACTTCATCAGACGCATCGGTAAGCAAGGACCTAAGACAAGACCGCTCTTAGTAGGTCTCACAACCCAAATAAAAAAAGACGTTATCATGAAAAATAAAAACAAACTAAAGCATTATGAACACGCCACTATTTATATACAAGAAGACAAAATGAAAGAAGAACTGAACAAACAAAGATCAACACTCACGTCAGACAATAATATAAATAATACGGCAAGTTCAAACATAAATTCTTACAAACGACCAAGACAAAATGATTCCAGTAAAACCGAATCAGACTCTCAAGCTGCTTGTTGTACAAACAAAATTAAAAAACTGAAAGAAAACGATAAACATGCAACATCAAATAAAACTCAGAGAATTAACATTCAAAACTTTTTTAAACCAATCAGAAACGCCAGTAATGAAGAACAATCTAACAACGACAACTAGCAACCAACCGACCAAAACAAAACCTTCAAGAAAAATAATAAAAGATTTAATACAACAGATAACTCAACAAAATCCTCAAGCCGATTAGCCATCGTGAGGAGTTCTGGCTCACACCCCCCAAATAACCTTAAACCCAATACCAGACATTTTAAATTCGAAACAAAACCGGACTCTAAAAATTCAAATAACCAACTCTACATATGCACACTCAATGTTCGCACTCTAGCATCTGAATCGAAACAACAGGAACTAAGATTAGCCCTCAATAATATTAAATGGGACATAATTGGCCTCTCAGAAACAAAGATATTTGGACAAAACATTTTGGAAACAGATAGCGAAATTTTTTGTCAAATCGGAGAAACGAAAGGATTATACGGAGTAGGTTTCTTAATCAAAAAATATCTAAAAACATATATAACGGAAATCAAATTGATCAACGAAAGAATATGCAGCCTAACCTTACGCATTCAAAACACGAAATTGACGATCATACAGATATACGCACCAACAGAAAAAGCCTCCGAAGTTGAAATTGAAGTATTCTACGATATTCTAGAAAAAACTTACGAAGAAACAAAATCCGAACTGATGTATATAATAGGAGACTTCAACGCAAAACTAGGAAAAAGAACTAACGTAGAAGAAAAAGAACTAGGCGGTTTTGGGTATGGTCAAAGGAACAAACGAGGAGATACGCTTCTAGAATGGCTACAGCAAGTGAATCTCTACTTTGCAAATTCATTTTTTCAAAAAAAAGATAAAAACAAATGGACATGGCTATCACCAGACCGAAAAACTAAAAACGAAATCGACCTCGTAAACGCAAGCTATCCAACGAAACAAAAAAACTTATTTTAAAAAGAGAAAGCTTCCGAAACAAAACAAACTTAACAGATCTTGAAAAACGCCAACTCAAAGATTTAAGGAATCTAATCAATACAAATTCAAAAAAAGATATACAAACTTACAACGAAGTTAATATTAAAAATATACTACAAAACACAAAATCCATAAAAAAGACAAAACAATTCTTGAACAATGATAAAGAATGGATCACATCTCTTAAAAACAAGAACAAGGATGCGTCAAAAAGAGGAGACATAAACGAAAACGCAACAAGATTTTTCGAAACAATCTTTAGTTCACAAGCTAATTACCCACAGAACGACTATTCAATTTCTGAAATTACCAATCTTCCCACAACGGAAACTTTAACTTTAGAATTATCAGACATTAAAGAATCAATAGACAATCTTAAAAACGAAAAGAGCGCAGGAAATGACGGTATTGAAGCAGAAATGTTAAAGTACGGAAAGAAAGCATTGGCTCCTATTCTTACCTATCTTTTCAACTGTATATTAAAAACACAATGTATCCCAAAACAATGGAAACAAAGTACAATCATTCTTATTCACAAGAAAGGAGCAAGGGAAGACGTGAACAACTACAGACCTATAAGCCTTATTTCTACAATATACAAACTGTTCTCAAAAATTATTTATAAACAAACAAAACAAACTCTAAATGAAAACCAACCAATAGAACAAGCCGGATTCAGAGAAGGTTATTCCACCACTGACCATCTCCAAACAATAAATCAGTTAATACAAAAATCCAAAGAATATAAGAAGCCACTGTACTTGCTCTTTATTGATTTAAGTAAAGTATTTGATACAGTAGAACATGAAAGCATATGGAAAGCGTTAAGAAATCAAAATATTCACCCGACCTACATTAAAACCCTTCAAAACATATATAAAAACAACACAGCAAAAATAAAAACTGATAAACGAGGAAGAGAGTTCAACATCAACCGAGGAGTACGCCAAGGAGACCCAATGTCACCACCATTGTTTTCAGCAGTCCTAGAGGATATTTTTCAAAAATTAAACTGGCGACACAAAAATGGAATAAAAATACAAGGATAATTTCTAAACAACTTAAGATTTGCCGATGACATTGTTCTCATATCAGACTCTTCTACGAACATTCAAGTCATGCTCAATGAGCTTGTTGCAGCAAGCAAAACTCATGGACTCAATATAAACCTGACAAAAACCAAAGTTCTAACAAACCACACTAAAAATTCTATCTTCCAAGGACAAACCCAAATTGAGTATGTAGACGGTTATATATATCTAGGACAAATAAAATCATTTGAAAAACAAGAAGAGAAAGATATAAACAGACGAATCGCAAACACTTGAAAACAATATTGGAACATTAAAGAAATATTAGACAACAATTTGAACAATCACACACGCAAATATATTGTAGACTCTATGATACTACCAGTTATTACATAAGGACTCCAAACTCTAGGACTTACATCAAACTTACTTGAGAAGCTAAGGATCTGTCAGACAAAAATAGAACGAAAAATACTAAATATAAGAATTGTTCAAAGAATATCGAACGAGGAAATAAGAAGACAAACCAATATAACAGATGCAGTCAGAAGAACGAAACAATTGAAATGGAGTTGGGCTGGACATATTTCAAGAATTCAAGACCAATGATGGACCAAACAAACGACGAAATGGACCCCAAACGACAAAAGACCTGTTGGACGACCGAATAAAAGATGGGAAGACGACCTTATTCAATTCAATTTAAACTGGTATAACCAGTGCCGGATTAACCACGTAGCAAGAGTAGCAATTGCTACGGGCCCCGCGCGAAAGGGGGCCCCGCATATTTAAATCCACTCATCTCTGCCTGAGCGTAATTTTTTTGAGTGAAACTTATTAAGATGTGGTATATTGAATTTTTTTGATGTCACAAGAACGTGAAACGTTACAACTTTTCCTATTAAGACAATCCACCGTCAGACACTCGGTACCCGACTATTTCCTTGGCGTAAATAAATAACCGAATTTCGAACGGTAAACGCATAAGTTCTACAAAAAGTTGCTTGCATAAATGTGTAGAATTTCAGTCGGCCTGATAATCAGCTCTACAAAAAGTCTGACGTATGCAAGCACTCTTACCCGACATTTAGTGTGGATGTGTAGCAGAATTGAAATGGGTCGATTTTAATTGTTAAAATTATCTCTTTATTTGTAAGATTAACAGACTTATTATTTTTAGTATAATTTATTAACCATGTACCAAAAATCTACTTTCTAGAATATAAGTATATTGGGTTATAGAAGTTATGACTAAAAAAATTATAATTATTAATATTAATCTTAAAAGAGAGATTTCCTCAAATTGAATTTTCCATAACCATTTCGTAATCTTGATATAGTAAGATCATTACCAAATTCATAAACAGCAATGCATTCAATAAACTATTTACAGAACCAAAGAAGTTAAAATTCTAGACGCGAGAGTCTCTATAATTTTTTTTCCGCTTCTACACATCGTTGGAGTCTTCTTACGGAAGCTCTTACTTCGAAAATTCCGATTTTGAAAAGGTTGTCGGATACTAGGTGGTCCGCCAGAGCTGATGCTACAAGGGCACTTTTATGTGGTTTTACCACTATCAAGCAAGTTTTGGATGCCATTTCCAATAATATAAGATCAAAAGGCAGAGTGTCGTAATCAAGCTTACGGACTTGTTTCAAAGATGAATAAGTTGGAAACGGGAATAATGACAATTACGTGGAATTGAATCCTAGAACGCATGCAAGCAACTAGTGCGTCGCTGCAATCGTCTAAAATAGACCTTAATACGGGATACAGCCTTTATGAATCATTACATGGATATGTCCAAACAATGCGATCTACATTTTCAAATATTGAAGCACAAGCCAAAGAGCTGACAGGCTGTCATGAATATCAGCAACAGACTTCAAGACGACGCAAGCGAACACAAAGTACGACGATTTTAGCGGTTCTAGTACACTTGACGAATTTATTGAGAAAGAAACACCTGGTAAAAAGTTTGAAATTGAGGTGTTTGTTGTCATTATTGATAGCACACTATCTGCTTTAGACAAACGCATGAAAGCATATCAAAAACTTACTAGTGTTTTTGGAATATTTCGACAGTTAAAATCTATGACGAGATTTTATAAAAAACACCAATTATAGTCAGTGCTTATGAAAATGATTTGGAAGACAGCCTAGACAACGAATTAGTGCAGTTTGCGGAGCTGCTGAAAATGGATGTGGCTAGTGCGATTGACAGTATACGAAAAACGAAGCTCTGGAAATTCAATATTATAAATTCCTAATGGACAATTCATTAGAATCATGTTTCCCCAATTTAGAAATTGCCTTGCGCATTTATTTATCTCTCATGATCACTAACTGCAGTGGCGAACGTTCATTTTCGACATTAAAGCGCATAAGAAATGAGTTAAGGATCACTATGAGACAGGAACGTCTGAATTATCTCGCTTTGATGAATATAGAATATGATTTGCTCAGAAAAATTGATACGAATAGTATTATTTCTAAATTTGCCCACATGAAATCTAGAAAAGTTACTTTGTAAAAGTTTCAAAAATAATAAGGGAACAGATAAATAAATATAAACATTATTTAAAGTATACCATTGATAAAATATAACATTAGCTATTCCTAAAAATATAATATACTTTGTATTAAATTTAAACTCTGAAATATGTATTGAAAAAAATAATTTGTGTAGTATCATCAATTGTTAGTTTCCTATCAAAATTATTCTAAATTGCCAGGAAATCTCATCTCAGGCTTTTTGTACTTGTCAGAGCCTAACAGCGCCTATAGTAATTTACTACACTATTAATTACCCACAAAACTGTAACCTATAGATAGCAAATAAACGTATTGAGTATTGAGTATTGAATTGTTTTTTTACCACTTTATACTTAAGAACCCATAGTAGATCGAGGGCTCTTTGAAAAAATTTGCTACGGGCCCCGCGCTTGCTTAATCCGGCACTGGGTATAACCTAGCCAAAAACCGAAATCTATGGACCTCAATGGGGGAGGCTTATGCAGAATAATCTGACTTTATGATTGATTTATAATAATTTTGTACCTATATACGTCTTACTTTTTTAAATTGCTAGTCATTTTAATTTGTTCTTTGTATTTCGTCAATATTTATTTATTTATTATAAATTTTAAAAAATTAGAATCATTATCTATTCAAACATAAATTTTGTAAACATTGTTTAACATTTTAACCGCAATAAAAAGCTTATAATAATAATAATAATAATAATAATAATAATGTAAAATAAAAGCGAAAGGGGTGGAAAACCGTAGGTTTTTGCCGGGACTGTATCGAATCGCATGAGTTCTGGTAACTCTGCATTCGATGGTCACTCAAGTATAAGAAAATAAAATTAAACGTAAAAAAAACTTAACGAAAGAGTGCTTGTTCTGCGAAAGAGAGTTAGTCTTAAGCAGGATTTTGAACTGTGAAGGAATAAATGTGCTAAGTGGTTTTTTTATAATATTTTTTCCACTCTAAATTATCGTGTTTTATTTCTTTCCACATATTTATTAATTGATCTCGATTAAACAGTCCATTTGAGCTACGATACAGAGTTATAGTCTCTTCCTCTTCCTCGTCCATGCAACTTCTGCAGAAGTCGTTCGAGAAGACACCGAGTCTAATAGCATGTCTGCCTATAAGACAGTGTCCAGTTATGACACCGATTAAGGAGCTAAAGTGTGATCTGCCAAGAGATAACAAACATTTGGAGCGTTTTGGATCTAGTTTTGGCCAGATCTGTTTTGTCGCCTGACAGGTAGTCAAGTTTGACCACCTTAGATTTGTTTCGTTCATGGCATCATGTTTTAGCATGAGTTTACATGTAGCGATAGGTATACCAATATTCCTCCTGTCGGTTGAAAGTGGTTCAGTAGTTCCATTTCTGGCGAGTTCATCGGCCTTGCAGTTTCCTGGAATATCTCTATGTCCCGGCACCCAAAAAAGGTGAATGTTAAACTGTTCTGCCATCTCCGCGAGAGATGAGCGACAGTTGCGGGCTGTTGCTGAGTTCGTGGAAACCGCCTCGAATGATTTAAGGGCTGCTTGGCTGTCTGAAAAGATGCGGATATTCGACGTGGATATCACGTTTTCCTTGAGCCAGGATAGAACCTCTTTTATCGCCAGAAGTTCCGCTTGGAAGACGCTACAATAGTTAGGGAGTCGGAAAGAGAGACTAAGATTTAGTCCTTCTGAGTACACTCCGCCCCCAACCCAATCTTCGGTTTTTGAACCATCAGTGTAGAAATGAATTGAATCATCTCTCGAGAAATGTCCTTCGTCCCAGTCAGACCGTGATGGAATTGAGACTCGGAAGTTGTTTTCAAAAACCAGTTGGGGTATGGTGTAGTCAGAGTGACTTGGAATCGTTCTGAATGAATTCAGAATAATAGTGTGGCCAATTGAGTTATTGGTCCATTGAGAGGTGGCTCTGAGACGGATTGCTGTACTCGCGGCCATTTGTTTACTAAAAATGTCGAGGGGTGTAAGATTAAGAAGAATGCCTAAGGCAGCTGAAGGTGTCGTACGCAGTGCTCCAGTGATACATAGACACGCTGATCTTTATACTTTGCTTAGGTGGTCCCGGTAGGACACTTTATCCAAAGCAGTCCACCATACTGTTATCCCATAAGTTAGTATCGGTCTTATGACCGCTGTATATAGCCAGTGGGTAATTTTATGGGGATAAACCCCATTTATTCCCTATTGCTTTTTTGCAAGAAAAGAGAGCCACCGTAGCCTTTTTTACTCTTTCCTGAATGTTGGGTTTCCATGTGAGCTTCTTATCTAGAACGAGGCCTAGATATTTAGCTTCATTTGAGAAAATTAGTGGAGTTCCATTGATAGACGGAGCATTTAGGTGTGGAATCTTATATTTCCTTGTGAAGAGGACCAGTTCTGTTTTGTGAGGGTTTACTCCTAGCCCATATTTACCAGTCCATTTAAAAGCTTGTTAAGAGCTGTTTGCATTAGCTCAATAAGAATTTGAGCATGTTTTCCTGATATCGCAATGGCGATGTCATCAGCTTATGCAACCTGTATCGGATTGCATGAGTTCTGGCAACTCTGCATCCAATGTTTCATATAGAAGAAGGTAAAATAATTATACATACAAGAACTTAACGAAAGAAAGAGCTTGTTCTGCGAACAACTCTAACGAAAGTTAGTCTTAGGAAAGATCTCGTTCGTGAAAGAATAAAACGTTCATAGTGGTTTTTTTGATAGAATTTTTCCACTTTAAAAATTGTTGTGTTTTATTTCTAACAGCTTGAAGATGGTTTTACAGTTCGCTAATATACATTTGGTCCGTGTCGAGTCGGATGGTACTAGTGACGGGAAGGTACGACGGTAATTAATTTTAACTGATTAATTTAAAAAAAAAAAAAATCGGACGGAAAAAGTGCTGTGACGGAAAGGTGCTGTAGAAAAGCGAAACAGCTCCGGGTCCTGGAGCAAAAATGACAGAAAGAGGAAGGTAGACAGTAAGTACCATAGCGCAGGAGGATGGTAAGGTTTTTTAAAATTCATTAAACGTGGAATAAAAGTTCCAGAGCAAATCGTTAAAACTGCGAAAACTACCGAAAGATGCGTTGCCTACGCGGCAAGCGGCAAATATTTATATACGTCACGCATTTATACGCATAAACGAAGAAAACCAATCTAAAGGGTAAGGTCAGACACGACAGTCAACCGCCGAAAGATTTCGTCCGCCTATGTAGCGAACAATACATGCATATATTGTTCTTTTTTACGCATCTATATGCACATAAATGCGAAAGAACGGGTTTGCATTTTCAACGAAAGATTTCGCTTGCTGCGTGACAACGCAGCAAGCAGCGAAAAGCGAATACACACGTGTATTCGAACATGAACAAAAGGACCTCTTTCACAAATTATGAAAGCTATGGTCTAGGAATGGGAAAATTTCGGCTGCCTATATGGCAGACATTACATAATACATGCATCTACATGCATACAAGAAGGTATATGAGTTTGAAATTTACAACTTCAACACTCAACGGAAAAGTTCGGCTACCTATATGGCAGACAGCACTTAAAAATTATGCATCATGCATCTATATATGCATACGTGAAGGAATGTTTTTTTTTTCTTTGAAATTTACAACTTCAAAGCGAAAACAGAAGGTTTCGCTTGCCCACGTTGCAAGCAATAGAACGATGAAACACATACATACAAACGCTATGAATATGTGATTACGAGAAGATTTTATACACGATAGACACTATATGCCTACACGGCACCGAAAGACAGAAAGAAATATATACATGCACATATTTTTTTACTTGCTCTATAGGGCAAGTATTGGTTTCGTGCAGAAAAAAAAAATCGAGGTTTTAATCAAACATGACATTACGATTATAGAGAAGCCCAAAAAAGTGGTTTTCGCCATACCGTCCGTCGGTCTGTCTGTGCGTCTGTGCGGATGTGCGGATGTGCGCTTTTTCACGTCATGCTACAGCCTAAACGGCTTGACGGATTTTCTTCAAACTTGGTATATAGCAGTTTGAAGAAAAACGGTTGTCGAGGTTTTTTTTATTTTGTTTTAGCCTGGCTCAAACTGGTACCTTTCAAGTAACGGTTTTTTTCAATTTGGATTTTCTCGAAAACGGCTCTAACGATTTTGATTAAATTTAAAATTTAGCTAACTTTAAGCATTTCTAACAAAACTGCGTTTTTTGTTTTTGCCTCAAATGGTCGTAACGAAAATCAGGTTTTAACGGCTTTTTTTCAAATAGCCATAAGTTCTCAACGGCTTGATTGAATCAACTCAAACTTTGTTTGACATAGTTTTTTATAGTGTTCTATAGGATGGTTTAGTAAATTTTTCACTGAAGCCTTTCTAAACGGTGGCTTCCATACAACGAGCCGTTGAGTTTTAGCCAACTTTTTTTGGTTTTTTCTAATTTTCTCGAAAATGGCTCTAACGATTTTGATTAAACTTTGTGTGTTATATTCTTTTAGTGTTTTGAAGAGAACTGCGTTTTTAGTTTTTGGCTAAAAATGCAAATAACGGAGATCTGCTCTTAACGGCTTTTTTTCAAATGGCCATAAGTTGTCAACGGTTGCATCGAATTCACTCAAACTTTGTTTGGTATAGTTCCCAACAGCTTCCTATCAGATGGCATTGATTTTTTTTCATTTTCTCTTTTTTAAATGGTGGCTCCAATACAAAGAGCCACTAGATTTTGGCCAATTTTATCATTTTTTCTAATTTACTCAAAAAAGGCTCCCCCGATTTTTATGAAACTTTTTATGTAACATACATAGAATACTTCAAACAAAACTGCATTTTTAGTTTTTGGCTATACATGATAATAGCGGACCGTCGGTCTGTCTGTGCGTCTGTGCGGATGTGCGGATGTGCGGATGTGCGCTTTTTCACGTCATGCTACAGCCTAAACGGCTTGACGGATTTTCTTCAAACTTGGTATATAGCAGTTTGAAGAAAAACGGTTGTCGAGGTTTTTTTTATTTTGTTTTAGCCTGGCTCAAACTGGTACCTTTCAAGTAACGGTTTTTTTCAATTTGGATTTTCTCGAAAACGGCTCTAACGATTTTGATTAAATTTAAAATTTAGCTAACTTTAAGCATTTCTAACAAAACTGGGTTTTTTGTTTTTGCCTCAAATGGTCGTAACGAAAATCAGGTTTTAACGGCTTTTTTTCAAATAGCCATAAGTTCTCAACGGCTTGATTGAATCAACTCAAACTTTGTTTGACATAGTTTTTTATAGTGTTCTATAGGATGGTTTAGTAAATTTTTCACTGAAGCCTTTCTAAACGGTGGCTTCCATACAACGAGCCGTTGAGTTTTAGCAAACTTTTTTTGGTTTTTTCTAATTTTCTCGAAAATGGCTCTAACGATTTTGATTAAACTTTGTGTGTTATATTCTTTTAGTGTTTTGAAGAGAACTGCGTTTTTAGTTTTTGGCTAAAAATGCAAATAACGGAGATCTGCTCTTAACGGCTTTTTTTCAAATGGCCATAAGTTGTCAACGGTTGCATCGAATTCACTCAAACTTTGTTTGGTATAGTTCCCAACAGCTTCCTATCAGATGGCATTGATTTTTTTTCATTTTCTCTTTTTTAAATGGTGGCTCCAATACAAAGAGCCACTAGATTTTGGCCAATTTTTTCATTTTTTCTAATTTACTCAAAAAAGGCTCCCCCGATTTTTATGAAACTTTTTATGTAACATACATAGAATACTTCAAACAAAACTGCATTTTTAGTTTTTGGCTATACATGATAATAGCGGAAATTGCTTTTAGCAGTATTATTAATTTGGCCATAAGTGGACATTTGTATCATTTATAACACCCAAAAGATAACGTCTTAATTTTAAATATTAAAGGTTTCTTAACGTTAGCTCCCGTATATCGAGATTTCCAGTTTTAGCCAATTTTTTTTGGTTTTTACCAAATTTTTCAAAAATGAATTGTTCTTATTGATCGAAAAGTTTGTTTTCATCGGACTATTGCACCAACAGAGCAAGTACATGCGACCCAGTCGTGCATTTTATTTCTTGTCGCGTTTGAGCGACACCAGAAACAATGATAACGAAAAGAACGATCGAGAAGGTTTCCCTCTTGCTGTATGTGTTTCATGACTTAAAATCATACATACACAAGCATCGAAAGAAACATAGTACCATGTGACGGAGAAGGAAAACCATGTACATCTAAATCCTATGCGCAGCATACGAAAGAGAAATAAAATGCACGACTGGGTCGCACGTACTTGCTCTGTGGGTGCAATAGTACGACGGAAACAAACTTTTCGATCAATGAGAACAGCTCATTTTTGAAAAATTTGGTAAAAACTAAAAAAAATTTGGCTAAAACTGGAAAACTCGATATACGGGAGCTAACGTTTAGTAACCTTTAGTATATCAAATTTAGATGTCGTCTTTTGGGTGATATAAATGATATAAATTTCCGCTAATGGTCAAATTAATAAAACTGATATTACCAATTTCCGCTATTATCATGTGTAGCCAAAAACTAAAAATGCAGTTTTCTTTGAAGTATTCTATATATGTAACATACAAAGTTTCATACAAATCGGGCGAGCCTTTTTTGAGAAAAAACGAAAAAATTGGCCAAAATCTAATGGCTCTTTGTATTGGAGCCACCATTTAAAAAAAGAAAATGAAAAAAAATCAATGCCATCTGAAGGGAAGCTAAAAGAAACTATACCAAACAAAGTTTGAGTGAATTCGATGCAACCGTTGACAACTTATGGCCATTTGAAAAAAAGCCGTTAAGAGCAGATCTCCGTTATTTGCATTTTTAGCCAAAAAACGAAAACGTAGTTCTCTTAAAAACACTAAAAGAATATAACACACAAAGTTTAATCAAAATCGTTAGAGCCGTTTTCGAGCAAATTAGAAAAAACCAAAAAATATTGGCTAAAACTTATCGACTCGTTGTATGGAAGCCACCGTTTAGAAAGGCTTCACTGAAAAATTTACAAAGCCATCTTATAGAAAACTATAAAAAACTATGTCAAACGAAATTTGAGTAGATTCAATCAAGCCGTTGTGAACTTATGGCTATTTGAAAAAAAGCCGTTAAAACCTGATTTTCGTTAGGACTATTTGAGCCAAAAACGAAAAACGCAGTTTTGTTAGAAATGCTTAAAGTAAACCAAATTTTGAGTTTAATCAAAATCGTTAGAGCCGTTTTCGAGAAAATTCAAATTGAAAAAAACCGTTACTTGAAAGGTACCAGTTTGAGCCGGGCTAAAACGAAATAAAAAAAACCTCGACAACCGTTTTTTTTCAAAGTACTATATGTCAAGTTTGAAGAAAATCCGTCAAGCGGTTTAGGCTGTAGCATGACGTGAAAAAGCGCACATCCGCACAGACGCACAGACGCACAGACGCACAGACGCACAGACGCACAGACAGACCGACGGACGGTATGGTGAAAACCACTTTTTTGAGCTTCTCTATCATCGTAATGTCATGTTTGATTAAAACCTCGATTTTTTTTTTCTGCACGAAACCAATACTTGCCCTATTGAGCAAGTAAAAATACATGTTTTTTTTGTCGTTTCTTTTGCCTCGGCATCTATTAATGCAAATGATTGAGTTTAACTCATTTTAAGATTTTGCAGTCAAACGTGGAAGTCAGACAAGAAAAGTTCGGTTTTGAAAAAAAAAAACAAACAATAAAACAGACATATATGTATAAAGAAAAAAAAAAAAAAAAAAAAACAGTTCAATTTGCAGGAAAAGTGTCTTTTCAAGGGTAATAGTTTGTGTTTATTAAATAAAAATAGAAAATAAAACGTGCTGCTGTTGTGCTAGGGGTAAAATTGTTTTTTTTTGGTGTGTGTGTTTTTCTTTTATCTACCCGTGCGATGGTTTTATTCCTTTTCCTCGTCGGGTGGATACATATCTATTTTTTTTTTATTATTAAAAGTGCGTGTCATTGTTTTGATTTGGATAGTGACAAGTGAAGGGAGGCACTCCAATATAAATGGAGCAGCCATGAAATGTTTGAAGGCGAGAGAAGAGATGGGGCACTCGAATAAATAGAGTAGCCATAAATAATTTTGGAAGGTGGAAGGAAATTTATGTCGGGCGTGAAAATATAAGTTAAGTTTTTTACATAAATTTATTTAAAAAAAAAAGCAACTTTATTTTCCAACGTTCAAACTTAGACTAAATTACAATTTCAAACTTATTCTAAATAAATGTTGGGTTGACCTCGAATTCGCTCGCTTCGATCGTCAACCTCTTGGTTCCCATTATTGGTCGCTTCGATCGTCGATATTTTCCAGTGAATCCAGACGCTGAATCGGCAGAACGGATGTAGAACGGATGTTTGCTTAATAAACGTTGAATTGTGAAATGTTGGATTGAAGTATGAAATATTGAGTTATGAATTATGCTGATTTTGTCAATTTGTTTTAGCATGTGTCATTAACTCTTCCCCTCTTAAATGGAAACGTCCACGTATTAAAAAAATGGGATGTTGTGGAGTCTGGGATGTTCTCTGATGATAGGATTTTCAGGCCTTTCCGGAGGGATAAATACAGGTGCGATGGTTGTTCCGCCAAAGTTTCTTCTTTTCAGATATTATGATGAAAAATATGACTGCGAAAAAGGAATAATTTATAAATTGATGAATTTCTTTTTCTACCTGAATTTTGTCAATGGTTTTCGTATTATTCATGTGGAGTTCCTTCATAAGTTGTAAGGACAGGATTTCTTCTATTTCGGATTCTTCGGAGACTGCATGTAGTAGTGGTGGTAGTTCTTTAATTGTAGTAATTTCGTCAGCAATATATTGTTGATTCCTGATTCTTAATGTAGTGTTGGAGAATTTAATAAGGTAGGTGCCGTTCAATGATCTGGTGATATTATCTACTTCTATGTTACCATCGAAGTTGTTTAAAAGCATCGTTCCTGGTTGTATTTCTTCGACTTGTGGGATGTGGTGACTGTTCGTTCTTTTACAAGTAGCATTTTCATTTCTTATTAACTTATAAATACATTTATCGTTACTTAAGTCTATAATGTTAGATTGTTCGCACAACGATAAATCATTTATTGTTTTACATTCATTCTTTATTCCATATATAATATTGTTTTTCTTTAAAATATTTGTATTTGAAATTTTATTAACAACATTATTATTTTTTATCAATGGTTTTACAGTTAGTTTTTCGAATATTTCGTTTCCCGTTTTTGGAATGCTTAAAATATAAAGAATAGATGATATGTCTGTAGCGACTTTTATTTCGGCAAATTCTAATGCTTCTTCGATATTTCTAAAAGGTTCATTTGTTTTATTTTTATTTATATTTTTCAATATTACATCAATTTCTGATTTAGAAAGTATGTTTGAACTTACGATATTTTTCTTACTTAATTCGATTGCATATATTACATTAATTATTTCCTCTTTTATAAGCTTTGTTTTATAAAGTAGACTTAATATTAATTCGTTTGCAAAGGTTTTATCCTTTTTTAATTCGTTCATGATTTCGTTGGTTACATTAGTCAATTTATTTAGTCTTTCAATGTATGCCTTGTTTATTAGAACCTGATTATTATTATTTTCTAAAACATTATTTATCTTATTAACCATTACTTCATAATCATCGTGGTCGGGATTACCCGCGACCCATTTCCAGGCTGAGCCTATAAAGTTTAAAGATCTTTTTGATCTGTTTATTTTGATATT
Organism: Platycheirus albimanus; assembly: GCA_916050605.2. NCBI lineage: Eukaryota > Metazoa > Arthropoda > Insecta > Diptera > Syrphidae > Platycheirus > Platycheirus albimanus. The sequence continues at coordinate 337,034,839 of OU696696.1, forward strand.
ATTCATAAGGTTCTTAGTATGCTTGAGTTCGTGTTCCAGAATGGAAAAAAAAGCATTTTTAGGTGGGATATGTTCGTATAGGAGGGATGAAGTTTTCGCTATGAAGTCTTCATATGGAGGTATTTCTATGATGTGGATGAATTTGATGTTTCCAGTTTGGATTCTCGCAAACCCATGTTTTATAACTATTATTTCTGAGTTAGAATAATCGAGTATTCTAACTTCTGTGATGACGAAAGGGATAAAGTACCTGTAGGGAAAGAAAGGTTAATTTCAACTTTTTATATTTGATTTATGAACTATTCTGTCGGATTCTGTTACAATAATTTTGGTTTTATTTTCTTTGACTGTTTCTTTTTTGTAGCAAGGTGTTAGTTTTGAGCCTAATCTTTTGTTAATCTTGATATAAACGATATCACCAGGTGAGTAATTTTTTATGGGGTGTTTTTTCTTGTTATGATACTTTAAGTCACTGTTTTGTTTTTCTTGCAATTGTATTATGTTTTCTTTTCTTGCCTTTTCAAACTGTTCTGGGTCAGTGCTAACATTTCTGCCAAAAAATACTTCTATGGGTTTTTTTCCTATTGTTGAATGAACTGAGCAGTTGTATTCGTAGACTGATCTGTCTAATAACTCAAGAAATGATTTATGAATTTTCTCAGTTTTCAAACAGCGCATTATTTCCGAGAGTGTAGAGTGGAATCGTTCCACTTGTCCATTGACTGTACTAGAATGAGGGGGTGTCTTGTAAATTTCTATTTTTAATTGATCTTTCAAGAGAAAACATATGGATGCTGCACTAAACGATTTTTCATTGTCAAAGACGACAATTTTGGGAACACCGAAAGCAAATAGGATTTGTCTTAAGGGTTCTATTATGTCTTGTACTGCTCTTGATTTAAGGATTCTTGTTTGAGCATATTTTGAAAATTGTCTAAAGCAGTGAGAACTAGATTACCTTCGGTTGAATAGATATCTATATGTAGGATATGGCCTGGATATTGAGGAATGGGAGTTGGTTTGAGTTCAGGTTTTTGCGGATGTGGATCATATTTGTGTTCTTGGCAGATTTGGCACTGTTTAACTAGTTTATTAATTTTTGCATTCATCTGTGGAAAGTAGTAATTTTGGAGTAGCTGCGTTTTATTTTCGCGAGCATTTCTGTGAGCTCTGTTATGAATTTTAAGAATATGTTCTTCCTGTTCTGTTGAGTTGGGCAAGTCAGTAACTTTTGTTTGAGTGAATCGGATTTTATAGTTTTTAAAGTAAAGTGGGTAAAGGTTTTGGATAATTCCCATAGTTTCTTCATTGGTCATGAGCCCGTTTATGATGTTAGGTATGAGGTATCGTTTGAATATGGAGATAATGTTTTCCTTAGAGTAGGAAGGTTGGACAAAAGTATGTCTACGGAATTTCGGAAAAGGAAATTGGAGTTGATAAGAGTTATCTTCTCCTATAAGGAGGATAAGCTGATTTTTGAATACGTTGATTGGGACTTCTACTGCTGGTATAAGTTCATGTGATGAACTTTCATCACTATGTTGGGAAGCTGTAAGGGAATTTATCTGAGAGACAGGTGGTCTTGAAAGTGTGTCAGCGACAACGTTGGATTTACCTGGCTTGTATCTTAATTCGTAGTTGTATTCTTCTAACGCTGCTTTCCAACGTTTCATTTTAGAGTTATGATTTTTGTTACTAAGGGCATATGTGAGAGGTTGATGGTCTGTTAAAATTTTCACTTTTGCTGAGCCATAAAGGTAATTTCGAAAAGAATTCAGAGCCCATATAATGGCCAGCATTTCTTTTTCATTTGCGGCATAAGACTCTTCCGTTTTACTTAAAGTTCTTGAAATCAACATTATAGGTTTATCCTGTTGGGATAACACTGCTCCAAGAGCGTAATTTGAAGCGTCGGTTGTGAGTTCGAATTCTTTTTTGTAATCGGGATAGGTTAAAATTATGTCTCTTGATGCTAGGGATTTTTTAAGTTTGTCGAATGCTTCTATTGCTTCATCATTAAGGTTAATCAATTTTTTGGAAGAAAGATTTTTGGACAAGCGTCCGTCTTCCCCTCTTAAAAGGGCTGTTAGGGGCTTTGCTAATTTTGCATAGTCCCTAATAAAGCGTCGATAATACCCTGACAGACCTAAAAATGAACGTAAATCTTTGAGTGTTTTAGGGTATGGAAACTGAAGTACTGCCTTTACCTTCTCTGGATTAGTTTTTATGCCATCAGAGGAAATTAGGAATCCAAGGAATTCGACTTCCTCTTTAAAAAATTCACATTTATCTAGCTGCACCTTCATATTGGCAGCTTCAAGAGTTTTGAAAACAGTCTCAATACTTTGCAAATGTTCTTTTTCGTTTTTTTTGAAAATGATGATATCATCAATGTAAACGAAACATATTTTTCCAATATGTTCTCTCAATATGTCATCAAGCGCTCTTTGAAAAATGGATGGAGCATTTTTCAGACCGAAAGGCAGCCTGGTGAATTCGTATTTCCCATTATTCACCGAGAAGGCTGTTTTTTCAATATCCTTTTCTTTGAGAGGGATTTGGTGGAATCCACTTTTTAGGTCAATGACAGTGAAATATTTATTTTGACCTAGTTGCGCTAATACTTGATTGATTTCAGGGATTGGGTACTTATCAGGAATAGTGATGGTAAATTAATAAACTTGTTTACCGGTTTACGTTTTAAAAAATTATTTTATTTTTCTATTCACTTAATTATAAAGTTAGTAGGTATTTTTTAAAACTGCGGTTCAAGAGTGATTCAATTCTCGGTCGAGTTACTAAACGAACGAATATGATCGAGCTGCGAAGAAAGAATGAATCCAACTTCATCTCGGATTCTTATTGATCATCCATCAGATACATTTATCATAGTATGATGATGTGATCGGCAGCCAATAAGAGATGGTGTGAATTTCCTGATGACGAGATAATGCTTCATCGTCATTTTCTGCAAATGGGATCTAACGACGAAATAGAGTTTGTCGCAGATTTCGTGGGAATTGATTTTATTGTCCGAAGGGATGCTTTGCTTATGTTAGCATTCTTGAATCGGACATGGGGTCTTTTGTTTATGTTATCGCGATACGGATGTGGGGTCTTTTGCTTATTTTAGCTTCAATGATTGCTATGATTGAATCATGCAATAAAGTGAACGTTAACACCCCCTTACTTCTGAAGTGATCGTCCCGATCGCTCATCTATTGCTTTCCTTGTTTCTTCCAAACATCGTAATGTTGCCATCTCAAACGCTTTCTTATTGTTGTCTCTTTGTCTTATCTTGTATATTGTTAGTAGTTTTATAATTCTAAAAATGCTTAAAATTAATACAAAATTTATTGTTATACCCCACAATATTGGGTGTTTCTTTACATCACTTATGCATGGCTCTATGAAATCAATATTGTTGTATTTAAGTTTACTATTACTTGATTCTAAGTATTTTATAATTTCCAACTGCTCATATCTTGTATTTTTAATATGTTCAAGTACTTTATTTCTAACATTTTCATAAAATTGATTATCAATAGTTATATTGTCTTTAAAAAGAATGAGCTTAGTTCCAATTACTGTTTCATTATTAACATTATGTGTTCCTGTTATTAATATTGTTCCTTCGTTAATCCTTTCAAATGGTAGATTTCTTTCTTGAATTTTAATACAAGTGGCTTTAGCTTTATTTAAAAGTTCTGTTAAACAATTGATTTCCGTATTTATTTTACAAAGATTGCTATTTAGTTCTAATTTACATTCACTGTCATAAAATTGATTTTTACATCGAATGATTTCTTGAGGTATTAATAGTTTTCCTCCGTTAATGTTATTGCCGCGAACTTTATAATGTTCACATAAGTTTCTTATTTTTGGGTACTGTATATATATAATGAACATATTTTTGTTTTGTATTATTTTAAACCTTGACGCGTCTAAAACGTCTGAAATTGATATTTCTAATTTTTCTTCTTCAATAACATTTTTTATTTCTTCTAAGTCTAAAATCATAGTGTTAAGTACATTTGATTTTCCCAAATTTATAGTGTTTATGATTTCTCTTAAATCTATTATAACATATTTCAACATAATTAGAAATTCGTTGTCGTTATTTGTATTTTCAATGACACCGTGTATTTTTATGGTTTCTATCAACTGTGCATTAAGTGTAAATTGCTTATTATTTGATTCAACTAGCTCTTCTAACTTTGTATTTATTTTCACTAGATCATCGTGGTCAGGAGTTCCACTGATCCACTTCCATAGAGTTCCTAGTTCATTTAGGCCTCGTCTAGTTCTTATTTTTATCACTATTTGTTCAAGAAGGTTTTCAGTTATTTCTATATCCTTTTTAAGTTGTTTTGATTTTTCCCCACTATCTAATTTTATTGTGTTTAGGATATCTTCATAAAATGTTATATTTAACATATGGTAAATTTCTCCCGTTTCGTTATATACAGCTGCAGGGCCATCCTCTATGAGAATATACTCCTCGTTTGTATAATCTACTATTTCTCCTTGGACAATAGTTGTCATAAGCATTAGTATAAGCAGCATCTGCAAATATATTAACTCCTAATATTATCTTTGTGTATGATTCTATTTCTTGAATCTAAAATTTTGTTCCCTAAATCCTGTTTAACTTTCCTCTTTTTATATAGCTGTTTATTCTTTGATTTTCTTTGACCTGTGTCTGCATAAATTATTTCCCCATTTTTATAATCTTTATGATTACGTTTTTTATTGTGGAATTCTAACATCTTAGCCTGTTTGTTGATTAATCCATCCCTAATATCTTTACTATCGTTGAAGTTATGAAAAACGTCTGCTGGTATTCGTTCTGTGGTAGAGTGAATACTTTCATTATAAGCTTTAACTGCTAATGGCATTAAATCTACTACATCCTCTAATAATGTTTGGGTTTTCTTTATTCTAAGTAATTCTGTTATCGTAGAATGAGCTCTTTCTATTGGACCGTTACTTTTGCTATGCGCTGGTGGAGTTACTTTATGTTCTACTTTTAACCGTTTATACGCTAGTTCTGCTGATGGCGAACAAAAAGATGCCTCGTTATCAGTAGTAATGGTTTTTACAATGCCAAATAATGGAATTAGTTCAATCATTCTATTTTTCGCGTCTGTTTTACTTGTGACATGGGAAACTACTAAATACTTTGAAAAGGTGTCAATCATTGTTAAAAAAGAATTATTGTCGTTGTAATAAATATCAGCATGTATATGCTCTCCCCCCTTCTCTGGTATTGGAGCCTCTCCAATTAAATGTCTATTAGGATGTCTATCATACTTGTTTGTTTTACAAGTTTCACAAATCTTAGTTATACCAATTATTTGTGCAAACATATTTGGCCAACAAAACTTATTAATAATTTGTTTATATATTTCTTTTGCCTGCCTATGAGCTCTTTCGTGTTCTTTGTTGATAATCTCTATTTTTTTATCTTCATCGGTTATATCTTCTACTATCTTATTAGTATATATGAATTTTATGTTGGGAAACTCACTGACTAAACGATTTTTAATTTTATAAAATACTTCTTCAGTTGCGTAAATACCTATGTTTACGTTCTCTCTAACAACCTCTTTTAGTTTATTAATTATTTCGAGATCCTTGAATAATACGATATGCCTCCAAATTCCCTTATGTATTTGATTGCTTATTATTTTATTATTTAGGCTTTCACTAATGACTAATTGACTCTTAAAATGATTTACACTTGTACCTGTACGTTTAATAATCTCAACGGGGCTACTGCTTGCACTATGTGCTGTTCCGGCAACTGAATCATTATTATCCTCTTCTAATATGTTGAGCTCTTGCCGGCTTAAGGCGTCCGCTACTACATTTTCTTTCCCAGGTTTGTAAGTTATCACTGGAGCGTATTCTTCTATGAACGCCTTCCAACGTTTCAGTTTAGCATTAGGATTTTTATCCGACATGGCAAACGTCAATGGTTGGTGGTCCGTATATATATGGATGCCACTTGTTCCATAGAGGTAATTCCTCAAATTCTTCAAGCTCCATACAATCGCTAACAATTCCTTTTCATTGGTTGCATAATTTTCTTCTGTTTTACTTAACATTCTGCTAATAAATGTAATAGGTTTATTCTTTTGACTAAGTACTGCGCCTATGGCTGAGTTACTAGCGTCGGTTGTTAATTCAAATCCTTCTTTAAAATCTGGTTGGTTTAATACAATATTTTCTTGAAGTTTATCTTTTAGAATTTGAAATGCTCTCTTTCCCTCTTCGTCTAACTCTATCACTACCTTTTTGCTTTTTGCATTATTATCCTGTTGCCTTAAAAATTTAGTAAGGGGCTTGCTTATCATTGCGTAGTTTCTAATAAATTTACGATAATAACCGCTAAGTCCTAAAAATGATCTGAGTTGTCTTAATGTTTTTGGCTCTGGATATTCTTTAATTGTTTGAACCTTCTTTGGATCTGTTTTAATATTATTATAGGAAATTACGTATAATAAAAATTCGACTTCCTGCATGAAATATTTGCTCTTTTCACTGCTAATTTTCATATTGGCTTCACTAAGTGCTTTGATTATGATCTCGATATGCTCTAAGTGTTTCTCTTCTGATTCAGAAAATATAATGACATCGTCAATATATACGTGACAGAATTTTCCTATATAAGGCCTAAGAATATCATCCATCGCTCTCTGTAATATAGAGGGTGCATTTTTTAATCCAAACGGCATACGAAGGAATTCGTATTTTCCATTGTTAACACTAAAAGCTGTTTTTTCCCTATCTTCTTTTTTCATCATAATCTGGTGGAACCCACTTTGTAAATCTAATGTTGTAAAGAATTTAGATTTTCCCAAATTGAATAGGATAACAGAAGTATCTGCCATTGGATACTTATCTGTTTTCGTAAAAGCGTTAAGCTTCTTGTTGTCTATAACTAATCTGTGTTTTTTTGATCCATCTTCATTAACTCCCTTTTTATCTACTACCCACACTGGTGAGTTATATGCTGATCTACTTGGTGCTATTATATTGTTTTCTAATAAATCATTCACTTCATTATTCACAAATTCGCTCACTGCCTGAGGATAAGGATATGACTTTGACCATATTGGTTCATCCTTAGTTGTTTCTATTGTTGCAATAATATTTGTATTATACGGAAGATAACTTGGTTTGTCTGTAAAAATTCCCTGAAATTTCCTTAAAATATTTTTCAGCCGCTCTATGAACGTTTCTTCTGTACTCATGCAGATAGTTAAACTGTTCACTAATTCCTCATTGAATAGTAAAGGTACTATGCCTTTCTCATATTCTAGCGTACTATCGACTACATTAATTTTTCCTTTTATCTTCCTAAGGGTTCTCATGCCTATTATCAAATCATATTCTCGCAATTCGTTTAATTCATAAAATTTGTCCTTAATTCCTAATATATTGATTTCTTGATATTTATTTATCAAGCTTGTGCCATGCACGCTCCTAACTCTAGTTACAATTTCTAAGTCTTTATTTTTAAATAGCCCTGGCTTGACATAACTATGTGTCGCACCGGTGTCAATTAAAATGTTAAAAACATTACCTGTCCTTGGATCAGTCCGTTTAATATAGGGCAAGTCGTTCCTTATTCTAAAAAATTATCTCCCTCATTAAGATTATTTAATCTTGGATTTTTTGATACCTGAACCTGGTCACTGAGTGGCCTGTCGCGCTTAAAAGGATTATTATTATTTCTGATTTCATTGTTAAATCGTTGGTCCCTGAATTGATTATTACCATAATATCTATTGGCATTATTATTATATTGTGGTTTTGGGCGGAAATTGCCACTTCCTAAATCCATTTGTTGTGGTGATACTATTTGGTTATTGGGTCGCTGATATTGATTTGACGAACCCGGAAAATTATTGTTCAACCTTGGTTGAGAATGAAAGAAAGGGCGTTGTACCTGTTTTTGAGGTGGTACCCTATTAAAATGATGATAATCTGTTTTATACGGATTACCAATTGAGTCTCTATGCCTTATTGATTGGTTCACTTCAATTTCCTGAGCTTTCGCTAGAGCATTGGGAAGATCCCCGGACATAAAGAAAAAACCAAATTGCTCATGGGTTGGTTTAACCCTGTTATAAATACCCTCAATGCATTTTCCCTAGCTACCTGAATTAAGACATCTGTTTCTGCCGTTCTTACCCCATAACTCATAATGGTTTTATTTGTTATCAAAGTTAAAAGTTTGTTAACCTGATCATAATGTTCTTGCAATGTTTGTTTCCCTTGTCTAGCATTAGACAATTCAGTTTGTAACATATGAATTGGTCTTTTATCTTCATATGTTAAATCAAGACGACCTAAAATTGCGTCGACATGCAATGGTGTGCCATGTGAAGTTAATACATCATTTGCTTTACCTATAATTTTATTTCTTAAGATATTCACAGCTGTAAAGTAGCTTGAACTTCCCTTACAATGATCATAAGCTTTCATGCAGTGCGTTACTGAAGTACGCCGACTTATATAGTTATCCCCATCAAATTGTTGTAAGCTTTTAACTAATTCTAAACTTTCTTTTTTTGTGTTATTGGGGTCAATCGCCACGTCAACATATGGAATTATGTTGTCGGACGGTGCTAATCTACTTAATGATTCTGTCAAATAATCTATCTGTTTTTTCAATTCTACATTGCTATCAGCTATTGATTGTGCAATTAATGCATGCAGTTGATCGGCTGTCATTGCCATTATTAATACAAATATATATAAATATTCTTAGAGTATAAATATAATAATGGTTAAAATATAATTAATATTCTTTAAACAATACAATTTGGTCAGTTTATATAGGTGGTTTTCCAAATTGTAGATGAAAAATCCTTAAATTATTTCTTACTTTAAAATTTTTCAAATATTCTGCTTCCTGCTTTCAAATATTCTGCTTTCTGCTTTCAAATATTCTGCTTTCTGCTTTCACTCACTGTTCGACGTCTTTTCCTTAATAGTTTTTTTTTCAATAAAAGTTAGTTGGAGCAAACAACAATGATAATTTCTTTGAATTTCACTTTACGTTGTTGCCCTTTATTATTATTCACCGTCAGCTTCAATTTACACTGTTAAGTTTTTTTTCACTAATTAACGTTGTTATTGCTCTTATCTTTTTGAGCTTCCTCGAAAACTTTTTTTATTTTCAGGCACTTTTCCACTAAGTTATTATGTTTTATGGTTCTGCGAACCTTTTCGTTAATTTTATTTTTTTGCTCTTTACTTTTAGCTGGGTCTTCACCTGACCACATAATATTATTATTATATTTTTGACACTTGAATTCTTTTCTTTAGTTGGAATATTTTTTTCCAATTTCACTTTAATGGGATATATATATATGTATATTTTTTTTAAAACACTATTTACGTATTATAGGATTTTCCGGCAATTATGTCCGTACTTCTCTTGATCTTTGTCGAAGAATTCTTTTTCTCAACGCTTACCTCTCAGGGTTTTAAGCTGAGTAGGATTACTGATTTATTTTTTGTTTAACCCCTGTAGCTAGAGTGATTACTTTTTCTTTTCATCACTTTGAATGCACTTTTTTATTGACGTGATTGTGAATGAGTTGGGTGTAATTATACCCGTTTAAATTACTTTACTCATTCAATTTTTTGTGATAAGGTTTAATTTTACCCTTATTTAAAATTAATTTAATCACTTTTTTTTTCACTTTATTCACAATAAAAAAATTACAGGTCCCTGCTCGGGCGCCAATTAATAAACTTGTTTACCGGTTTACGTTTTAAAAAATTATTTTATTTTTCTATTCACTTAATTATAAAGATAGTAGGTATTTTTTAAAACTGCGGTTCAAGAGTGATTCAATTCTCGGTCGAGTTACTAAACGAACGAATATGATCGAGCTGCGAAGAAAGAATGAATCCAACTTCATCTCGGATTCTTATTGATCATCCATCAGATACATTTATCATAGTATGATGATGTGATCGGCAGCCAATAAGAGATGGTGTGAATTTCCTGATGACGAGATAATGCTTCATCGTCATTTTCTGCAAATGGGATCTAACGACGAAATAGAGTTTGTCGCAGATTTCGTGGGAATTGATTTTATTGTCCGAAGGGATGCTTTGCTTATGTTAGCATTCTTGAATCGGACATGGGGTCTTTTGTTTATGTTATCGCGATACGGATGTGGGGTCTTTTGCTTATTTTAGCTTCGATGATTGCTATGATTGAATCATGCAATAAAGTGAACGTTAACATGGTATTGAGTTTGCGGTAATCGATCACGGGTGAATTGTATGGTGATCTTGAAGGTCTTATTATACCATCTTTAACCAGTTCCTGTATTTGGCTTTCTACCTCGTCTTTGAGGGCCATTGGATAAGGATAACATTTTGTATAGACGGGTGAATCTGAAGTTGTTCGGATTTCTCCTTTTACAACGGTGGTATAAGTTAATTTCTCGTCTGGATCATCGAATAATTTTAAATACTTCCATGCAAGTGTTTTTATAGAGGCTTCTTGTTCAGTCGTCATATGTTGCGTTCGCAACGACAAAGTATTGACTGATTGTGCAGCGAGCTGCTTAATTCGAATTTTAGTAGAGCCTTTAATTGTCATGTAATTATGACGAGTATAGATAATTGCGGATAAATCTTTTAGACTATCATTTCCGAGGATAGCGTTAAAAGATTTTAAATGTGGCATGAGAAAAAATTTAATTTTAAGATCTATTATTCCGAACAAGTTAACTAAAGTATGGTGTGTTATTTCTACGTTTCCTCCTACAGAATAAGCAAAAAATCTTTCTTCATTGGGTATTGGGTTTTTTATTAAAGAGGGCTGAATGTAATTTTTATTGGATCCTGTATCGATTAGAATTTTAAGCACTTCGTTACCAGATGTTTTTACTTCGATATAGGGCAACGAAGAGCTTGCTAATCTAAAAAATTTATGTCACTGAATTCAGAAACTATTTCAGTGACATTATTATCTATTTGCTCATTGTTAATGGGTTCAATATAATTATTGAAAGTTTGTTCGTATTGCTGGTCATCTAACTGAGAGGCGTCGAAGTATTGCTTCAGTTCTGACTCTTCTGGGTTTTCTTGAGGTGATGTGTTCAAGTGAAAATTCCTTTGTAATTTACTAGGATAATTGGGTTGTTGTGGCTGATTGTTGGCTCTTTTCGGTGCAGGTGGCCAGTTTCTCTGTTGTTGTTGATATTGCGGTCTATTGACATAATTAACTCTAGCTGTTCCCATAGTTGATGTTTCCATGTGTTCCTGTCTAGGTTGTGGCCTTGGTGGTGGTCTGATGTTGTTTCCTTGAGCTTGATTAAAGGGTTGATGTTGGAAAGAATTGCTTTGGAAGGGTAGTTGCCTAGGACCATTGTTATTGAGTGGAAATGGGCGACGATTATAATTCATTACAGGACGGGGAACCTGTGCAAAGTGGGCAAGCTGTGGATAGAATGGGATTTGGCGATTTGGTAAGGAACTATTACTATGTATTCTTCTGGTAGGAAGTTCTGGGGGCGTTGCATTATGGATTCTCCTCGTGTTATTATTTGATGCTATTGCATACTGAGCACGATAATTTTGATTTTCGAGTTTTAAGCATAAATGTAAAGCTTGGGGTAAATCTGAAGGTTCTCGGATGCCGAGAAGCCTAGGCAGATCGCCTTTAAGACCCCTTATAAAGGTGTCTAGAGCTTTGTCCCTATAAGCATGCATTAACATGTTTAATGCTTCTGATCCCATTTCCATAGAGGAAATTTTGTTAAGAATCAATGAAAGATGAGTATAGACTTCCTGGTAGAAGTCCTGTACAGAAGAGTTACCCTGCACTAAAGAAGTTAATTGGTACTCTAAAGTTCCCAGGTCACGCTTATCTGCGTAATGAAGCGTTAAGCATCTGGAAATATTTTCCCAATTAAGAGGAGTATTGTAGGACTCGAGAACATGGTCTGCGTGTCCAACAATTTTATTTCGGATAACGTTTATAATACCGAAATATTTTGGGGATCCTCTTGTAGAATCATAAATTCTAAGTATTCTTTCGACGCTTTTGCGCCATGAACTAAATTCGCCTGGTTGCCCAGAAAACTCTCTCAAGCTTCTGACAACGTCAGGTATTTTGTCAAGGTCTGAAAGATTTCCTTGTTGTTCTGGGTTGATAACCTGATCGGTTCCTGCGAATTGATCAGAGTTGGGGTTCATTATAGAATGAACAATGCGCCTACCATCTGTTTGGAGGGCTTGAGTTACCATCGAGGTAATTAAGTTCTGTAATTCAACACGACTTATGCTATTGTTTTGTTGCACTGGAGGATTTTCTTGGGGGACAATGGGAGGTCTGGCAAGATTTTGTGGATTCGCCATGGTTTTTTTTTTTCTTTCTTTTAAGATTTTACACCTAATTATTATTTTATTTTCGAACTATTTTGTGTGTTAAGGTTTTGACTATCTATTAAATTGATTTCGATTTTAAATTTTTCTTTGCGTATAGGTTTGTATTTAAAATATTTTTTTTTTTTTTTTTAAATAACGTTACAAGGCATTAATTGATTTAACTTATTTTCGCAAATACTTATTTTTATATATTTTATATTTCTTAAAATAATAAGGTTCTTAATTTGTATCACTTTTTATTAAATTATGAATTTTTTTTTTTTTGTAAAAAGAAAATGAAGTTTTTATGACCTTAAAAATAATTGTAAATTGTTTCTCATAAATTAATTAAATCCTTTCATAATATTCTCAACCATTGATTTCTTAATTTTTCTCAATATGAAAATTAAAATTTAAAATATTTTTATTTTTCAAATAAGTAATCTAAAGATACGCTAATATTTAAAATTCTTACAGTAAAAAGATGAAAAGCATGTCTGTGGAGCGGCGTGTAGTTCAACTACGTCCTTTTTGCTTTGCTGCTACTTAGGGGCCCTTTTTCCAATTCTCCAGCAATTTATGGTTTTTCCACTTTGTTTTAAAACTGTTTTTTTTTATTATTCTGCAACAGTTTATCATATATATTTTTTTCACTTTGTTTTAAAATTGTCACAATTTTAAAGGGATTCTTTCGGGACACTTATTTTTTTAAATCAATTTCGCGAACCGAGGGGACTACTTGAGAACACTTTTCGGTATACTAAATGTTTTTTTTCTACGAACCGATTGTACCTACTATTTAGGGACTGTTTACCGGGACGAACGACACTTAGATTTTTTTGCGATACTTGACTTTAAATGTCCCTACTGCTCGGGCGCCAGTTAAGTTTTTTACATAAATTTATTTTAAAAAAAAGCAACTTTATTTTCCAACGTTCAAACTTAGACTAAATTACAATTTCAAACTTATTCTAAATAAATGTTGGGTTGACCTCGAATTCGCTCGCTTCGATCGTCAACCTCTTGGTTCCCATTATTGGTCGCTTCGATCGTCGATATTTTCCAGTGAATCCAGACGCTGAATCGGCAGAACGGATGTAGAATGGATGTTTGCTTAATAAACGTTGAATTGTGAAATGTTGGATTGAAGTATGAAATATTGAGTTATGAATTATGCTGATTTTGTCAATTTGTTTTAGCATGTGTCATTAACTTATATTAACAAATACTGGAGCGCAGACGTGCGCTCAGGTATGTAAAAAAAAAAGGGGGACGGAGAAGGAATAAGCAGAAAAATACGAAGTGTATGCGTAATCACAAACTGGAAAGACAATATAATCTCTTAACGGAGATTTGAGCAGGAAAATTAGGATTAAAATTGTTTTTAAAAAACTATTTTTTTTCTTTTGTGGAAGGGCAAAATATAATTAATATCAAAACAGTGACACATATTAGGAATATTTTTTTTATTATTTGGTAATATTATGCGGCAGCACGTTAATTTATACAAGGGTTAAGCGGTGTTTTTTTTTTTATTTATTATTATCATTTTATTATAATTTCAATTTGCAAATGGGAATTTCTTTTGCCAAGGTTGAGAGTACCGGTGGCAGAGCAATTTGTTAGATTTTTGCCGCAACCGGGAAATTCCTTCTCTCAAGACGAAGTACCAAAAGCAAATTTTATTATATTAATTATATTTTGGCACTGGGAAATATATTTACAAGTACCTACCGCAAACAATTTTCAGCAAATTAATCGATGAACATTCAAAAAGAACACAAAGTTTCGATGAAATATTAACATAATATAAAATTGTTGGCATCGTTTCAGGTGGAAAGAATTCGCAAAATGAATGCAAGGAAAGATAAGAAGGAAGGACAAGAGAGAAGGAAAACGAAGGAAAATAATCCGACGGAAGGAATGGGTGAACCCAACTATGAATACTTGTTTGACAAGGGGGTTCATACCATAAGCAGGATGCTGGCATTTACCAGTTCGGAAGGCTTCATGGAGACATCCATTGAAGAGATAGAGGTGCGGATGGAATCGTTGAAGGAAAGTTGGGCACAGCTCCAAGTCTACGAGGGGCAAATCGCCAAGAAAAGCGATCTCCTGATCAGCTTGGAGATTGAAAGGAAGGCTGCTGAGGCGGAAAGGAACTACTTCACAGTGCATGCTGCACTGAAGAAAATAATCAATCAGCTGCTTCCAGCTACAACAGGAGAAGGACAACCCATAGCTGTGCAAGTGAATCTGCCATTTGCACAACATGATGTTCAGAAGACATGGGGAGATTTCGACGGCAGTTTCACAGTGGCAGTACACAACAACGACAAAATATCTCCTGCATACAAGTTCGCATACTTGAAGGCGTCGCTTATTGGAGGAGCTCAGCGTGCTCTAGGCGAATGGCAATTGACCGAGCAAAACTATTGCGAGGCATGGAAGCGACTATGCGAACTTTACAACAAGAAGTATGTCACATGTCGTGCACTGCTGAGAAGATTTTTTGCTCTGCCGAGTATGGAAGGAGTGCCAAGGGCTGCTGGATTGCAGAAGATGTCGAATACATGCCACGAGACATTGAGGCAATTGGCCGCGCAAGGGATCCCGACAGATCAATGGGACATGATAGTAGTTCATGTTCTCCATGAAAAATTGGATCACGAGACAGCATGTAAACGGGAAGAGTTTCGAACCAGCGAAATGCCGACGGCGAAGGAACTCTGTAATTTCCTAGACAGAAGAGCAGAAACTCTAGGAAGCGCGATGGAAAATAGAAGGAAGGACCAACAAACTGGCTCCAATCAAATGCGTGTCAACGCAGGAAGGTATGGCGAGACGGCAACGTCTAGCCATAAGACAAGGAAGGCGGAAAATACGGATGGAAAAAAGAGGCCGTGTCACTCTTGCAAATCGATGGAGCATCCAATTTGGTGACGCTAATCTTGAAGGCAAGACAGGACTTTGTGAAGGATAAGCAACTATGTCCAAACTGTTTAAAAACTGGACATACGACGAAGGATTGCTTTCAAGGGCCATGCACTAGATGCCCAAGCAAGCCATTACATAACAGCGCACTTTGCCCAATAAAAGAACTACGGAAGGCTGACGGTACTGTCCTAAACGTGCAGGACAAAGGAAAGAAGCGAAGGAACGAGCAGGAAATCAACGACAAGAAGAAATATGACTGACAACGAGCATTACGAAAGCGTTCTCGGCTAGAGGAGAGAAGGCCGAAAGATCTGATGGCAACGACAAAGATGGAGATGGATTTCGAAGGGGGGGCAAGCTGGAATGACTTTAAGAGAAATAATTTTAAGAATACTTGGGACAATAAAGTCACAAATAAAAATTATCTAGCGTCTTTTAACCATAATGTTGAAGGAAATTTTACTCTCTTACCAACAGCACAGGTACGAATCGAGATGGATGGAAGGAAATATGGCCCCATAAGAGCTCTATTAGATACAGGCGCACAGCCTAATCTAATAAGCTATCAATTACATCAAAAGCTTGCACTGCCAAGGATTCGAAAGACCGGAAGGCTAATAGGTATCGAAGGCGAGCCATTTAACGTCAAATATAAGGCGGTGCTCAAGATAAACCCATGGTTTGAATCTACGGAGGCGATAGAACAAGAATGTTGGGTGTTACACAAGGATAGTAAATGGCAACCAATTGTGCCTACACACCTATTGTTGGGCTGCAAGTTTGTAGCACATGCATTTATCACTGTATTGGAACGTCAGCCCAGTGGTACCTTGTCTATGGAAACAATTCTTGGAAAAATTATGTTTGGTGAATACGAAAGCGAAATTCATGAGAAGGCTAACGAGCAAAATTTACATTTGCAAGTTGTCTGTATGGACAACGACCAACTACACGAATCACTCAAACGGTTTTGGCAACTAGATGACATTGAATCATCACAGTGCAGGACGAAAGAACAAGAGCAGGTGGAACAGATTTTCATCAGAACATATACGCGTGATGACACTGGAAGGTTCATAGTCAAGATTCCTTTGAAAGAATCAGCAAAAGACATTGGAAGCTCGGAACTTATAGCGAAACGCAGGTTCCTGGCTTTGGAAAGAAAATTGGGAAGTGATGCAGAACTGAAGGAGAAATATATTAATTTCATGAAAGAGTACGAAGAGATGGGTCACATGACGCCAGTAACTGGCACTAGCGATAGAAAAACGATTTATTATATACCACATCATTGCGTTACGAAAAAATTTAGAGTCGTTTTTGACGCCAGCTGCAAGACAACGAAGGGAATTTCACTTAACGAAGAACATATGTTGGGGGAGAAGCTACAGAAGGACTTACACGAAATCTTGTTGCGTTTTAGAAGACATCGAGTCGCAATTAGTGCAGATATAAAGATGATGTTTCGGATGGTGAAAATTGCGAAGGAACAATGGGATCTACAAAGAATACTTTGGAGAGAAAACCCGAACGAAAGATTGAAGGAATATTGGTTGACAGTAGTCACCTATGGGATGACCTCATCAGCTTATAATGCTGTACGAGCGTTAATCCAATGTGCGAAAGAAAAAGAGATGGAATATCCGAAAGCGGCGAAGGCCATAATGGAAGATTTCTATATGGACGACTGTACCACAGGTGCAGACTCAGAGGCGAAGGCGATAGAATTATCGAAGGAAATCGATCACATATTGAGGAGTGCAGGCTTCGAGCTTAGAAAATGGAAATCCAATTCTAAAACTCTATCAGAGAACATGAATTATGAAGAGCAGGAATCAATCTTGTTTCAAGATGATGAGAAGGCATCAATACTTGGTCTTAAATGGCTGCTTGAGAAGGATCAGTTCACATTTGTGGTAAAAACACCAGTGACTGAACAAGTAATGACAAAGAGAAAGATCGTGAGCTGCATAGCTCAACTTTATGATCCAAACGGATTCATAGCTCCTGTAACGATTATTGGAAAGATTCTCATTCAAGACATATGGCGCTTAAACATTGACTGGGATGAGATGCTACCGGAAGGAATCGAAAGAAGATGGAAAGATTTTTGGGAAGAGATAACATTCCTAGAAAACGTAAGAATTGACAGATGGATGAATACATCGGAAGGAACAAAGAAGGAAATACATGGGTTTTCGGACGCGTCTGAAAGAGCATATGGAGCTGTAATTTATATAAGAACTACAAGTTCCGATGGAAGGATAAGAGCAGGTTTGGTAACGTCAAAAACGCGCGTCGCACCATTAAGAACAGTTACTATACCACGATTAGAGCTCGCCGCATCTGAGTTATTGGGACGACTGACTGTCAGTGTCATTAAAACGATGGAATGGGAAGGTATAGAGTACAATCTCTGGACGGATTCACTGGTAGCATTGCACTGGATAAACAAACTACCATGTGATCTAAAGACATTCGTGGCAAATCGAGTATCATCCATACAAGAGAATACTGAAGTCAAGAGATGGAAACATGTTGGTACGAAGGAAAATCCAGCGGATTTATTGAGCAGGGGAATAAAACCATCATCTTTGGTGAAAAATAAGCTATGGTTACATGGCCCAGAATGGTTATCAAAACCTTGAGTTACATGGTCATCTGAAAAGTTTGTACCAAATGTTTCAGATGGGGGGAGGGATGAGATAAAGGTGTTTGTGATAACCAGTTTCACAGATCCTCTATCTATATATTCGAAAGACCTGAGGAAGAGTATTCCTATCATTGAGTACGCACGCACACTTGAGAAGGCACTTAATATAATGAGTTACATATTTCGCTTTATCAATGTAACAAGAGCATTGGCAAGGCGACGGAAGGTGGGGGAGAGAAGGAATGGAAAGAGAAGGAGACGCTCTCAGCGTCAACTAGAAAGAAGAGAAGGTATGGAAGGTAGAGAAGGTGTAGTTGATCAACCGTCTTCTGAAGAGAAGATGGAAGCTATTGATTATCTACTACGAAAAGAGCAAGAAAAATACTATGCGAAGGAACTCGATTGCATCGAGAAGAGAAGGTGCTTATCTGATAAGAGCAGGATAGAGTCATTGAAACCGATTCTAGATGACAAAAAAGTCATGAGAGTGGAGGAAGGTTGAGCAGAGCAGAGATGGAATACGAGAGAAGGCATCCAGCGATCGTACCGAATGGTTCTCGATTAGCTTGGCTGATTATGGATAGTGCTCACAGAGCAACTAAGCACGGAGCTGTACAAGTTATGATGCAATACATACGAGAGAAGTTTTGGATTCCGAAGGTACGAAGTGAACTACGAAACTATGTTCATAAATGCTTGGTTTGCGTAAGATACAATCATCGATTCGAGACACAATTGATGGCTGACTTGCCATCGGAAAGAGTTACTCCTGGAAAGGCTTTTCTACATACAGGAGTTGATTATGCAGGTCCATTCGAAATCAAAATGATTGATAGAGCAGGCGAGCAGATAATAAGACAGAAATGTTGGGTTTCCGTTTTTGTCTGTCTCAAAACCAGAGCAGTGCACATTGATTTGGTATCAAATCTTACATCAGTTGCATTTATTGCTTGTTACGAAAGATTTATAGCGCGAAGGGGAAGGTGCGAAAGATTATACAGCGACAATGGTACAGCCTTTGTCGGGGCAGCGAAAGAATTACGGAAGGCGAAAGAGCGTTGGCTTACGCAGGATACTTTCGAACACTTGTGCTTGAAAGGGACGGAGTGGAAATTTATGACTCCTGCCGCGCCACATCAAGGTGGCATATACGAAGCAGCTGTTAAGTCCATGAAATACCATTTGACAAGGATAGCAGGAGGGAAGGTGCTGGTATACGAGCAGTTCTTGACATTGCTCACTGGCATCGAAGCAATTTTAAATTTAAGACCATTGCATCCGCTGAGCGATGATCCAAATGACCTACAGGCGCTAACGCCGGGACATTTTCTGGTGGGCGAGCCTCTGGTGTTGCCGCTGCCGTTTGTTTCTACTGAATTACCAAACACGAAGGGTGTAAAATTATGGAGAGAACGGAAGGCAATGCTATCACACTTCTGGGCTAGATGGAAGGAAGAATATCTATCTACACTTTACGAGCGAAAGAAATGGCGCAAGGAGAAGTACGGACTGGAGGAAGGGCAGTTATGCATAATCAAAAGCGAAAATTTCCCACCATCAGCATGGGCGATGGGGCGTATACTAAGACTCATTCCGAGCAAAGACGGACTGGTGCGAAGCGTGGTCATACAGACACAAACTAATCAACTAACCAGACCGGTACAGAAGATCTGCCTACTACCGATGGAAGAGCCGGAATGATTTATTATTATTATTGATATAGTAGGTAATATGGTATAATGTGAGAAAATAATTAAATAAAAAGCGAAAGGGTGGAAAACCGTAGGTTTTCGCCGGGACTGTATCGGATTGCATGAGTTCTGGCAACTCTGCATCCAATGTTTCATATAGAAGAAGGTAAAATAATTATACATACAAGAACTTAACGAAAGAAAGAGCTTGTTCTGCGAACAACTCTAACGAAAGTTAGTCTTAGGAAAGATCTCGTTCGTGAAAGAATAAAACGTTCATAGTGGTTTTTTTGATAGAATTTTTCCACTTTAAAAATTGTTGTGTTTTATTTCTAACAGCTTGAAGATGGTTTTACAGTTCGCTAATATACACAACCACTTTGAATCCATCTGCTTCCAGGTCAGCTAGAAGTTCATTGACAACTAAGTTCCATAGAAGAGGGGATAGGACTCCACCTTGTGGTGTACCTCTGCTGACTGATCTTCTTAGGGAGACATCTCCTAGGGTTGAGTTGATTAGCCTACTCTTAATCATAAGATTCTTAAGCTCACTCAGGGATCTGTCTACTTTAAGATTGTCTAGTGCCGTTGTGATTGCCTGGTTGCTGACGTTGTTGAAAGCACCCTCGATATCAAGGAATGCTACCAGAGTATACTCTTTGTGATGTAGGGAATATTCGATAGCGCTTACTAAGGTATGCAAGGCAGTGTCTACCGATTTTCCTTTGCAGTAAGCGTGTTGAGCTGTAGACACTAGAGTTGTGTCTATGGCATTTCGCAAATGGATATCAATCAGACGTTCTAAAGTTTTAAGAAGGAATGATGATAGACTTATAGGTCTGAGGTCTTTTGGATACACTTGGGAACATTTTCCCGCTTTGGGAATGAACACAACTTTTACTTCCCTCCATAATGATTTTATGTATTTCATATATATATAAATATATATATATATATATATATATATATATATATATATATACAAATAAATATTTATATCTGTATCACATTTGTTTTATTCTTTAAAAAGAACTTTTTGATTATAAATGTCCATATTATTGTTTTTAAAATTAAATATTTCTTAAAAACACTTTTGTTTTAAGTTAAAAATGTTCTTTTTCTCTCAGTTTTTAAATATTGAAATTATATTTTTTTAAATTGTATTTCATTTGATCCGTCTGAAACTAAGATTGGTCTAACCGAGCGAAGAAGGTTGGGTCAGCTAGTTAATTATAAAAAAAATAACAAACTAACATAATGTACATACAGTTAAAATTATAAGTTACTCACATTTTGTATATTATTTTATATTTTTTTGATGGTTGGGTACTCTATGAATAGGGTAGACTTTGATTTTTGTCAACCTGGCGATGCCCAGCGTTGCAACTGTTGCATACGCATCAATTGGGCTTATTTGATCTCCTTGTGGTAGCCATCGGGTACTGGTCTTGTCCACCCGCACTTGACTTGCTAAACTTCTAAGCGCGAGTGTTGAACACGGATAAATAGCAACACTATAATTGTCCTGCCATAAGCTCCTCTCTTTCTCTTGTTGGTTAGCAGTTTATTCTGGACGAACGCGTAAGAAAGCAAGTAAGCGGCGGATGAGCTTCCAATTAAGTGAACCAACGGCGACGCCAACAGTCAGTATGGTAGGCACCATATTTTGAGCTACTTCGACATATTTGGAGCTCAGGTCTTTGGGTCCTTTCACTACTAATAGTCAGGGTAGTGAAATAGGGAATGTGGCGGATGAGCCCATATAGGGCCAACGGTAGCTCTCTCACACCCGTAGTGGCTTACTGACTCTGGATTTATCCACCTCCTTTTGTCCAAGGAGGGTAGCATAGGGCCTGGTCCCCCAGGCTGGGGGTTGTGCGTCGAGGTAACTTCCCTTCCACGAAAAAAAACTATTGTTCCGAAAAAACCAATTGCCTCGGATATGGACGACCCTACAGATGACGACAACGAATTTCGGTTCTGCACGTATATATCCGGACCCTTAGCAGACGACGTGCAGCCGAACAATCAGTTGAAGCCCTAAATGGTGTCAAGGCCAACATCACAGCCATCCAAGAATGCGATGGTAAAGGCACAAGAAGGATGAAAAACTGTGACATCTACTACCGCAAGTACTACACGACAAGATCACAGCGGCTATTTGGATGCGGATTTGTGATAAGAGGAAAGCTTAAGCAAGAAGTCTTAGGGTTTCGTGGCAGTGGCGATTCCTGGTCGCCAATATTAGGTTGGCTACACCAAGGATTCAGAAGCAAAGCAAAAAAAAGCAAACTTACGTTTAAAACGAATTTATTATTTTTTTTTCATTTGTATGAAAAACTTTTATACTATATTTGAACATAAACATAAAGTTTTCTCAAAAACGGCTCTAACGATTTTAATTTAAAAAAAATCACTGTTGCTTTTGAGGTACGAATAATCATATGGCTGAAAAAAAGTTTTAAAAAATGTCTAAAAACGGTACTTCCATAGGACGGTTTTAGTTTTGGATATCTCAAAACCGGCTCAACCAATACTTTCAAAATTCCATACATAATGTATATATATGGTGTCGGCAGCTTAATTTATACTGCAAGAACGCATACCTATACATTTTTTAAAAATATTTTTTTTGTAAATATTTAAGCATTTTTTTTAATTTTAAAAATTAATATTTTGAAAACTGGAAATAAATGTATTTACTAAATGTCTATTATTTGGCGTTTTTTAATTTTTTTTTTAATAATATTTTCAAAAAAATTTCAAAAAAAAACTTTTTTTCCTCAAAAACCGCTCCACAGATCATAAATATAGTCTCATAAATTGAAATTATTCAAGAAATAAAAAGGCGTACTTTTTTTATATAATTTTAATATTTTAAGTAATTTGAGTACTTAAAATATTTATATTATCTATTAAGAATTTCGAAAAATTTATTTTTATCAAAATCTCAATTCCCTAGAGCCTAGACCACTGTCACACATTAGAGCAAATTCGTGCGACCCAGTCGTGCATTTTATTTCTAATTTGCTCAAAAAACGCTTGAACGATTTTTATTCAACTTTGTTACATAAGGTAAAAAAAAACATCATTTTGTGAGTTTTCGGCTACAAATGATGTGAACGGAAATCAGGTTATAAAGGTTTTATTAAATTGGACAAAAGTGGACAACCACGAAATGGTTCGCACTTCCTAAAGGATATATCTTTCATAGCACCCACAAGATTGCACCTATGTTTTAAAGATTAAAGGTTGCTAAATTGTAGCTACCATATACCAAACCTTTCAGTTTTAAGAACAAAAATTTAAATGTTTACCCAATTTCTTAAAAATGGTCTAAACAATTTGTATGTACTTTGTGAGTGGGATCACTAAGTTAGTCAGAGTGACAGAATTTAGAAAGGACAAAATCTATAAAAAAAATAAAGAAAGATAAAATCTAGAAGTAGAAAAATCTAGAATATGGAAAAATCTAGAAAGATGGAAATCCAGTACCTATCTAGAAAAAAAAGTATTCAACTTTTTTTTTTATTTAGAAGAATTCTAAATCTAGTATTAATATTAATTCTAGATTATGTCCATTCTAGATTTCTTTTTCTAGATTTTGGATTTTCGAGATTAAGAATTCGAGATTTTCATAATTCTTAATATTTTTTTTTCTAGATTTTGTTGCTCGAATTTTTTTTTCTAGATATCGTGGTAAACCCTTTTAGTCCGGGAGCCAGTCACAGATTTTCATGACCAATTTCCTCTCAAGCGGTATTTAGTGAAATGCATCAGAGAGTTGTATCATACAGCCTCGTGAACGTCAGCTGTGGTTCCGTGGGTGGGATGAGCGGGGGGTGCCGTGAAATAAGGTAGATAGAAATAAGATCGAATCGGTTTTATTACGCAAAAAAATGGAAATAGAGGCGAATTTGAGTTTTTTTCTTAGTCGACTGTATTTCCAACAAAAATGGTAATAATGTCGATCACCATTTCGGTTTTATTTCCAGTCAATGCACAAGGGAATTTCTTTCGATGATATTTCCATTTTGTTTGATGTTATTTACATTTAAAAAAAGACAATTCTACATTATTACCAATAAAGTGTTTGTTTGTATCTTCCTTATTTGTATAATTAAGCAATAATTGTTAAATCTAAATTATGTACAGTACAGCCTCGCTAGTCTGGACACTCGCTAGCCCGGACACTTCAGTAGTCCGGACACCTCTATGTTTCGGACACTTTCAAAATTTTACCTCTGCAGTCCGGACAGCGAATTAAAATGCGTATGGACAGTGTACATATGTACATATTGTTTGACTATGTTCATTGGAAAAACTGTTATTCATACGATTACGGGGAATCCCCTACTAGTTTTGTCGATTGTAGTTGGCTATGGAATTTAGACATTTTAACCGTTTACTTATTGATAGTTTATGTTTGTGGTTGTTGATTTTTCATGCTATGTTATATTTCATTGTGAGTGAGATTTCTCTAAGGGTAAGGCATATTTTCTTGGTGTTATTATTTATTATGGTTTCTGCAAAGAAAATGAAGTATGTTACTCTGATACTTTCTGAGAAACGTAAAATTTTGGATGATATTCAAAGTCTCGAAGTCAACTGTTTTTGATATAAAAATGAATAAGATGAAAATTCAGAAATTTGTATCTAACACATTCCAAGGATCAGGTTAGATGAAAATTTAGGGTCTAAAAATATGAATCCATTTTTCAAGGACATGACATGGTTCATCCAACAAAGAAATCACCATGTGCCAATTTCAACAGATATGATTCAGAACAAAGCCAAACTCTTTTACAAAGAGATGACAGGTAAGGAAGATTTCGCAGCAAGTTCTGGTTGGTTGAACAAATTTAAATTGCGAAATGTGATTCGATGTCTTAAGATTTGTCGCGAAAAAGTATCCAGCGACATTGCTGCTGTTAAGCCTTTTCAAGAAAAATTTTTAAGAGTGATTCCAGAAATGAACGTAAGTGAAGATCAAGTTATAATGCTGATGAGGCAGCTGCCTTTTGGAGGGTTCTTCCAGGAACGACGTGGGTTCATGCGAATGAAAAATCTGCTCCTGGCAGAAAAATATCCAAAGATCGCGTTACTTTTATATATTTAGCTATCGGAAAATCAGTTAATCCCAGGGTTTTTAAGAACGTTAATC
Source organism: Platycheirus albimanus (assembly GCA_916050605.2). Lineage (NCBI taxonomy): Eukaryota > Metazoa > Arthropoda > Insecta > Diptera > Syrphidae > Platycheirus > Platycheirus albimanus. The sequence continues at coordinate 337,059,692 of OU696696.1, forward strand.
TACCAGTAGCATATTATAAAGCTACCAAAAAAGGCTGGATGTCTACAACGATTTTTTTTATTGGTTCAAGAAAAATTTTATTCCATGTGTGAAAAAGTTTTTGACAGAGATTAACAGTTGAAAGCGTTTTTGGTTTTGGATAATGCCCCATCTCATCCTAAAGAGGACGAAATAAACTTTGATCCCAACTTCAGAGTCTTATTCTTATCTCGTAATTGTACTGCAGTATTGCAGCCGATGGATCAAAATTTAATCCAGAATATAAAGGTCTTAAAAAAATTCAATTTGCGAGATGTTGTTTTTTAGATTCATCCTGGAAAGGTATTGAAGAGAAAAATATCAAAAAGAGTTGGTCAATATTATGGCCAGAACTGGCATCGCAATGGGATAACGAAGACCTAACGAAGCGTTCCAAAAAAAAAAATTAAAATGCGCACCTACATATGCTTACATACGTACATTTTGTACTTATTATATTTAAATTATATGTACATATACTTCTATTTACAATAAAAAGGTTTTGAGAAGTTTTTGGTTGTTCATTGTATTTAATTTTGTCTCTATAGTCCGGACATTTCGCTATTCCGGACACGGTCGAAACTTTATGTGTCCGGACTAGCGAGGCTGTACTGTATATGATTATGGAAAAATAATTTAAGCATTATTAAGAAAGCTTGATTTCAAACTACGATATATTACGGATTTTGGAAATAAACAGTAGTGAATTATATATTTGAGTTTTCAATCAAGCTCTTCAAAAAATAGTAGTCAAATATTCGCGCGCGCGAATTGAAGGGCTTGATTGAAAACTCAAATATATAATTCACTACTGTTTATTTCCAAAATCCGTAATAAATCGTAGTTTTAAATCAAGCTTTCTTAATAATGCTAAAATAATTTTTCCATGATCATATACATAATTAACTTTAACAATTGCTTAATATACAAATTAGGAAGGTGCGGAAAAATATCCTGTTATGTTTGACCAGATAACAACACCAATTTCAATTTGTTTGCATACTGTTTTGTAGCTCAGCACACAAAAATAGTAAAACCCAATTAGAAAATAAAACACCATATATTTTATAGTGGAAAAAGGATCATGAAAAAACCACTTCAAACGTTTATTCTTTCCGAACTCTCCATGTCTTTCCATGGCTACAATTCGTTTGTAACTAACACTTTCGTTAGATTTATTTAACTTGTTCGAAGCTTTTCGAATTCGAAAAGCTTCTCTCTCGATGCAATTCAAAATTCTTTACAATCAACGAATCCGAGAGTTGCCATCTCTCGGTGTTCGATACAGTCCCGGCGAAAACCTACGGTTTTCCACCCTTTCGCATTTTATTAATAATCTTTCCTACTAGTCTTAGCAAATATGAATTAATCTTAATCTATCTTACAATCTCAAAATCTCTACTCCGTTGGCAGGATACAGATCTTCTGCACCGGTCTTGTCAGCTGGTTGGTTGCGGTAGTCACGACTACGTTCCTCACCAGTCCGTCTTTGCTCTGAATCAATTTAGAAATACGTCCCAACGCCCATGCCGAGGGCGGGAAATTCTGACTCTTCATTATGCATAGCTGTCCCTCTTTCAAACCATATTTCTCTTTCCGCCATTTCTTTCTTTCCAATAGAGTAGTCAAATACTCCTCTTTCCATCTTGTCCAAAAATGTGCAAGCATAGTCTTTCTGTCTTTCCATAGTCTTACTCCATGCATATTTGGTAACTCGCCTGTAGCAAATGGCAGAGGGAGCACCAACGGTTCGCCAACCAGAAAATGTCCCGGCGTCAGCGCCTGCAGATCATTTGGATCGTGGCTGATGGGATTTAGCGGCCGAGAGTTCAAAATGGCCTCTATCCCTGTGAGCAACGTTAACAATTGTTCATACGTCAAAACCTTTGCTCCTATTACTCTTGTCATGTGGAATTTCATTGACTTGACTGCAGCTTCGTATATTCCAACTTGATGTGGAGCCGCAGGTGTCATGAACTTCCACTCTGTCCCCTTTCTACCCAGGAAGACCAGGGTGTCTTTCGTATGCCAAATCTCTTTCGCTCTTTCCAACTTTTTCGCAGCACCGACAAAGGCTGTACCATTGTCGCTATAGACTCTCTCACATCTGCCTCTGCGTGCAGTGAATCTTTCATAGCAGGCAATGAAGGCTACAGAACTAAGATTTGATACTATATCAATATGTATTGCTCTGGTCTTGAGACAGACAAAGACTGCTACCCAGCATTTCTGTCTTATTATCTGTTGACCAGCTCTGTCTATCATCTTTATCTCGAATGGTCCAGCATAATCTACTCCAGAGTGTAGAAAAGCCTTTCCTGGTGTTACTCTTTCCTCTGGCAAATCAGCCATCAATTGTGTTTCGAAGCGATGGTTGTAACGCACACATACCAAGCACTTGTGTAGAAACATTCTCAATTCGCTCCTTAGCCTCGGAAGCCAAAATCTTTCCCGTATGCGCTGCATCATGACCTGTACAGCTATATGCTTTGTAGCTCTATGAGCACTATCCATGATCAGCCATGCTAACCGTGAACCCTTGGGCACGATTGCTGGATGTCGTCTTTCATATTTCATCTCTGCTCTTTCCAGTCGTCCTCCAACCCTTAGTATGCCTTTCTCATCTAGCATGGGCTTTAAGGACTCTATGTCACTTCTTTCAGGTAAACATCCGTCTTTCCTTAAATATGTAATGTCTTTCCCGAAATGTCTTTCCTGTTCTTTCCGTAATATGTAATCAATTGCCTGACTCTTCTCAAGAGATGTCAGTTGAATACTGTAACGAAGTTACACATTTCCTTCACTGCCACCGACCGCCGCCCCCGATCGCCATAATGAGTGCATCAGCCAGTGACCATCATCACCGACCGCCACCGACCGTCACCAACCGCCACCGACCGCCGTCACAATCACCTCGACGATTTTTCTACAACGCTAAGTGTATACCAGAGACCAGCCAGTGACGCAACACAACCATTGTCCTCTATGGGAGCAAAACCGACCACCCCTCCGCCCAGTACCGCTGATTTGGACTATCAACCAACCCCGAACACACACATGATAATAACCAGCAGAAATATCCAACCAACAGAAGGAATTATTTTAGTACTAATATTTTTTATCTTTAGTTTTATAATTCACACTTCCTTATTACTGTAATATTCCATAAGTATAAGCGAAATTTGTATGGAAAATCAGACTCGAGCTCCCAGCCATTGGTATACGATTCTATTTAATAGAATACCGGGAATACGAGATCTCAAAGGTACGCTGCGGGGAATACCAGCAGAAACCTTAACATATTTTGAAGTAAAGGCATTAGGCCATCAGTTTCTTGTCGTGGGGTAGCTGCCATTGTAAGCTACAACACAGACCTAATTTGTTTCTTGTCGTGGAGCTCTTCTTTTTGAGAAACTCTACAGACCTAATCCGTTTATTGTCGTGGGGTTGCTGCAATCGTAAGCTTCACCACAGACCTAATCAGTTTCTTGTCGTGGAGCGCTTCCTTTCAGGAATCTCTACAGACCTAATCAGTTTCTTGTCGTGGAGCTCTTCTTTCCAAGGAATCTCTACAGACCTAATCAGTTTCTTGTCGTAGAGCGCTTCCTTTTAGGAATCTCTACAGACCTAATCAGTTTCTTGTCGTGGAGCTCTTCTTTTCAAAGAATCTCTACAGACCTAATCCGTTTCTTGTCGTGGAGCGCTTCCGCTCAGGAATCTCTGCAGACCTAATTCGTTTCTTGTCGTGGAGCTTTTCTTTTTAAGAATCTCTACAGACCTAAAACCAATTATTGTCATAGAGGCAACTCTATAGACCAAATATAGTTGAAATCGCTTCTTGTCGTAGGATAAACTCTAGAGGCCAAATTTTGTAAGCTATTTAATACTATTTTGTATATCAAATCATTAATTTAGTGTTATTATTAAGTCCGTATATGAAGTAACTTGTTAAGGATATTTTGATAAATAAAAAGCATTGTTAATTCGGAGTTCAACACTCTTCAACCCTGAGTTTTCGCTTTCTTTGGGAACAACCCTGGACTTCGACGAGCCTACCTCAGCCTAAGTATAAAAAAGCATCACAAATTGGCGCCCGAGCAGGGACCTTTAGAAGACTCAACCGAACTCCGACCGCCGACCGACCAGGAGAATTCGAGAGGTACCACCGATAACCGCCGATCCAGCTTGAATTATATATTTTTATCCGACCGCCGCAACATGACCGATGAAGAGGAGAACCAGAACCGACCAGGGAACGATTTAGAGGAGAACCAATTAGGAACCGACATGGACGACCAGAACATTCTCAAGAATCTGGGATTTGTCCATTACATGAAGAAAGCTGAATTAGTCGAGACACTAGAGCATCTTCACCTGGACACAGATGGGAGGGTGAAAGACTTACGCCAGCGTTTGAGCGTACATCTCAAAAAGGTCCGAGCTCATGGCTCGACTCAAAACCTCTGCGAGAAATGGGAAGAAATAGTGGAGCAAAGATTGGAAGATGATTCACCCATGGAACCTCACTTCACTAGTAAACCCACCGCACCACCGACATTGAATACCGGCCCGAACTCAGGACGAATAAGTCCAGCCCCGGAAACCGCACCCCCCTATACGAGGAAATCAGCTTCAAGGTGCCACCGATCCAACACCCGACTAGGCCACCACCAGCTGCCCCGCAACCGATGCACAAAAACCCAGACCAGGTAGACCAGCGCCGAACCCCGAGCCCGAACCGACCCCGAAATACGCCGCCCGAGTTACAAAGCTTCCAGCAACCACCTTCTTCAAGCCGACGCACGTACTCTCAGCTACGAAGCTGAAGTAATGGATACCGTCCGCAAATGGGGACTCCGTTTCGATTCCTCTGGCAACCCTTTGGAATTCCTGGAAAGGCTCACTGAGCTAACCCGATGCTACTATATCCCACTTAATGACGTACTGCGAACGTTGCCTGAAATATTCCGGGGTAGTGCATTGGAATGGCTGCGTATAAAAAGGGATAGTTTTTCCTCGTGGGAAGTTTTCCGAGAGGCCTTTATCAGTCACTTCCTACCTGCCCGATACCTGTACAGGTTGGAAGAGGAGATATTCAGGAAACGACAAGGGCCGCGAGAAAAGGCCAAGGAATACATCCTGTCCGCCCAGTACTTAATACACCAGCACCCGCACATGTCGGCGACCGAAAACGTTGACAGGATCTTCGACAATATGAGGCCGGAGTACAGATATTACATACGGCGCAAGGATTTTGAAACCCTAGATGAGTTGGTTAATTTAGCCGAAGAGTTTGAGGCCATCAAAAGCGACGACCGCAACTCCCGCCCGATACCCGTAGCCACCGTCCAGTTTCCCTCAGCAACCCGATTACCGCCGCCACCCGCACATTACGACCGAGATACGCACTGCTGGAACTGCAAGCAGCGGGGACACCACAAGGAAGGATGCCACCGACCGTTCCGGATGTTCTGCTCCTTCTGCGGAGAAGACGGCAGACTAACGAAGGATTGCCCATGCCACCGACAAGCCGTAGCTGTAGTGAACGCCCCACCCGAACAAGACCACCGATTTTTCGTTCCTCTCAGAGTGGGAAACCAAGAATACAAGGCTCTGGTCGACACCGCCACCGGTTCGACCAAAACTTTTGTCGGACAGCCGTTAAGACAAGTATTCCGAGAGCTAGGATTTCCTATGCGGGATTGTCAACAGGTCATTCATAAGGCGAATGGAACACCTGTGGTAACGACCAAGCATTACACCGCCACCTTCTTACTGGGCGAAACTTCTTTGACCGCCGAAGTGACGTATCTTCCTTCTCTCGCCGAGGATGCAGTGTTGGGAATGCTTATATTGAACAACGCAGGTTTGCAAATATTCATGGGAGGCAAATCACTCTCTGGCAAGCAACCGTTGCCGTCCGATGTCACAAATAGCTCGATAACCACCGTGCACGCAATTCGAGTTCCGTACCAGAGGTCAAGTAGTGCCAGTTGTCTTTCCACCCCTAACCGAAGAAAGTACCAGCCGAAGGTACTTGCACCGCCCCAGCCGCCGTTTATTTTTCCGATGGATCCCGGACCCGCTCTGTTAAAAAAAAAGGAATTTCCCGGAGCCTAACATCGCTTTGCACCGCAGCCCGAGACAGAAGCTGCACTCGCTTATCCCGAATTCAAACCGTTTGACTTCGGCCGAGCGTGTCGCTCACAATATTCTCGCACCTGCACCTCAGGTCAAGAAAGTGAAGCCACCACACCGCCGCCGCCAAAGCACAAGTCAGTCTGTCACTGGCCCTAGGATGCAACAGCCGACCGAACCACGTAAAATAAAGCCGTCAACCAGAAGCCAACGCTCAGCCGTATTTCACCGAACCAAGTGTCGAAGGAGCCCCGTCAACACTCCGAACCATGATTCGGAAGCCAGTCAGCCGATTTTACCAAAGCCTCCGCCTGCAGTAGGCTTAGGGAAGGTGCGCATGCGGCACAAAAAGGCCGAGAGAACTTGGAAATCTCGTAACCGACCAACCGAAGAACCGACTCGAAACTTTCCCCTTCCGATCCGACCCGAAAGGAGCCAACACTCCGGCAGAGTATTGTACCCATTCAGAGGCATCAGGTTGAGAGGGAGCCGACACTACCGGACGTTCAGCATTCAACGCCCGTGGGGCCGAATCCTGGTATTGATGAATAGAAAGGGCACCAGGGCTGAGCTACGATTCGGGGATCAAAGAAAATTTATTGACGTCGACCAGGACTAGAATTAATGCCTTTACTTATTATATTACAAATTCTTTTTTGTTATTGTTTTTTACTTTTAAAAGTATGTTTTTTTTATTTATGAAATAAATAAAAATTTTGACCTTTTTTTAAAATATACAAAGAAAAAAAAGAAGAAAAAAGAAAAAGAGAATAAAAAAATTAAAACGTAAAAAAAAAGAAAACAGAAAAAAAATGAAGACAAAAAAAAAAACCGAATATATATATATAAAAAAAAACCTGAAAAAAATATATAAAAAAAAAAAAAAAATCTGTATTAAAAAAAAAAAACCTGCAAAATACACAAAAAATATATGAAAAAAAAAACCAACAACACTTTCGACGAGATAGTCCTCGTCCCGTAAGCAAGGGGGGAATGTAACGAAGTTACACATTTCCTTCACTGCCACCGACCGCCGCCTCCGATCGCCATAATGAGTGCATCAGCCAGTGACCATCATCACCGACCGCCACCGACCGTCACCAACCGCCACCGACCGCCGTCACAATCACCACGACGATTTTTCTACAACGCTAAGTGTATACCAGAGACCAGCCAGTGACGCAACACAACCATTGTCCTCTATGGGAGCAAAACCGACCACCCCTCCGCCCCGTACCGCTGATTTGGACTATCAACCAACCCCGAACACACACATGATAATATAATAACCAGCAGAAATATCCAACCAACAGAAGGAATTACTTTAGTACTAATATTTTTTATCTTTAGTTTTATAATTCACACTTCCTTATTACTGTAATATTCCATAAGTATAAGCGAAATTTGTATGGAAAATCAGACTCGAGCTCCCAGCCATTGGTATACGATTCTATTTAATAGAATACCGGGAATACGAGATCTCAAAGGTACGCTGCGGGGAATACCAGCAGAAACCTTAACATATTTTGAAGTAAAGGCATTAGGCCATCAGTTTCTTGTCGTGGGGTAGCTGCCATTGTAAGCTACAACACAGACCTAATTTGTTTCTTGTCGTGGAGCTCTTCTTTTTGAGAAACTCTACAGACCTAATCCGTTTATTGTCGTGGGGTTGCTGCAGTCGTAAGCTTCAACACAGACCTAATTCCTTTCTTGTCGTGGAGCTTTTCTTTTTAAGAATCTCTACAGACCTAAAACCAATTATTGTCATAGAGGCAACTCTATAGACCAAATATAGTTGAAATCGCTTCTTGTCGTAGGATAAACTCTAGAGGCCAAATTTCTTAAGCTATTTAATACTATTTTGTATATCAAATCATTAATTTAGTGTTATTATTAAGTCCGTATATGAAGTAACTTGTTAAGGATATTTTGATAAATAAAAAGCATTGTTTATTCGGAGTTCAACACTCTTCAACCCTGAGTTTTCGCTTTCTTTGGGAACAACCCTGGACTTCGACGAGCCTACCTCAGCCTAAGTATAAAAAAGCATCACAATACATGTATTTCCAGTTCTTTCCTTCTGACGCTTGGAGCGCCTATATCTCTTTCCATACCTTCTTTCCTCTTCCTCTCGTCGATTCGCCCTTGCTTTCAACGAATTAATATACCGAAAGATAAAGCCTATTATATTTATTGCTCTTTCCAATGTGTGAGTATATTCAATCACTGATACACTCTCTCCGTCTTTCGTACGTATCGATAATGGTTCTGTGAATTTCATTATCGCAAGCACTCTCATCTCATCCCTCCCCCATCTGCAACATTTGGCACAAAGTGTTCAGATTTCCAAGTGGATCGGGGTTGCTGTAGCCAGTCTGGTCCATACAGCCAAAGTTTGTTATCGACTAGTGCTGGAGGCTTAACCCCTCTGCTTAACAGATCGGCAGGGTTGTCTTTCGTACCTACGTGCCTCCATTTTCTTACTTCGGTGTTTGCTTGTATGGATGAGACCCTGTTCGCTACAAAGGTCTTAAGGCTGCAGATCAATTTGTTGATCCAATGCAGTGTTACTAAAGAATCTGTCCATAAGTTGTATTCAACGTCTTTCCAATCCATTGTGTTGATCACATTGAGGATCAATCTTCCTAAAAGCTCCGCTGCGGACAATTCCAACCTAGGAATTGTTACCGTCTTCAACGGGGCCACTCTAGTCTTTGCTACGAGAATATTCGTAGTAATCTTTCCATTCGGACATTCCGTCCTGACATAGATGATAGCGCCGTATGCTTTCTCTGAAGCATCGGAGAAGCCATGGAGTTCTTTCTGAACACAAGGAGATGTACTTAGTTATCAATCGATCCTAATATTCTCCAAGTGTATTATGTCTTTCCAAAAGTCTTTCCATCTTTTCTGTAGCTCTCCTGTCAAATCCTCATCCCAATCAATGTTCAATCGCCATATATCTTGGATGATGATCTTTCCTATTATCGTTGTTGGCGCTATGAATCCATTCGGATCATATAATTGCGCAATACAACCGACAATCTTTCTCTTTGTCATTTGCTCTATCGCCGGTGCCTTCACTACAAAGGTGAATTGATCTCTTTCCAGGAGCAATTTAAGCCCCAAAATCGAAGTCTTTCCGTCGTCTACAAATAACACCGATGATTCCTCTTCATCATTCATGTTCTTCATTAGACGCCTGGAATTGGACTTCCACTTTCTCAATTCAAATCCTGCACCCTTGAGTACAAGATCGATCTCTTTCGATAGCGTTGTTGCTTCTTCTATGGAATCTGCACACGTCGTGCAGTCATCCATGTAAAAGTCTTCCATTATCGCCTTTGCGGCCTTTGGAAACTCTCTTTCCGCGTCTTTCTCACATTGTACAAGTGCTCTTACTGCATTGTATGCTGACGAAGTCATCCCGTAGGTAACGACCGTCAGCCAATACTCTTTCAGTCTTTCCTTAGGACTCTCTCTCCAAAATATCCTTTGCAAGTCCCATTGCTCTTTTGCCACCTTTATCATTCTGAACATCATTTTTATGTCTGCGTTTATCGCAATCTTGTGCCGACGAAAACGCATTAGAGTCTCAAATAAGTCTTTCTGTAACTTCTCTCCATTCATCTGTATTTCATTTAATGAAAATTGCTTGTCTTACAGCTAGCGTCGAAAACGACCCTAAATTTCTTCGTCACACAATGATGAGGTATGTGATAGACGATCTTTCCTTGGGCTTCGCCTTCCACCGGCCTCATGTGCCCTAGTCTTTCATACTCTCTCATGAAATCTATGTACTTTCCCTTCAGTTCGCTATCACCTGATAGCTTTCTTTCCAGCGCGAAAAACGTACGTTTCGCTACAAGTTCTGTGGTCCTTTTGTCTTTCTCATATTCTTTCAGTGGAATCGTAACTATGTACCTTCCATCTCTATCACGCTGATATGTCTTGATAAAGTTCTGTTCTACTAGCTCCTCCTCTTCCGTTCTCGTGGAAGCGAGCCCAATATCATCTAATGACCAGAATCTCTTGAGCGCTTCGTGCAGCTGATCGTTGTCTATGCATGCTACCAATACTTGCTCATTGCCTTCCTTGTCTTTCAATCTTTCCTGCTCACCGAGAACAATCTTTCCAAAGACGGTGTCCATGCATAGGACACCTGATTGATGCTTTCCTTCGACTGAGACCAACATCTCTGCCAGGAATTTGCACCCGAGCAGGAGATCGATTGGCCCCTCTTTCCAATAGTGAGGATCGGCTAACAGCGATTCCTCTAATAGGCCTCTCTCTATCCCGGTTGCATCGTGTCTCAACTGCCATTGGCTTGCCTTGGGCATGATCCAAAAAATCTGCTCAATCCATAGGCTTGCGTCGAACCAAGGGCAAACATTGAGAACGACTTGGTGCTTGATGTGACAAGGTACTCCGTCAAAGCCGATTATCTTTCTTGTCACTTGCCTTCTTGGTAGCGACATTCTTTCCCATAATTGATGGCTAACTAAGTTAGGTTGAGCCCCAGTATCCAGCAAAGCTCGGAATGGCCCAACCTTCTTTCCATCTATCTCTATTCTTACCTGCGCCGTCAGCGTCAATACTAAACCTTTCCTTTCCCTATCAATAAAAGAATTTGAATACGATATTTGTGTCTTTTTATTGTTTCTTTTAAAGTTGTACCATGAGGCTAGACTGCTCTCATTGGACGCGGAATCTTGTCTTTCTCTGTCCTCTGGTCTTTCTGTCTTTCCTTCCTTCTTTCCTCCAGTCTTTCCTATTTCTTTCTCTGGTGACATGCGGGCTCTCTTTCGCGGCGGCATGTCTAGTCAATCTCTTTTCGGTTTGCTATCTTTCGTTGATGTCTTTCGTTTGTGATGCTCCTGCACGCGGTAGGCTGTCGCTCCTGCCCTCTGCAGATCTACCATCGGACAGAGCATGCTATTATGCATCTGCCTGCTTGGGCATCGGATGCACGGTCGATGGTAACAATCCTTGGTGGTGTGCCCCAGCTTCAAACAATTCGGGCAAAGTCCTTTCTCTTTCACCACGTTATTTCTCGCCATGAGATTCAAAACCTGGAACTGTGGGCAGTTCCAGATTGGATGATCGATTGATCGACAGACGTTGCATGGCATCTTCTTGACTATGTCTTTCTCATTAGGTCGGGGCTGCCTAATACCCGACTCGGTCTTTCCTAGCATCTGTCTCGACTGCTGCGATGTCGATGGCCTCTCTCCTCGTCTTTCCTCGACACTTTCCAAGGCTGCTGCCCGTCTTTCCAAGAACGTACAAATCTCTTTCACGGTTGGGAACTCTGAGGCTCTCACCTCCTCCCATTTGCACGCCGTTTCTCTATCTAGTCGCTCGTGCAGCATATGGACTATGATCATGTCCCAGTGTTCAGTCGGGACGTCCTGGGCTGCCAACTGACGCAACGTTTCATGTGTCACGTTGGACATTCGTTGCAGCTCATCTGCCCTCGGAGGGCCCTGCAACATTGGGAGCTTGAATAGCTGCCTCAATAGCTCCCGACATGTAGCGTACTGACGATGATACAAATCGTTGAGCCTCTGCCAGGCTTCGTTATAGTTTCTTTCCGAGAGCTGCCACTCTCCCAGCGTGCGGGCGGCCTTTCCGACCAGCGACGACTTCAGGTAGGCGAATTTGTAGGCAGAACATATGCGGTCATTTTCATGGACCGCAGCCACAAATCGGTCGCGAAACCCTTGCCATTTCGTGATGGCACCGTCAAATTGCCCCCAGGTATTCTTGACATCGTGCTGGGAGAATGGCATGTTCACTTGCACTGAGATTGGCTGTGCCTCTTTCCTTTGTTCGTCTCTCCGTCTTTCGAGGTCGGCTTGCCTCTTCTTTAGTGCTGCTGAGGCAGCGAAGCAGTATTCCTCCGCCTCTGCGAATTTTCTCTTCACTTCGGCGAGCTTGAGGTCGTCTTCAGTCTTGGCGATCTCCTTCTCGCCCGCCTTGACCTGGGCCCAGGCATCGTTGAGGGCCTCGAGCCTTACTTGGATGACCTCAAGTCCGCTGTTTTCAAACACCTCGGAGCGCGTGAAGATTGCCATCCGAGATATTGCATTGCATCCCGCTTTAAAGGCATACTCATAATTCTCTCCTTCCATCGTCTTTCCTCTTTTGTCTTTCGTCAAGTCTTTCCTCTGTCTGTGACAATAAAAGAAACAAAATCAAATGTAATTTGAGTTGAAATAAAAAGGAACCTGAAGAAAAAAAACATACAAAAAATTGTTGTTGGCTGTGTCGTTGATTTGTTTTTGTTTTGGTCTAATATGCTAGTCGCACTGCCGTGCCTTGACTGCAAGACCTCTTTCTCTCTTTCCTATATTGGTAACTCGCACCATTGTGCTTTGAGTTTCGCTCTTTCCGTCTTTCATTTACGACAACTCGCACCACTGTGCTTTGAGTTTCGCTCTTTCCGTCTTTCATTTACGACAACTTGCACCACTGTGCTTCGAGTTTCGCTCTTTCCGTCTTTCATTTACGACAACTCGCACCACTGTGCTTTGAGTTTCGCTCTTTCCGTCTTTCGCATGCAATTTTTCTCTAAAACTCAAATATCGCAAATAACCAACCCATCAACCACTCAGCGTGTTTACTTTACTTCCCCTCCCTATCTTTCACATACACACCACATACACACATTTCTCGTCCTCTTCCTGCTTTGAAATCACAAATCGCACACAAAAAAAATATCCTAAATCACACGCGAATAGTTGGATTGTTGGATTTGCTCTTTTTTTATACTTTTACAAGCTAAAATTGTCCCTACAACACAGCACAACACTTATTATAATAATTATTTTATTCTCTTACCGGTTTCTTAGGTCTTTCCTGTTGTTTTTGTTTTTGTCTTTCTCGTAATTTCTCACTTTAAATCTTTCCTTTAGTCGCTTTTCTTTCCGTTGAACTTTAATTTTACTTTCCTTCACAATATGTTCTACTTGATTTGGGAATAATTGTACGTTTTTTTTTATATTTGGGGGTCTACTGCAGCTAAATTTTTAAACTTTCGCAATCGGCGTACGACAATCGAATGACGATGCTCGTTGCAATGTAAAATAAACTCCCTTATTTACTGTGCCGCTTGGCATAGCTCTTTCTCTCTCTTTCCTATTTGTCTTACCTAACATGCGCGTCCGCAATTTTTGCTCATGATTATGTACGAGCACACAAAGAAAAAAAAAACAACAAACCGTCGTTGTCTTAGATTCGTCGCCACAGCGCAGGTGTTCATTTTTTGTCTTTCGTTCGTTTTTCCTTTTTGTCGTGCGCCTGTGTAATAAACTCGAGGGAAGGAAAAAAGAAGTATATGTTGATTTTGATCGTCGCGACAACGGTCGCGAAGCTGAATGTCTTTCGGCATGTCTTTCGTTTGTATTTTTGTATCTTTATTTTAGGTAGCAACAATTTTGTTTGCTTACGGTAATAGTGACGCTATCTTTCCATATAATAAATTAATAGATGTTCTTACCAACTTTCTTTTTCATGCGTATATCCACTGAAGTGGAATTATATGATGATGATGCTTGGTTTTTTTTAAAGCATAGTGGACTGTATTTCTTCTTTCCTCTTTCCATATCTAACAATATTGAAATTTTGTACTTACATGTTTGTTTTTTCTTTCCAATCGATTTCTTTCTCTTTTTGTTGACTGGGTCGCCGATCCGGCTCGAAAGACCAATGTTTCGTAGCTCAGCACACAAAAATAGTAAAACCCAATTAGAAAATAAAACACCATATATTTTATTGTGGAAATAGGATCATGAAAAAACCACTTCAAACGTTTATTCTTTCCGAACTCTCCATGTCTTTCCATGGCTTCAATTCGTTTGTACCTAACACTTTCGTTAGATTTATTTAACTTGTTCGAAGCTTTTCGAAAAGCTTCTCTCTCGATACAATTCAAAATTCTTTACAATCATCGAACCCGAGAGTTGCCATCTCTCGGTGTTCGATACACATACAGCATTATTCCATACAATTTCGTCATTATTACCATTTGGATAAAACATATTTCGGTTTTATTTCCATATGTTTCTATGTTATTACCAATTACAAATTGCCCACCAAAACACGTATTAGACAAATTTCAGTCGCTTTTATTGCCTACTTTTCCATTCGACATTATTTCCTTTGGTTTAGGCAATAATGACGACAAAGTAAAATCGGTCTTATTTCCACTGCGATTGAAATAAGGTCGATTTAGTCTCAATCGACCTTATTGCCATCTACCTTATTTCACGGCACCTGAGCGGGGGTGCTCTCCCAAACACGACGGAAAAAAAATTCAGTCATTTCCTCCCGACTGAAACTTTGCCAAAGTATAGCTTTTCAGGTATCTCAAAGAAAACACAAAGTCAGCTGACTGTAACGTGGTGGATACGTCAGCTGGACGCTTGAACATGAACATGCCAATTTATTATTTTTTCTTACACTTAATATGGCACAGTACTTTGTTAAAATGTCTTTATTAAATGATTTTAATTGCAAACATTTTTTTTACAAAAAACACAATAAGGCGTTAAATTACTCATTTTAATTGGTTATTACCGGTTAGAACATTCTCTTCAACTGACTAAGTTTTACAAGAAGCAATAAAATAAAAACCTAAACTAAAATGTACCTAACGTAGTCCAGTAAATAGAGAAATGTTACCCTACAAATAGTCGGGTAGTTATAAATTTTTGATATGCTAAATCAGGGGTTCCCAACCTTTTCTTGGTCAAGGACCACTTTTATGCCATTCTTGTTAGAAGGGACCAATATGTAGGTATAATAGAAATAAAATGTAATAATCAAACTGAAATTTTAATTAAAAACTCGGGTATGGTACGGTTCGCCGAAAATGTTTGGCAAATTAACGTTCATTTCACCGTTTTTCGTTTCGCAAATGTTTCATTTTGCATTTTGTTGTTTGGCATTCCACGTTTGGCAAATTACGTTTCGTTTTTCAAATGATATGACAAATAATCATTTCGCGTTTTTCGTATCGCAATTTTCATTTAGTTTTTTGATTGATTAGCTTTTTGAGGTTTTGCAATTTGTCATTTGGCATTGTGTTGTATTGAAGTTTTAAGTGACGCATTTCTTCGTTTCGTTGTTTTTTAGTTGGCATATTGTTATTTTGCAATTTTTTGCTAGGCAAATTATTATTAAGCATTTTTAAATTTGGCATTCAATTCTTTTGCTTCATAAAATTATTCGCGCGAAATTTTAAGGCATTTAATTTTATGAAGCAAAAAAATGCAAAAGAATTGAATGCCAAATAAAAAAATGCTTAACAATAAATTGCCTGACAAATAAAGTGCACGACTGGGTCGTACCAACTTGCTCTAATGTGTTAAACTGGTTTTGGGTGCTTGAGATTTTGGGAAAAAGCGTTGAAAAAATCATATGAAATTTTATAAATCACTTGAAAATCAATACCTAAAACGTTTTTTGAAGAAAATAAAGTAAGCCATCAGGTTTCTTTTACGTTTTTGAATTTTGACGACATTTTTTTTCAAAATCGTTGGACCAGTTTTTTTCAAAAAAGAGTTTTTTTTTGAAAAACTTTTCGAAAATATATTCCAAATTTTTTTTGAGTATGCCAACTTCTAGCACTTTGTAGTTTTTATCATAAAAATAAAATTAAAAAAATGTAGATTAAACTATTTTTGGAAAAAACAAAAGTTAAAAAAAAATTTTGAAACTTTTTTTAAAAACTCAAAAAAAATTTTTTTGGAAAAATTAACAATTAACATTATTTCGTTTATAAAAGGCCTTCTACATTAAAAATTTCATCGAAATCCGTCGAGTGGCTTACGAGAAAATCGGATTTCAAAAAAACCGGTCCTATGGGAGGTACCGTTATAAGACTTTTCCTGAAAAATCTATTCCAACCAAAACATAAAGTTTGTACAGAAAACATCATTCAGAAAGTTTTATCAAAATCGTACTAGCCGAGAAAATTTAATTTTTCACAAAAAATCGTATGGCAGGTACCGTTAGTTTTGGAACTAGGATGCTAATTCCAAAAATCCTTCTGTAGGACGTCATAATAGTACTATGTACCAAGTTTGAAGCAAATCGGTCCAGCCGTTTAGGCTGTAGGTAACTATACAGACAGACAGACACTTCTCTATCATCGTTATGTCATGTTTGATTGTTAGAATTTTTTTTTTTTTACGAATGCATAACTTGCCTTATAGTACCTACCTATAATCGCAAGTAAAAATTATTGCAAAATAACAAAATGCCGGATATAGACCATAGAACACTTAATACACGTATTGAAAAATAACCGAACCTACTTCTTCACAAAAACAAGAAAATCTAGCCTTACGGGATGGCACAAGTGATCATTAAGCAAATTTTTCGTGTTTTTGTGAAGAAGTAGGTTCGGTTATTTTTGAATACCTTGGCAACAAAAAGTCGTAGAGCCATACGGTTTTCAGTGTTGGATTAAAGATTAATGGGAGCATTGAATTATGAGAACAAAAATTATACCTAATTACGTAAAACTTTGAAAAAAATTAGTTTTAAAATTATTTTTTCAAATTTTTTTTTTTACTTTTGAGTTTGAAAATTTATATTATTTAAACTATTCGTTAAAACAATTTAATTTAAAAACAAAATGAAAGAAGAAGTTTTTGGCTTTCCAAAAAGGTATAACACGGTGTTGTAAACAGAGCCGTTGAATTTTAAAATTTTTTTTTACAAAATAAGTCAATTTTTCAGAAAATTGCCCCTCCCGGCTAAACGGGGGAAATAGACCTCCCCCTCTCATACTTCTACTACTTTCTTGTCTCAACTCAACCTACACGCTTTAGCTTTTTGGCACAACGCTCGTGAATCACTCTGTAGGTATAACGTATTTTGACAAAATTGCAGAATGTCGAAATTGGTCTTATGCATAATTGGTGAAAATTTGGTAAAAAAAAACTTACTAGAAAAAAGTTATTGACATTTTTCTAAAACGGGGAAACTTTCTATCAGTGAAATAATAAAACGGCGAAACGATCAATCAGCAAAACAATAAAACGGCCTATCGCTTTTGCGTAATAACTATACGGCGAAACATTATTTGTCGAAGAAAAACTTTGCCAAATATAAAAAAATCTAATGAAAAATGCAAATCAACAAATTGCCAAATTAATTTTGCCAAATGGTCGAAAAGGATTTTGAAAAAAAGCGAGAAATAAAACAGCAGAATGCCAATTACGAAACGATTGGAAAACATAATGAATAAAAAACAAAACGTAAATTGCCAATTAAGGATTGCGAATTAAACAAAATATTTAACGACTACGGCGAAACAAAGAAATGCCAAACGAATTTTGCCAAAACAATGGTGACCTTTAAAAACTCAATAGCAACTTACATAAAAAGAAATAATAATATTTTTAGGATACACTTCTGTAATTTTGTATTAATGTGATGTCTGAGCTTGCATCTTCTTCAGGAGTTCGGCTATCATAGGACTAATATTGTTACTCAAAGCTACACGCAAATCATTACTTACTTTCAAACTATTCCTCGCCAATCACCAACAAAGCGGAAAATCCTTGTTGAGAAAACCATAAAATAGCGCAAGGCGATTTCTCGAAGTTTTATATAAGAAATTGCTTTTTTACACCAAAACTACTCAAGTGAATTCGATTCAAAAGCATCCTTGCATTTTCTGTCATTTTGGAATTCAATGAGTTCTTCCTGATTCCTTCCCATTTTTGTAAAAATTTGCGCACAACGTAAACACAGAAGCAAAGAAAATAGCAAAGTGCACTAAAGAAGAAAATAAAAACAACGAACACACGAATCAACGGTTGCTTCAAGATGGCTGTGTTGTTGCAACGGTTGCCTCGTGTATATCTAGCATTAGGTTTTGTGGTCATGTTTGGTGTTAGATAAATAATGATTTGGTCTTCAATTTGTGTTGATTTCGTTTGTGAAACTGTGCCACCTAGCGGGTGTGTTTCATAATAAAAAAACCAATGTCAAGCCGTGTTTATCGACCCAGTGTATAAAAGTATGCTCACTGCCCGATTGTTCGCGGACCATATTTTGGCTTCTGCGGACCACTGGTGGTCCACGGACCATTGGTTGGGAACCATTGTGCTAAATGGTATGGCAGGTAGATGAAAATTCCAAATTTCCACAACCACGCCCCCTCCGCCCTCTTCAAAATCCTGGAAAAACCACAAAAAATCGGCACTTTTGTCAGTTTTTTGAATATAACTTTTTTTTAGTGTATATATCGAAAAAATAAATATGCAAATTTGTAGCTTACAAAATTTCCTATAAATATGATACAGTAAGTATTTTTGTACAACCAGTACGAACGGCGCTATGAAGCTTCCAAAAAAGGCTAAAATTTCGTATTAGAGTAAGAGTCCAGTGCCCCCAGACATAACTTATTTTCTAAAGGACAAAATGTGGGGCTTCAAGTAGTGTTTACATGTGTATTGAATGCCAACATATCAACAAGTTGGTAAGTCGGCCAATTCACAGGTACAAGGTGAGAAAGGTAACTAAAAATATTGTTAACTTTACTTAAATTCTAATGGCTGATTTTTATACATATTGCACAAAATACTATTAGAAAGTAATATTGGACATTGCCAGACACTTTCCGTGGGCCACAACTTCTGCCAGACGCTTTAAAGCTCCCAAAAAAATGTTGTAACTTTACTTATATTCTAATGTCTGGCTTCTATATATGTTATTTAAGGGACTATTTTAAACATATATTTACTCTGCCAGCCCAATCGTATGGGCCAAAAATCCCCTAGACACCAAAAACACAGCCGTGAGTATGAACGCGACGATACTATTTTCGTGCTGTGGAGAGAGTGAGATACTTCCTACTAGCTATAGAAAACTAAACTAAGTGTTCAATCCCTCCGGACCAGTATTCTTTCGTCATGAAATAATAAGTGTTCTATCCCTCCGGACCAGTATTCTTTCGGCATGAAATAAGTACAATTATTTTTATTTGAATATTATAGATATTAGATATATGAGTACCTATGTATATGTGATTTTGAGTTAAATCGGTTCATAAATAAAAATTAAAAAAAAAAAAAATCGACTACAGCGCCGCATGCAGGAGTAATTAAAAATGCTTAGTCCCTGCTACATCAGCTATCCGCCGTTGAAAATCCGGTCAAAATCAATTCAGCCGTTTCCGAGATTAGCCGGAACAAACAGACAGACAGACAAAAAATGTTAAAATTGCTTTTTTGTTTTATTTTTGTAAGTGTATTGTTTATAAATATTTAGGATATTTACAGGATATTTACATACATATATTGTCCAATAATAAATATCATCAAATAAAAATTCATGGGTATTTTATTTTACAAAGGCCAATTTAATGTCAGCCTACTGTGTATGTGTGTAGTGTGTGTGTATACTTCTGTAGCTTCACACGCAGTATAATATCGAGTCTAGACAGTAGAACTGTTATGCCGGTTACAACGTGTTTCTTTTTAAGTAAAACCAAAGAATTTCTAGTGTTCAATAGAACACCATGGCACGGTTATTAAATTGTGTATTTTGTAAAGTATGTGATGAAAGTTTAATGATATTTACGGATGAGATATTGTAAAAGTTTAGTTTAGTTTAGTTTATTCATCAATTAGATTAGATTATAATCTCTTAGACTATGATATAAATACATAATTTAATAATTGCTGGTGGGTAAAAAAATATTAAATTTATATTAATTATTAAATAATACAACAGCATTAAATAAAAGCAAATTTAAGTACAATTTAGAATAATTTATGAAATAATATTTAAAACAAGCGATTTAAAAATGTCCCTAGAACAATCGGAATAAAAATCAACTTTGTTACAGATCAAATTTGCCTCTCTGATGCAACGGGAAATGGGTTCATTTCGACCATAATTGCTACACTGAAAATAAAATCCTGGTCATATTGATAAAAACGTTTTTGTTAAACTTCAACAAAAAGGTTTTATCATCCTGATTGCATTTTTATCAATATGATCTAAAAAATTTGTTGAATTCACAAAACTGCTAAAATTTTTGTCAGTTTGACAAAAAATGCACTACAAAAATTATTTTCAGTTTGATAAAACACTTTTTGTAAATTTAACAAAAAAAAACTGATATTTTTATCATATCCATAAATTTTTTTGTGTAGCCAACAAAATGTTTGTTATAAATACAAAAACTCAATTTTGTACATGTTTGTCAAGACAACAAAATTTTTGTTGATTTTTTTTGTCCATTTGATAAAAAATCCTAAAATTGATGGAATTTTTTGTTGTTATGATAAATTTTATTTGTTTTTTTTGTACTACTGATAAAATAAGATTGTTAAATAGATAAAACCATTTTTTAACAAAATAAAACAGATATTTTTATCATATATACAAATTTTTTTGTGAAGCCAACAAAATGTTTGTTATAAATACAAAAATTCAATTTTGTAAATGTTTGTCAAGATAACAAAGTTTTTGTTGATTAGTTTTGTCCATTTGATAAAAAAATCCTAAAATTGATGGAATTTTTTGTTGTTATGATAAATTTTATTTGGTTATTTTGTACTACTGATAAAATAAGATTGTTAAATAGATAAAACTATTTTTAACAAAATAAAACAGATATTTTTATCAAATCCACAATTTTTTTTGTGAAGCCAACAAAATGTTTGTTATAAATACAAAAATTCAATTTTGTAAATGTTTGTCAAAATAACAAAGTTTTTGTTGTTTTCTTATTTGTCCGTTTGATAGAAAATACAAAAATTGACAAAATATTTTTGTTGTAATGACAAATATTTTTTGCTTATTTTGTACCACTGATAAAATAAGATTGTTAAATAGATAAAACTATTCTTAACAAAATAAAACAGACATTTTTATCATATCCACAACTTTTTTTGTGAAAAAAACAAAAATTCAATTTTGTAAATGTTTGTCAAAATAACAAAGTTTTTGTTGTTTTCTTATTTGTCCGTTTGATAGAAAATACAAAAATTGATAAAATATTTTTGTTGCGATGACAAATATTTTTTGGTTATTTTGTAACACTGATAAAATAAGATTGTTAAATAGATAAAACTATTTTTAACAAAATAAAACAGACATTTTTATCATATCCACAACTTTTTTTGTGAAAAAAACAAAAATTCAATTTTGTAAATGTTTGTCAAAATAACAAAATTTTTGTGATACAAAAATTGACAAAATATTTTTGTTGTAATGACAAATATTTTTTGCTTATTTTGTACCACTGATAAAATAAGATTGTTAAATAGATAAAACTATTTTTAACAAAATAAAACCGACATTTTTATCATATCCACAATTTTTTTGTGAAAAAAAAACAAAAATTCAATTTTGTAAATGTTTGTCAAAATAACAAAGTTTTTGTTGTTTTCTTATTTGTCCGTTTGATAGAAAATACAAAAATTGATAAAATATTTTTTGTTGCGATGACAAATATTTTTTGGTTATTTTGTAACACTGATAAAATAAGATTGTTAAATAGATAAAACTATTTTTAACAAAATAAAACAGACATTTTTATCATATCCACAACTTTTTTTGTGAAAAAAACAAAAATTCAATTTTGTAAATGTTTGTCAAAATAACAAAATTTTTGTGATACAAAAATTGACAAAATATTTTTGTTGTAATGACAAATATTTTTTGCTTATTTTGTACCACTGATAAAATAAGATTGTTAAATAGATAAAACTATTTTTAACAAAATAAAACAGACATTTTTATCATATTCACAACTTTTTTTGTGAAAAAAACAAAAATTCAATTTTGTAAATGTTTGTCAAAATAACAAAGTTTTTGTTGTTTTCTTATTTGTCCGTTTGATAGAAAATACAAAAATTGATAAAATATTTTTGTTGCGATGACAAATATTTTTTGGTTATTTTGTAACACTGATAAAATAAGATTGTTAAATAGATAAAACTATTTTTAACAAAATAAAACAGACATTTTTATCATATCCACAACTTTTTTTGTGAAAAAAACAAAAATTCAATTTTGTAAATGTTTGTCAAAATAACAAAATTTTTGTGATACAAAAATTGACAAAATATTTTTGTTGTAATGACAAATATTTTTTGCTTATTTTGTACCACTGATAAAATAAGATTGTTAAATAGATAAAACTATTTTTAACAAAATAAAACAGAAATTTTTATCATATTCACAACTTTTTTTGTGAAAAAAACAAAAATTCAATTTTGTAAATGTTTGTCAAAATAACAAAGTTTTTGTTGTTTTCTTATTTATCCGTTTGATAGAAAATACAAAAATTGATAAAATATTTTTGTTGCGATGACAAATACTTTTTGGTTATTTTGTAACACTGATAAAATAAGATTGTTAAATAGATAAAACTATTTTTAACAAAATAAAACAGACATTTTTATCATATCCACAATCATATCATATCATATCATATCCACTGATATAAGAAATTCATTCTGATACAAAGTCTTATTCACTCCAAAGAAAATTAAACGTTTATAAGAAAGTTTTCCATGTAAATCCCACGAAACTTTCAAAAAAATTGTGAACACCCTGTATGATATTGCCAAAAAAGTGCCAGATTGATTGATGAGCGAGAAAGAAAAAAGCCCATAATTGACAGTTTCACACTCTACATTTTATTTCTTATATGCATTTGTATTTATATAAGAAATTTTCATTCTTGAATGCATTTTATTTATATAAGAAATTTTCTTTATTATATAAAATGGAAAGGAATTCTTTGGATTTTTTGACTTTCTTATATCCTTCATCTACTGTACCTCCATAGAAAATTAAAGGTTTAGGTATAAGAAAATTTCCAATGTAAATCCCACGTAACTTTCAAAAAAATTCGGAACACCCTGTATGATATTGCCAAAAAAGTGCCAGATTGATTGATGAGCGAGAAAGAAAAAAGCCCATAATTGACAGTTTCACACTCTACATTTTATTTCTTATATGCATTTGTATTTATATAAGAAATTTTCATTCTTGAATGCATTTTATTTATATAAGAAATTTTCTTTATTATATAAAATGGAAAGGAATTCTTTGGATTTTTTGACTTTCTTATATCCTTCATCTACTGTACCTCCATAGAAAATTAAAGGTTTAGGTATAAGAAAATTTCCAATGTAAATCCCACGTAACTTTCAAAAAAATTCTGAACACCCTGTATGATATTGCCAAAAAAGTGCCAGATTGATTGATGAGCGAGAAAGAAAAAAGCCCATAATTGACAGTTTCACACTCTACATTTTATTTCTTATATGCATTTGTATTTATATAAGAAATTTTCATTCTTGTATGCATTTTATTTATGTAAGAAATTTTCTTTATTATATAAAATGGAAAGGAATTCTTTGGATTTTTTGACTTTCTTATATCCTTCATCTACTGTACCACCTTTTTTGGAAATAAACCAATTAATTTGAGTATTCTTATTTGTTGTAGTGCTCGGGGATTTTTTCTCAGTTTTAAGACAGTAAACAGAGAGTTTTAATATTTTTCTTTTTGAATGAACGTAACAGTTGTTAAAATAAAAATCAAAGAGAAGTATGCAGAAAACCGAACAGATTCTATTATACTTCAAAGAACTTATTAAAGATAAGAATTGGAAAAAGTGTTTCTTTAAAAACTGAAGCTGTAAATCTCTTTTTACTAACTTAAACCCAAACGGTCGCTTATTATCCTTCCATTTCATCATCATTTCTCTAGTTGGTATTGGTTTTTGAATCTGCTTTATTCGATATTTCGAAGTGGCTGACCAAGTGACCAAGAGTTCTAAATTCGCAACAAATTTTCACAAGTAAAATCTATCGTTTTCCTACAAACTTTTCTCTGATTTTTCTTTTTACAAATGTTCAAAAAAAAAAATATTAAAACGCTATGTTTGTAACGCATTTTCTGGAGAAAATTGACATGAAAGTCGTAAAATTGGCAGGGACAGGAAGAACGCATTTATACAGACTATTATTTCTTCTAAAAATAAAGTCATAAATGAAATTTCTATCATTGGTACTAACTGCTAAATCACCGTTAATGTTTAGTCCGGGTACACCAAATTAAGCCTTTTCTTAAATCTCCAAGAAATTAGGTATATGAAAATTGGATACGGATCCTTACTATTGAACGATTTTTTTTAAATATACCTACTTAAAAATCATGTCTTGAAATATTGTCTACGAATTAGGGGACAACATTTGGTGGCAGAAGAATTATGCTTCCCAGGAAATGATCTTCGCGAGAAAATATGCATCACAAATAATACCCTCGATCCACAGAATATATCCAAGAATCATGCCCTAAAATATTGCTCACGAGTTAGGGGACACCCTGTATAGTGTAAGGCTATTTTGTATTATATTCAAACAAAAATTTGATAAAACAATTTATCGTATATACTAAATAAAACTGAATTTCTATCGATATTACAAAAAAAATTCAAATTGACAAAAATGTTTGTAAGTCAAATATAATTTTTTTTATCATATCGACGAAAGTCAAATTTTTTTTATCATATCTACAAAACCAACAAACATTTTTATCATATATACAAAACAAAATTGAATTTCTTATCATATCTACAAAACCAACAAAACATTTTTATCATATCTACAAAACAAAATTGATTTCCTATCAATATAACAAATTTTTTTAACTGTAAAAAAATATTTTCTGTCGATATTACAATTTTTTTTTATCATATCTACAAAACCAACAAACAATTTTATCATATATACAAAATGAACTCAACCTTTTATCATATCTACAAAACCAACAAACATATTTATCATATATACAAAACAAAATTGAATTTTTTATCATATCTACAAAACAAAATTGAATTTTTGTCAATGTGACAAAATAAAAAAGAGATAGTTTGTAAAATGCATTGCGATCGCGTCAGTCGAGTTTGGACTTTCAAGTAGACAACAAGTTAAAGCGGATTTTCTAAAAAGTGTGAACAAAAGTAGAACAAGTACATTGAAAATATTCTAACTAAAACAATTTAACGTGTTAATGTTAAAAGAAGTTAAAAATTAAAACAGTGAAAATATTGAAGAAAACTAAAACAATCGAACATTTTAATATTAAAAAAAGAACATAGTGAATTCAGTGAAAAAGAAAAGAAATTTAAGAACAAGTTTAAACGGTGATATGGATACTGAATTGGTACAAGAATTGAAACTTTCATCAATCAGCGACTGCGTTATTTGGAAATATTTGGAAGGTATGTATAATTTTCTTTAAATATTATTAATTTTTATGAATCGAATATCTGTGGTGTTTGGTATAAACATGATAATTCTAAAAAAATTCCTTTGGACGCCCTTTACATAGAGCTAGAGCCTAGATCGGTAGGTTAATTTGTTTCTATCAATATAACAAAATCGTACTAATAAGCTTTGAACCGAAAAAAAATTAATTCGATGTTTTTTAAATCTATTTTACAACGTTTAAATAAAAATTTCTTAGTTGAAACAATGCTAACAGAGTTATCATGTTTAAACCGAACAAATTTCAAATTCCAAATTTTCAACAAATTTATCATATATACAAAAATCATGACGCACAATCAGCCGGCGTGGTGTTTGGTATTAACATGGTAATTCTAACAAAAATTCCTTTGGACGCCCTTTACATAGAGCTAGAGCCTAGATCGGTAGGTTAATTTGTTTCTATCAATATAACAAAATCGTACTAATAAGCTTTGAACCGAAAAAAAAAATTAATTCGATGTTTTTTAAATCTATTTTACAACGTTTAAATAAAAATTTCTTTGTTGAAACAATGCTAAAACAGAGTTATCACGAACAAATTTCAAATTCCAAATTTTTTTTTTCACAAGAATACATTTATTAATTCAGTAGATAAACTCCTTAAGTTTTAATTCTGCGAATCCATACCTATTAATTTATGAATTTTCAATTAATTTTCACTTGAACCGTGTGTATGAGAAAGAATAAATTTTTTTACTGGAAAAAACATTAATATTATTAAAAAAAACATTAATTACTTTTCTAAAATGAATTATTTTTCCACAACGAAATTTACAGAATGCTAAAAATAAACAACAAAACAATACGCTTGAGAAATGTCAAATATATTGTGTTTATGCAAATGTGTGTTAAATCTCGGTTGAAAATGAGATTTCAGATTCGATCTGAGATCCAAAAAAAAAAACAGGATTGATGTTTTACCAAAGAAATATGATTTTTCGATCTCAGATTTGATCTCAGATCAAACAAAATTTGATCACGTACCAAAAAAAAAATAAAGTGCACTACTGGGTAGCACAAACTTTTTCTAACGTGTGGCAGTGGTCTTGGGGCTGGAGATTTTGGAAAAAAGCAGGAAAAAAATCATGAAATTTTAAGGAAAACAATTTCAAAATTGTCGGATTAGTTTTTTCAAAAAAACAGTTTGAAAACATTCCAAATTTTTTTTTGAGTATGCCAACTTCTAGCACTTTATAGTTCTTATCAGGAAAATAAAATTAAAAAAAAAAATTGATCAAACCGTTTTTGAAAAAACCGAAAATTTAGTTCCATGGTAGTGATTTCAGCAGCGTTGCCCTTGACATAGTTTTCTTTTTAATACGTTTTGGGTTATTTTTTTTTTGCTTAATGAAACTTCAATATATTTTTTTTAGATTGTCAAATTGATCGAGAGGCCCTCGCTTACGTCACGCCAGCACAACTCGAAAAATTCTTTTCACTATATGATGACATTCCCATTGGAATTCAAATTTTATTCCAGCGTCATCTTGAAATCTGGCAAAAATTGAATCCAGCATAGTGAGTATATATTTTTATATTTTGAAAGCTTAAATTTTAAATAATGAAATTAAAATGTTTCAGGGGCTTACTTTCGAAAATAAAATTTTGTATTTTTAAGGTAGTTATATTATATAAGCTGTAAGTTATTTTTGTAGGTTTTGATTCCTATAATTTGAAATTTAAATTTATGATGAAGTGTTTTTTGTGTCAAATACAGTCATATTCTATTAAAGCATTGGTGGCTCCCTTAAAAATTCTCCATTCCCTAAGGGCAGATATTAAGTTATTTATCGTAGGTTTTCATTCATTTATAATTTGAAATTTAAATTCATGATGAAGTGTTTTTTGTGTCAAATACAGACATATTCTATTAAAGCATTAGTGATGGCTCACCTAAAAATTTTCCATTCCCTTCGGGCAGATAGTACGTATGAATGTTCAGAACAGTCATGTACTCAAGCTTTTGGAAATGTCAGTAGTTTCAAAAAACACCTCAAAAGAAAACAGCACCCAGATGATCTGGAAATTGATCAAGATTATCACCAAGCAGAACTAGATCAAAATACCCCAAACTTAGAATTAAATAATCTCTCAAATATGTTTGTATCTTCGTTTGAAGAACCGCAGACACAAACTAATACTGAATCAAACGATTTCGCAAAAATCTTCCATAAATCTGCTGCAGAATTTACTTTATTCCTAAACAGTTTCAGCAATTTCAGTAAAAAAGATGTTGAAAAAATCCAGAAAAAAATTACGGAAAATCTGATGAATCCAATCGTTAACTTTCTCAATAATGATAAACAAATTGTATATACATCCAAACAAATAGTTTTTGATGCAATCTTAAATCCCTTTAAATTATGTTACAGTGATTATCAATTAAAAAAATGGTTGCAAAAAAATAACTTAATTGATAATATTCTACAATTTTCAATTAACAATGAGATTGGTATAGTATCACATAATGGAGAGTCTCTTTATGATGAAATTGATACCAAAGCTTTAATGCTACCCCTTAAATTTCAAATAAAAAGTATTTTTGAGCAGCATGATTTTTTGAAAATATATTTAGAAAATGCCAAAAGAAATTTTTCAAATGATGATACATTGTCCAATTTCATTGAAGGAAAGCTATGGCAAGAAAAAATATACAGATATAAAGATGACATTTGCGTACCATACTTCTTGTATGTAGATGATTTCGAAGTAAATAACCCTTTAGGGTCACATAAGCTTCCCATTGCCGGAATTTATTACAACTTCCCTGGATTGGGAAATATTTCAAAACTGCGCAATATTTTTGTGGCAGGGTTTATGAAGGCTTTAGATATAAAAAATTTAGGAAATGAAGCATGTAAATGTAAATATCGATTTAACAACACCTGTGGAATCTTATTCCCAAATATCATTTAGGGGCACTATTTATAAAAAAAATTCATTCTTAACAAGATTTGGAAATCAATTAAGCCTTTTTGAAATTATTGACATTTTCGTTTTTGACTGTTGTAAAATTTATTTTCTAGTGAATGAAATACAAGTTATTGGTTTCAACTCGCATTATTGTGCATATGAAATAGATGAAGGCAAAAGCGTTATAACAGAAAACTTAATTTGGAATATAGAAAATTTTAGTGGGCCACCAATTAATATAATAAAGATTTTTAATGGAAAACTGATGATTCGCTTGAAGGAATATTTTTAAGCTTTTTATATAATAAAACTACATTATTTTACAAAAAATAAAATTATTATTTAGAAAAAAGACCATTCAATTCAAAAATAAAAATATAACAATAAAAAAATTAAGGACAAAGTAGGTACTACTTCAAGTACGAACAAAACATTAAACACCAACAAACATATCATTGCTGAATAATTCAACGAAATGGCCACGGACAGCAATTGCAATGATGTACCCCCCTTAAATAATAACAATTCTCAACAAGATTTTGAATATGTTTTTTCATATCTTAACAACGATATGGAACAACAGATTTCAAGTCTTGTCCCAATAGAAGCAGTAAATGAACCTGAAATACCTGAACCTGTATTGACATTACTCAGAAGTTGGGGGTTTGAGCATCTGTACGCGAAATGTATTGGTATGTTTGGAAATTAAATTTAATCAATCTTAATCAAATATTAATCTTATTTTGAAATCTTTTTTAGAACAAGAAGTTGACATCGAAGCTCTAAAATACATGGAACGTAGTCATGTAGAAAAGCTTCTAAATAGTTTCCCATTAGGCACCATAATCAAATTTGGGCACAAATTAAAAATGTGGCAAGTAAATGAAAACTCCACCATTTCCAACATAACCACCAGTAGAGACAGAGACATAAATTTCAACGCCATAGCACAAACACCAACACCAACAACATCAAGTAACGAGAATGATTCTTTTTTTGAGGTAGAAAAGAGCAACACGGCCCATACAGTAGACTTAGAAAAAGTCTTAAAAGAAAGCAGCCAGGGAAGGAGGTTATTAAGAACTTCACAATCAGAGGGACTTACTTTGCAATTGCAAGACGCGGGCAGAACCATACTCGTCGACATTTTAATAGAACATTTAATAAAAAATGAAATTAAAATGTCGGTGGCGTTGGCAGAGGACCTGGCCCGGAAAATCAAAATGATTTTCCCAAATGAAATAGAGGTAGTTAAACTTTAAAAAACCTACTTAAATTATTTATAAAAACATAATTTCAGGAATTTTATTTTATCCGGCAAAAAGGGAAAGCGCCATCTGGCAAGATTTATGCCAAATACTACAATAAGATACGAATTTTAAAGTCAATAGGACTTTTCCAAAAACGGGCCATGAAAAATAAATTGGATACGGTACCAGAAAGTGGTACAGGTAAGGCCAAAAAACATAAAACTGCTCTCACTGAAAATAACCTCGCATAGTTCCCGAGAACGACAATGAAGTCGAGGAGCATTTGAATGCAATTTCTTCGGGGAATTGCTCTTGGGCGGACCTTGAAATACATTGGTCAGCTACTTCCTACTATAGACTAAAAGATTTGCGAAAGTCGGTATTAACTGCAGAAATACTGACCAAGTGGAAGGACTACAAGCGACCGTTCGGGTTTAAGTTGGTATGTGATTTACGGAAAAATATTTTCTTCAATTCGTATCCCTTTTTAAATTCCTTTAAATCCTTATTAAATAAAATTTTTGGATTTTTAGACTTAGAAAATTTTTCATGATTTTTGGACTTAGAAAATTTTTCACGATTTTTTGTCTTAGAAAATTTTTTATGATTTTTGGACTTAGAAAATTTTTCACGATTTTTGGACTTTGAAAATTTTTCATGATTTTTGGACTTAAAAAATTTTTCATGATTTTTGGACTTAGAAAATTTTTCATGATTTTTGGACTTAGAAAATTTTTCAAGATTTTTGGACTTAGAAAATTTTTCATGATTTTTGGACTTAGAAAATTTTTCACGATTTTTGGACTTAGAAAATTTTTCAAGATTTTTGGACTTAGAAAATTTTTCATGATTTTTGGACTTAGAAAATTTTTCACGATTTTTGGACTTAGAAAATTTTTCATGATTTTTGGACTTAGAAAATTTTTCATGATTTTTGGACTTAGAAAATTTTTCATGATTTTTGGACTTAGAAAATTTTTCACGATTTTTGGACTTAGAAAATTTTTCATGATTTTTGGACTTAGAAAATTTTTCATGATTTTTGGACTTAGAAAATTTTTCATGATTTTTGGACTTAGAAAATTTTTCATGATTTTTGGACTTAGAAAATTTTTCATGATTTTTGGACTTAGAAAATTTTTCAAGATTTTTGGACTTAGAAAATTTTTCACGATTTTTGGTCTTAGAAAATTTTTCATGATTTTTGGACTTCGAACATTTTTCATGATTTTTGGACTTAGAAAATTTTTCACGATTTTTTGTCTTAGAAAATTTTTTATGATTTTTGGACTTAGAAAATTTTTCACGATTTTTGGACTTTGAAAATTTTTCATGATTTTTGGACTTAAAAAATTTTTCATGATTTTTGGACTTAGAAAATTTTTCATGATTTTTGGACTTAGAAAATTTTTCAAGATTTTTGGACTTAGAAAATTTTTCATGATTTTTGGACTTAGAAAATTTTTCACGATTTTTGGACTTAGAAAATTTTTCATGATTTTTGGACTTAGAAAATTTTTCATGATTTTTGGACTTAGAAAATTTTTCATGATTTTTGGACTTAGAAAATTTTTCACGATTTTTGGACTTAGAAAATTTTTCATGATTTTTGGACTTAGAAAATTTTTCACGATTTTTGGTCTTAGAAAATTTTTCACGATTTTTGGACTTAGAAAATTTTTCACGATTTTTGGACTTAGAAAATTTTTCACGATTTTTGGACTTAGAAAATTTTTCATGATTTTTGGACTTAGAAAATTTTTCATGATTTTTGGACTTAGAAAATTTTTCATGATTTTTGGACTTAGAAAATTTTTCAAGATTTTTGGACTTAGAAAATTTTTCACGATTTTTGGTCTTAGAAAATTTTTCATGATTTTTGGAATTCGAAAATTTTTCATGATTTTTGGACTTAGAAAATTTTTCACGATTTTTTGTCTTAGAAAATTTTTGATGATTTTTGGACTTAGAAAATTTTTCACGATTTTTGGACTTTGAAAATTTTTCAAGTCCAATTATCATGTCCAAAAATCATGAAAAATGTTCGATACACCAGCATTTTTTATTTGCTGCATGCAGTGTTTATACCATCAAGCAAAATAAAGAAAAACGACGGCGAGAAGAAGGTGTATGTGAGATACACCATCAAGGATTCACAGAACGCATTTTTAATAACAGGCAGCACAGCGGAGAAAGTGGAGCATGTTTTTATCGAGTTTCAACTGAAATAAATAATAAATAATTAATATGTAACAAATAATAAATAACAAATAATAAATAACAAACAATTAATAATAACTTCAAATTTCTTTTTTTTTTTTTTTACTTTCAAGATTAATATAGACTTCACAGCGATGTACCCCGATGCGTCCAACCTGCAGAATATTTGCGAGGAAAAGCAGTCGAGCATATTTAAAATGCTGAAGACCAAATTAAAGGAAGGGAGCAACATCGCGATTCTTAAAGATGTTACAAATACACCAGATATATCAGAAAGTAAGTTTGCCAATATAAGAATGTTTATCTAATTGCAAAACTAAATAAATGTGTTTTTTCTATAGATGGTCGATACACCAGCATTTTTTATTTGCTGCATGCAGTGTTCATACCATCGAGCAAAATAAAGAAAAACGACGGCGAGAAGAAGGTGTATGTGAGATACACCATCAAGGATTCACAGAACGCATTTTTGATAACAGGCAGCACAGCGGAGGAAGTGGAGCAGATTCTGTCGAAAAAGCTGGAGAAGAAAAGGGCTATTCAGCCATTGCTGCTGATTGTTGGTAGTATTATTGATCCTTTAGATGTTTTAGTATACTTTGATGGCATAAAATACAAATTCTTTTCTGTGGCTCACGCTATTACCACTTGCTTTCAAATTTTTCAAATCTTTAATTTAGAATATCCAGTAGAAGCCTCGCTTGTGTGGCGTTTTATTCAAACTTTTTTCTTTAACATTAAAACTAAATATGATAGGAGCCATCCCTTGATTGCCCAAATATGTAATGATTTAAAATGTAATAAGTAATTTAGATTAAAGTTCAAATAAATGTAAAAATTTTAAACAATTTCAACTTTCCAAAATAAAAAATTCAGATTAACATTATGTACATATTTTGTTTCCTGTTTTTATTTTCTATTTTTCTTTTTTCGCTTAAAACTAACATAATCGATTGTTAGTTTTTTCTGTTGTTGGGTTCTTTTGTTTTCAGCTAAATTTTCTGAGCTTGATAATTGTGAACAAAAAGTAAGTACCTATTATGAATTATTTCTTATAAAACATGAAATACTTTTTTCAGGATTTGCAATTTTTTTTGTAAATGTTGCAAATTGGCATTTGTTGAATCAACAAAAATTATTTTTTATCTGACAAATTAATTTTGTAGATTTAACAAAAGAAATATCAAATTTCTTTTGTTAAATCTACAAAATTAATTTGTCAGATTAAAAATAATTTTTGTTGATTCAACAAATGCCAATTTGTAACATTTACAAAAAAAATTGTAAATCCAACAAAAACATTTTGTTAATGTGACAAATAAAATTTGTGGATATGACAAACAAATTTGTTACATTAACAAATATTTTTTGTTAATATTACAATTTTTTTTGTTGAATCAACAAAAAAAAATTGTAATATTAACAAAAAATTTGTAATATTGACAAAAAAAATTGTTGAATCAACAAAATTTTTTTGTAATATTAACAAAAAAATTGTAATATTGATAAAAAAAATTGTTAAATTGACAAACAAAATTTGTAATATTAACAAAAAATTTGTAATATTGACAAAAAAAATTGTTGAATCAACAAAAAAAAATTGTAATATTAACAAAAAATTTGTAATATTGACAAAAAAAATTGTTGAATTGACAAAAAAAATTTGTAATATTAACAAAAAATTGTAATATTGACAAAAAAAATTGTTGAATCGACAAAAAAAATTAGTTATATTCACAAAATGTTTGTAATATTGACAAAAAAAATTGTTGAACCAACAAAATTTTTTTGTAATATTAACAAAAAAATTGTCATATTGATAAAAAAAATTGTTGAAATGACAAAAAAAATTTGTAATATTAACAAAGAATTGGTAATATTGACAAAAAAAATTGTTGAATCAACAAAAATTTTTTGTAATATTAACAAAAAATTTGTAATATTGACAAAAAAATGTGTTGAATCAACAAAAAAAAATTGTAATATTCACAAAAAAAATTGTAATATTGACAAAAAAAATTGTTGAATCGACAAAAAAAATTTGTAGTATCAACAAAAATTTTGTAATATTGACAAAAAAAATTGTTGAATCAACAAAAAAAATTGTAATATTGACAAAAAAATTGTTGAAGGAACAAAATTCTTTCGTTATATCCACAAAATTATTTTTTTTTGTCAATATTACAATTTATTTTGTTAGTTTAACAAAATTTTAGTCATGATAACAAAAAATTTTTATCATATAAACAAAGTTTTGTCTATATAACAAAATATTTTTGTCAATATGACAATAATTTTGTTAATATGACAAAATAGTGTTTTGTTAATGTGACAACAAAAAACCAGTGTTTTTTTATTTTTATCATGATGATAAACCATTTTTGACAAAAAAAACCAGTGTTTGTAAATTTTTATCAGCTTGATAAACCATTTTTGTTGGACGTATTTTGACAGAATTTTTATCAGCTCAACCTACATTTTTATCAATAATACCTAGTTTTTATTTTGAGTGTACGATGAAACTGTTCATAAATTAGAAATCGACAACGTGTAGTTCTTGATGGGGCGATTCCTCCAGTTACCAATAATAGTAACGGAGGACAGTTAATATGATTTGTTAAAATGTCAAGTTATTTTAAAACAGAGAAAAATACATAACTTAAAATACAAAGATATTGTGTTGCCAGTTGAATCATTTGAAGGTGGTTATCACAGACAGTGCTATAAATCGTTTACAGGGTTAATGAAGAAATATTATTCGGAAGAATTGGAAGCTACACAAAAATGTAGACGAGAGAAAATTTATTAAATACAGGAGAGGATTCATCTATAGCCTCTACCTCAAGTCCACCAACTAGTATTTTACCTGAGGCTATTGTAATACCAAAGCCAGCTTTTACATCGGAGTTACCTGAATCCGATTCATCTAATTCTCTAGGACATTGTGGGCAGCTGGAAAGTGTTGTTGATTCTACCTCTCAAAGTAATGTTTTGCTTGTTGAAAGCAACGTAAGTATTGATGAAAATGTACAAATTTGCTTATTTTGTAATCAAAAGACATTTCGAATATTTGGGATAATGCTCACAAAAAACAACCGACTATTTTTACTCCAGAGAACAATGCGCTTTTTAATTACTCCTGCAGTCGGCGCTGTGGTCGATTTTTTTTTTAAATTTTTATTTATGAACCGATTTAACTCAAAATCACATATACGTAGGTACTCATATATCTAATATCTATAATGTTCAAATAAAAATAATTGTACTTATTTCATGCCGAAAAAATACTGGTCCGGAGGGATAGAACACTTATTATTTCATGACGAAAGAATACTGGTCCGGAGGGATAGAACACTTTGTTTAGTTTTCTATAGCTAGAAGGAAGTATCTCACTCTCTCCACAGCACGAAAATAGTATCGTCGGGTTCATACTCACGGCTGTGTTTTTGGTGTCTAGGGGATTTTTGGCCCATACGATTGGTCTCGCAGAGTAAATATATGTTTAAAATAGTCTCTTAAATAACATATACAGGGTTATTCACGAGCGTTGTACCAAAAAGCTAGAGCTTGTAGGTTGAGTTGAGAGAAGAAAAAAATCGTATGGGAGGGGGGGGGTATATTAACCCCCGTTTAGCCGGGAAGGGCCATTTTCTGAAAAATTGACTTATTTTGTAAAAAAAAAATATTAAAAATTAACGGCTTCATTTACAACACCGCGTTATATACCTTTTTGAAAAGCCAAAAACTTCTTCTTTTATCTTGTTTTTAAATTAAATTGTTTTAACGAATAGTTTAAAAAATATTAATTTTCAAACTCAAAATTTTGAAAATAAAATTTGGAAAAATAATTTTACAACTAATTTTTTTCAAAATTGTACGTTATTAAGTATAATTTTTGTTCTCAGAATTCAATGCTTCCATTAATCTTCCACAACTTCTGCCAGACGCTTTAAAGCTCCCAAAAAAATGTTGTAACTTTACTTATATTCTAATGTCTGGCTTCTATACAGGGTGATTCACGAGCGTTGTGCCAAAAAGCTAGAGCGTGTAGGTTGAGTTCACAAAAACAAGAAAATCTAGCCTTACGGGATGGCACAAGTGATCATTTAGCCAATTTTTTCGTATTTTTGTGAAGAAGTAGGTTCGGTTATTTTTGAATACCTTGGCAAAAATTATACTTAATTACGTAAAATTTTTAAAAAAATTAGTTGTAAAATAATTTTTGCAAAATTTTGAGTTTGAAAATTTATATTTTTTAAACTATTCGTTAAAAGAATTTAATTTAAAAACAAAATGAAAGAAGAAGTTTTTGGCTTTCCAAAAAGGTATAACACGGTGTTGTAAATGAAGCCTTTAATTTTTAATATTTTTTTTTTACAAAATAAGTCAATTTTTCAGAAAATTGCCCCTCCCGGCTAAAGGGGGGGGGGGAATAAACCCCCCTCCCATACGAACTTTTTCTTGTCTTAACTCAACCTACACGCTCTAGCTTTTTGGCACAACGCTCGTGAATCACCCTGTATAGAAGCCAGACAGTAGAATATAAGTAAAGTTACAAC
Organism: Platycheirus albimanus; assembly: GCA_916050605.2. Classification (NCBI taxonomy): domain Eukaryota; kingdom Metazoa; phylum Arthropoda; class Insecta; order Diptera; family Syrphidae; genus Platycheirus; species Platycheirus albimanus. Next base: position 337,096,112 of record OU696696.1, read on the forward strand.
ATTTTTTTGGGAGCTTTAAAGCGTCTGGCAGAAGTTGTGGCCCACGGAAAGTGTCTGGCAATGTATAATATTACTTTCTAATAGTATTTTGTGCAATATGTATAAAAATCAGCCATTAAAATTTAAGTAATGTTAACAATATTTTTAGTTACCTTTCTCACCTTGTACTTGTGAATTGGCCGACTTACCAACTTAGTTGATATGTTGGCATTCAATGCACATATAAACACTACTTGAAGCCCCACATTTTGTCCTTAAGAAAATAAGTTATGTCTGGGGGGACTGGGCTCTTGGACTATATTTTGAAAGATTTTCACTTTCCGCCCTCTTTAAAGCGCAATTACTCCTTAACCGTCGAGTTTAGGGCAATTTTTTCAAATTTATCTTGTAAATAATTTTATTGGCTACCGATCGCATGATATTATTCCCTTATTCTGTTCACCAATTATCATTCGAGAGGAAATGACTGACTAAATCTGTACCTGGCTCCCGGACTATTTGTATATATGTATTTGTTGGGAGAATTTTCTTGATATCTAACTGCGTTCTTGTTTTATTTTTGTTTTTGTTTTTATAACGGCACACGCGCTCAAGGGGTTTGTTATAGCCCTATTAATGATAAGTCACAGCGCGAGCGATAAGAAGTTAGGGAGGAAGGGAAAGGAGGTGTCGATGAACATTGATCTTGAATGTTTGAAGATCAAAATGGCAAGGGAAAATTGTGCCAGGCAGTTCATTCCACATTCGTGTTGTACGGCTAAAGAAAGAATCCCTATATTTCACGGTACGGCCGAAATTGGGCTCAAGTGTAAACTGATGAGCGTTCCTAGTAAGACGAGTATTACGGGGGAAATGTTTAAGGGGTGGAACGCAGCTGGCTACCTCGAGTGAGCATTTTTTGTAAAAGAATCTGTAAAATAATTAAACCAATGAAACATTTCGACGATGCTCAAGGAATGGAAATGTTTCCATAATGCTTCTCTCTCCTATCAATTTTAACGCTTTTTTCTGACCTCTGTCGAGCAGGTGAAGAAAAGTTTGAGAAGCACCTGACCAGAAATGGGAGTTATACTCGAGTTTAGGGCGTATAAACGCCTTGTAAATTTTAGCCAGATCAGAAGGTGTGAAAAACTTCTTGCATCTATTAAGAAAGCCTAAGCATCTTGCAGCATTCTTAGCAATCTCAAGTATATGATCATTCCAACGAAGGTTGTCACTGATACACATACCAAGTACTGATAGCTTTTCGGCCTCCTCGATGCAAGTACCATTCATGGATAATGGGATAGGGGGTATGTTTAGCTTCAACGACAAAAGACAGCATTGAGTTTTCGACGCATTAAACTCCACACGATTTCTAATACCCCAATTCACAATGCTGTTTAAATCGGAGTTTAATGAGCTTATCATACGGCGTCGTTGTAATAACACGTCCGAAGGCGAAGGCCATGCATTATCAAACGTATATGAAAAGCTATGGGTTGAGTCGTCAGCAAAACAATTTAATGGATTAGAAGTCACAAACAAGAGATCATTTATAAAAATGAGAAAGACAGTCGGAGACAGAACGGAGCCCTGGGGCACACCAGCATTTATTTTGTGGAGATCAGACTTGAAACCGTCTAATACAACTTGTATTGAACGGCCCAGAAGAGCTTCATACCAAACTCTATCAAATGCCTTTAAAATATCAAGCGCAATAATCTTGCTTTCGCCAAAGCGATGCACAGATTTGTTCCACTGTTCGGTGAGATATGCCATCAGATCACCAGTGGAACGATTGCTGCGAAAGCCGTATTGCCGGTCATTTAAAAGCTCCCGATCTGCGAGATATTTCTTGAGCTGACGATTTATCAGCGTTTACATGACCTTGGAAAGAAGGGACGTAAGTGCAATTGGTCGGTAGGAGGAGGGGGAGGAGGAGTCACCTTTTTTTGGGACGGGCTGGACACATGCTGTTTTCCATCTACTACGAAAGATTCCTGAACGATAGGAGCGATGGAAAAGCTTACGCAGCGGTTCTCATCGCAAGAAAAATCACTTTTGTTATCATTTCAGCACTGGCATCAATGTCATTTTCGAGGAAGCATAATGACCAGTTAAAGTTGCGAAACAAATTATTCAGACCGTCCCAGTGGGCTTTCTTGTATTGCCAAACGGTCCTAGTGGGAATTTTTTTTTAACTATATGGTTTATAACACAAATTTTGAAAAATATTTTCCAAATAAAAGATAAACATTCTGAAAGTTTGATTAAAATCGTTAGAGCGGTTTTTGATAAAATCAAACTTTTTGTTTAGGATTGTGTGGCCGTTACCGTTGTTTTTGGACCTACTCAGAGAAAAAAATAGTTACTTTTGTAACTATTGTCATAGTCATTTTATGAATTACAATGAAATTTGTCGAATGACTATTTTTCCACACAAAAAACTGAAAATTGTTACAAAATAGTTAAAAAATAGTTAAAAGTCAGTAATTTCGTTTAGCGACTATACAAAATAGTTAATTCTGACTATTTTGATATTAAAGCATAGTTATTAAAAAGTTTCTTCAAAATTAGAATTGACAATCTACTCTGACTATCTTATAATAGCTTCCAACCATGAAATAGTAGTATTTATTTCATTTAATGCGTAATGGCTATTGGTATTGAAAAACAACTACCACATAGTTGAAAATGATTATGTGTAGCAACACCATGGGCGCAAATGACTATGTCGTAATAGTCTCGCCTGGATGTCGATAACTATTAACCTAGTTGATTCTGACTATTCTTTAATAAATTCCTACTATGAAATAGTATTATTTATTTAATACAAACTACAACATAGTTGAAAATTACTATGTGTAGTAACAACGTAGTTACAAATAACTATTTTATAGTAGTTTCGCTTGTTCGTTGCGGTCTCTTTGTTACATGTCGATTATTCCAGAGAGGAAAATCTACTGAGGATGCTCTTTTACTTTTCTCTTCTAGAGTACTTTTTAATCTTGATAGCAAAAAGCTTACAGCTGGTTTATTTATTGATATAAAAAAAGCATTTGATATGGTGGATCACAATATCTTGCTCTACAAATTAGAAAATGCTGGTTTTCGTGGATTCATACATGATTGGTTTAAATCTTTTTTGTATAACAGAGTTCAAAGTGTGAAAATAGATGAAATCAGGAGTGGTAATAAATTTATCAATTTGGGAGTACCTCAAGGTTCAGTATTGGGTCCAATTCTATTTTTAATTTATATTAATTCTCTGTTCAGTATGAATTTTAAAGGAGAACTTACGGCTTTCGCCGATGATATAGGTTGTTCTTATGGCGCAAATAGTCCTTTGGAACTTACGTGTGATATAAATTGGGACCTTAACTTACTGCGTACTTGGTTTGCCGAGCATAATTTGTTGATAAGCTCTAAAACTAAAATAATGTTTCTTAACTTATCCTCGCAAAACATATTTATGGATAATCTTGTTTATCATGCTCCAGAGTGTAAAAGTTTTAAACTTCATAACTGTATATGTCCCTCAGGTTTTATACGAGTACTTACACTAACATAAGTTGCTCTAATAATTGTTTTCCAGTTGAGAATGTTGACGTTTTTAGATACTTGGGACTCTATATTGATTCCAAAATGAGTTTTTCAAATCACATAGAAATTCTCAGAAAATATTTCCGTTGCACTGTAAAGCACTTCTATTACTTACGAAATGTTTGTTCTTCTGATTTTTTGAAAATAATTTACTACGGAATTTTTCAGTCCAGGCTTCAATACGGGATTACATGCTGGGGAGGGACTTATCAAAGCAAAATTCAGCCTCTGTTACGGCTACAGAAATCTGTACTAAGGAAAATTTGCCGTAAACATCGTCGGCAACCTAGCTACCCACTTTTTAGTAGTTTAAATATTCTTCCTGTCCGTCATTTATATTGTTTTAAAGTGTTGAAGACGTTCTTTATGCGGTCCGGTAATGTAAATTTCAGATTAATTTCTAATTACAATCTGCGTGGTAATCATTTGAACCTTATATCTATACCTAACTTTCGCACCACCGCTTATCGTAACTTTTATTCTGTTTCATCTCGTCGTATATTCAATAAACTTCCACATTCAATCCGAATATTAACAACTCCTGGAATTTTTCTTAAACATGTAAGACTTTGGCTTCTTAATTTTGATTATGGAAGCTTAGAATCTCTTCTCTCTGGCACTCTGACCTAATGTTAATTTATCTTCAAGTGTTTCTTAAACTGTTACTTTTTTTTTTTTTTTTTTTCTTTGATCCTTCTTTCATTACATAGGTATCTATTTATTTTGTGTTATGAAATAATATGTGATTCATAGCATCATTGCGCAACAATTATGAGTATTATTGTAGTCTCTAAGAGTACCCCACCTATATTCATTTATATCGATTTTATGTTATTATTTTTCATTGAAGTGGCATTTGACACTATTTTTATATCCTTTTAGGAATCTAAAATACAAAATGTCATTAAATTTTGTTCTCAATAATGATTAAGTTTTTCTATAAATGTACAATTTAGTTTAAGCACATGAGAATAAATAATAAATTCATTCATTCATTCATTCTGTGCTAAGTGTTCATTGGAAAAAGTTGCTGGAAGTTAAGTGGTGGCAAAGAAATATACTGAAAATAAGGTAAAGGCTGTATCAGTTTTATGGTTGGTAAAATTAATTAAAATTATATTCTTAAATTATGACTACTCCTCAAGGACTTTATTACACCGCACGCCGAGGCAAACTTCCACCAGGTGGAATATTATATCATAGATATAATAATCGCCTTAAGCTTCTCCGAACGAAAAATTTGTATAAAAGGACATAAAAAAGAAAATATTTTTTTGACTCTGAAGAACCTTCAGCTTTTGAAGAATCTGCAGTTGGCACTCTAGAAGGTATTTACATACATCACAATTAATTCGGATCAGCTGTATTTTATGTTCATTTATTTTGTAAGCATTTCAGGAACTGAAATTGAAATTTTAAATTACAATCAAGCTGACTGGACAACGTGTTTGACAAAGTGGGAGCAACTTTCTTTTTACAGGAAAAGACTTGTGTGAAGAAGGCGCTCTAAATATTAAAACTATTTTCGAAGCATGGCCGATAGTAAGACATTCTTTGGGATATACATTGGTGAGTTTATATGCGTATACATGTCACTCTGTATCTGTATATGTATGTTATAATTTTTTCACGTTCGCTTTGTAATGAATAGAAAACTAATAAGGCTTAAGTATTTTTAATTATTTGTTTATTCAATGTAGTATTTTTTTTAAATTCTTACTATAAAATTATAACTTTTGTAATAAAAATGTGAATTTGAAATTATTTGAGAAAAACTTTGTTGTTGATTTTTTGTAGAATTTTCAGGGACAAATTATCAGGTAAGCGTTTCCAAAACAGATATCGAAGATGACGATATTAATAGTCATTCAACGACTAATCGATAAAGTCAAATTCAACTATGGTTAAAAAGTTAAATTGATTATTAAAAAAGTTGATTCTGAAAAAATCCATTGACAATAAAATAGTAAGAAATAACTATTATAATTAATTACATTAACTATTGAATAGCTGATTTTGACAACCGAATAGTAAGTATTGAAAAAAATATCAACTGACAAGAAAATAGTTAAAAACTACTATTTTGTATAGTAACATTAACCATTTATCAGTTGATTTTATGAAAATTCGGCATTAACAATAAAAGTAGTCATAAATAACTATTTTTAACTATTTAAAATAGTGTTCCCGATTTTTACTATTAAAATAGTCAAAAAATAGTTAAAAATAACTATTTTTTTCTCTGAGTGAGAGCATGAAGAAAAGGAACCCCCTAGAGAATTCGAAATAAATAGTAAATACCAAATTTGAAGCAAATCGTCCTATTCATTCAGGCTCTAGAGGTGCGAACAGACAGAAAGACGGGCGGAATTTCCAGAAACACTTTTTCGACTTCTCTATCAACGTAATTTCATGTTTGATTGTTAGAATCAGTTTTTTTTTTTGCACGAATCCATAACTTGCCTTAAACATATTACTTATTAATCGCAAGTAAAAAATTAAAATGGTCTACGAAGGTATTTTAAATGTGCTTACATTTGTTTCATAAATAATTCAATAAATTCGTTCAGTGGACGTTCAGAGCGAGCTTTCCTATGGACTCCTAAACTGCCCATCCAATTTTGTATTCCTATTATGTTGTCTGGCCTCTTAAAGTCGTGCAAGTTAAGAGTAAAGGCCACCAATATCGTTGCATCAGGTGATATGATGACTTTTAAGTCAACTGACACTGTTATTGGTGTAAATGAGATCGTCAATTTTCCGACTGAATTTTTAAATTCTCTGGATATGCCAGGAATGCAGCCACACAAGCTCTGTCTGAAAATTGGTTCACCGGTCATTCTTTTGTGTAACTTAATTAATCAAATTTATGCAACAGTATACGATTAGTCATCAGAAGAATAATCGGAAAAGTTCTTGAAGCAACAATATTGACTGGAAAACCTAAAGGAGAAGTCATCCTATTACCTCGAATACCTATGATTCCATCAGAATAAACAATACCTTTCAAAAACCTACCATACGTTTGGCTTTCGCGATGACGATAAATAAGTCGCAAGGGCAGACAATGGCATTTTTTGGCTTGGACTTGGAGAATCTGTGTTTCTCCCATGGGCAGCTATATGTTGCATGCTCACGCGTTGGAAAACCATCAAATTTATTTGTTTTAACGAAGGACAGATTAACAAGAAATATTGTTCGTCATTTATTTCTTAATTTATACCTTATTTATTAAATTATAATAAAATTAATAATAACTTACACGTTTTCTGTTCATTAAAACTTATTTTGAAATTGTTATCATTCTTTACCAATCACTTCCTTAACAATACCAATTTTAATATCTTAATAATTGAACGCAAGACAATAAAGCCGCAGCAAAGCGCTCGTCGATCTTTCCTCCTTTCTAACTCAGCAAACTTTTATCGAGTGCGAAGTTTATGCATCCATCAACTTTATCGTTCTTTAATGTAAATATACAAGTTGGGCCAAAAAAAATCACCCTATTGGAAGATGCTCTTATTTTTGCAAATGGCCGCTAATGTCAAATCCGTTTGGACATTTGTGGACTAGACAGATGCAGAATACAAGTGAACAAGCATTAACCAACATGAACCGATATTCTGAAGGCGGCGGGCGTTCCCGGGTCGCCTCATCTCTCGTTTTGGCGATTTGCACTGGCCCGCAAGATTGGCCGATTAAACCGTTTCAGATTTTTTTTTATGAGGTTTTTTAAAGTCTTGTGTTAACGTGAACAAGCCCGAGACGCTGAAAGCCCTCAAGGACAACATTCGACACGAGTGCGAGAATATGTCGCCCGAAGTTCTCGCTGAAGTGATGAAAAATGCAATAAAACGAGTAATCCAATGTGACGGCGCCCATTTGGCCGATATCATCTTCTCGACTTGACCAGTACAATTCTAAAGTTTCAAATAAACTTAATCAAAAAACAGAATCGAAGTTTTTCATTTAGAAAAAAAAAGAGAGCCAAACAACATCAATCAATATCCTTGCAAATTTCATAACCCTATATAGAATCTATCCACCCCCACGACTGGCACCCCGAAATAATAACTGCAGGTCACCCAAAGAAAAAGGACATTGAACCTAATCATCGAGGTTGAGTTGGAATCCATGAATATATATAAGGTTGCTAGCTTCCCGGGAAAAAATACAGAAACTCAAACACACACCCATTTCAAAGAAATTAAAAGGATGAATAAATGGATTATGGGTGCGCCAAAAAAGACCAATAAACCACGAACATACAGGCTTGTTAAGGACTTTAACAGCAAAAATTGAATGTATTATCTATTAAAAAGCAATTACGTTCATCTTACGAATCAACAATGACCGATGCAAAGCATGACAGACAACAATAATCAGGGGATGATATTATTAAAAAATGGTCTGAATCTCAACATCGATAAAACCTATGGCGCCATACCTAGTCGTCGTCGCATAACATTTTGTAGTCCTGTAAAACTTTTCACCGCAGTTTTTCCTCTTTTTGTGATGATACCTATAACTTGGTGTGTGTGTGTAAGTTCTGCTGTTTTTGGCCAACAAATAATCACATTTTCACATTTCGCAGAAAAGCAATGAATTTTAATTATTTTTTTTCGGATTCATGTGGCAGATAAATGTATTTTTAGCTCGCACAGGATATTGTCGTCGTCATCGTCTTGCTTGCTGGTCGTCTTGGTATAGACCCATCAATAACTTGTGTAAGCCACCCAGACTGGCTGAAGCCGTTGCTATGCGATTGCCTTCATGCATTTGTCGTCGTACGTCGTCTGCATTTCTTTTGTGTGTATTATTCGAAAAGAGGCGACATTTTTATTCCATTATTTTCTGGATGCAGGATTCCGATGTACATAAGGATGGACGACGAGCAACAAAGATACACATGACACTATTTCTAGGAAAAGTCAGAATGATATCGTTCGCATCCTCTCTATTATAGTGTGGCAATCTTACGAATCATCTGCAATTACAATATGACAAATTGTGTCGCGCCTCGCGCGAGCGAGGGAGGTGTTACAATCCCCTATCTTTATGCCTGGCTACACTTTACTGGAAGGACAAGTGTCCCTCTGGTGGCTATATTGGCAGTATAGACTAACAAATATAATGCGACAGCGACATATAAAGTGATCATTTGACTTGTGGTGACCATATAAGTGTCATATTTTCTACCCGATATACAGACCAATCATTATTCCCTAAAATTTTGAAAAGTCGGTGGGGCAAATGTCTTTTTTTTATTTTGTTTAGCAGTTCTGCTTCGTTTATAAGTTTAAGTAAGTAAGTTAGAAAGTAAAGTTTTCATTAAATTGGTGGCTCGGTTGGCATATTTAAAAAAAAAGAATTAATATTTTTACAATAGGAAAAATAATAAAAAAGAAAGTTATCTACTCAAATTCTGTTATCCCCCTAGTGGGTTTAACCTTGACGTCCGTCGGTGAGGGGGCATAAATACACTTAAATATTTGACAGACAAAATTTAAACAAATAAAGACAGAAAACAGTGGAAAACTAACAAAGCCCAAAAACAAACAACAATTAAGAGATATGGACATTAAAGACAATACAGAAACTTCAACTCAAACGGGGATGTACGTTCAAATGTCGACAGGAGTCACAACTGCCGGCACGGGCAGTCTTGCCAACTTCGAGGTTTTGGGGTGATCAAGTGCGGTGATGAGTTCTCTAGGGAGTTCCTCAGTTCGTGCATTGCTATGATTAGCAATGACTGGGAAGGTTTGTAGCTCAAACTAATAGTAGCTAAGGATATCCCTAGACAACCCAAAGCTCTTATTTGGTTGCCTCAGATGAGCATCAAACCTAGCTGTGTGGAATTAATACGTGGGCTGCAGAGACAAAGCCCAACGGTTCCAATGCACTAATGGTAAGTCATTAAGGCCGAGGACCCACAAAAAAATTCATCCACTTTCCTACTGATGATCAACGAGGAAAGCATACCCGCAATAATCAAAGCCGACCACAAGCTGTTATTCGGCATCAGGAGTGCCAAGATAAAGATCCTGTCAAGTCTGGACGCTGAAAAAATTGACATCATGGGCGAAGAAAATATTGATGCCCTCAGCGGAAATCCACATCCAGACATTGCAGAAGAAAAATACCAAGCTGAAGTTGATTCAGATTAAACTGAAGCACAGTAAATGTGCCTCGATAATCTGAGAGTCTTCCTGAGATAGAAATACTTCGACATAGGCTTCGTACACGAACCGCAGGTAAATGGCCTTAAGATCAGAGATCTCCAGGACAGCAGTTATGTTCTGTTCTACAAACCAGACAATCAAATCCAAGGTAAGCCTCGTACTTGCATTCTAGCTAAGAACCATTTAAAAGCCTTTTTATGTCCAAACCTAAGCACACCGGATCTGAAAGTCGTCAAACTTTGGAATGCAAATGACGATAATCTTTGAAAGCAACCGCCTATTACTGCTATACGACCAGGTGACTCAAAATTGAAATTTAATGTGGGACATTTTGAATTCAAAAGTTCGACAAAATCAAGCACTTTATTTAGATCAATGCATAGAAAAATATCATCCACATATCTAATCAATACTGTTGGTAAGCTTCCTTCTTCTTCGATGCTTTTGAAAGCATCTACATACATAAAAACAAAAACATAATGATGAATACGATGGAAGCTCCGATTAAAACATCTCATTTCAACATACTTAGTATCGTGTAACTTAAAATGTGTTTTAACGTACAGATTATAAACACATATTTATGTATTATCTGTTCATCTTGTTCTTTCTAAAAAGTCAAAACAAATGTAATCATAAGTTCAAGCCATGAAAATAGTTTTAGTCAAAAAATGAAAAAAAATTTCTGAAGATGACATTAAAGTAATGTCTTTTAATTTATAATAATTGCAAAATTTGTGAAGTCATTAAGGCGTTATCTTTGTGTTAGCTCTAATTATACGAGACCATTGTTTTGGCTGCTCCAATCGAGAATTTGTAATTTTTGATTTGGTTTTTAATAAATATCCAAACGATCAAACGCAAAAAGTACGCCACATGGAGGTTGTTCTCTTCCCTCTACTATGGCTTCAACTTATGGACAAAATTCTTGTCGAAATGGAGGAAAGTGGAGTGCAGGCCGTAGCATATCCGGATGACTTCGTCGTGTTGGTGTCAGGAAAGATTTTAGCTGTAATTTGTGAAATAACAGAAAATGGTTTAAGAAAAATTAGCTTACTGGGCCACTTGTTGCTGTGTTGGAGTTAATCAAAGCAAAACGGAACTGATGGTCTTCACGGCCAAAACAAAGATACCAAATTTCACTCTACCCCGCCTCAATAGACAAGTGATACCACTATCAACCCGTGCCAAATATCTAGTCGTAATTCTTGATTCAAAACTAAACTTGAAAACTAACATTGAAGAACGGGTATATAAGGCCGTATAGCTTTTAATGCCTGTAGTAAAGTATTCGGTAAAAAATGGGGCCTTCCATCCAAAATGATTCTTTGTACGTACACTGCCATAATACGACTAATCATCACCCAGGGCTCGATTGTTTGGTGGCCTGCTCTCAGCAAAGCCTACAACACCGACAAGTTAAAAAAAGGTTCAAAGACCGATGATTCTTTGTACGCACACTGCCAAAGTACGACTAATCCTCACCTAAAGGGCTCGATTGTTTGGTGGACTGCTCTCAGCAAAGCAGTCGGGAAGAAGAAATAAATAAATATTTCCAATAATTAACGCGATAAGCTTCCGATAATCTTATAATATTACAATGATTAATTTCCGCTAAAAGAAAAGCTTAAAAATTCCTACTTAAAACTATTTAAAAACATAAGCGAGAGCTACCTGAACAATGGTATTTTAGCAAGATAACGCCATTAAAAGTGGGCGTATTGAAAAAATGTACACTAGAAAATGTAGAGATATATTTTTCATATAACGAACGGAAGGGAAAAAGGTTTCAATTGAATATTGGTAGTACCTTAAATTTTTAAAACAACGATTTTCGTTCTTTCATAAAAAGTGGGTGTCAGCCACGCCCAAAATTCAAAAATTTCATTTCATACACAAACGTTTAAATTTCTACTAAGAGACGCAAAATTTTGGCTTGCGGATTCATTATAAATATGCTAATAATGCTTTTCGCATTACTCTAACAATTGTTATTTTATAAAAAGAATATTGATGGTTTCGTATGAAAAATGGGCGTCAGCCACGCCCAAACTGAAATATTTTTATTTAATTGGAAGAAGGTTTACCTAAAGCTTACGTGTGCAAAATTTTAGCGTTGTACTTTTATCGTAACTGTACAGAAAATACAATTTAATTTTACCAAATTGAGGCTGTTCAACAAAAATGGCGATTGTGAGCGTGTTTGTTTGCGGACTTTACCGATTCAAAAACTAAGCCTTACTCTTGAACAAAAAATTACATATACCAAATTTCAGCTTTCTAGCTCAAAAATTGCGACCTCTAGAGATTATACGTACGGACAGACGGACGGTCGGACATGGCTAAATCGACTAGGCTTTTGATTCTGAGTGAAAATATATATACTTTCCTATACCTAACGGTATTATTTCTCTATTTTACCAACTCCACACCAAATACAATATACCGATTCTATGGGTATAAAAATATATTCTGACATAGAATCAGAGGCCTAGTCGATTTAGCCATGTCCGTCCGTCCATATGTATACTCTCTAGAGGTCGCAATTTGAGGTAGAAAGCTGAAATTTGGTATATATAATCCTTGGTTCAAGAGTAAGGCTTTTACCTGTATGACTGAGCCGTACTGCTGCTGGATCCATCCTCTGCGATAAAATAAATATTGTTTTCATCGGTTTTTATAAAAACAAACTTATCTATCAATTTGCTGCATGTCATGATTTTTGACATCTGTCAACCATCTGTCATCGTTCTGCCATCTATCATCTATCAATTACTAAAAACTGCATTGCCGATTACGCTATCCTATAGGTTTGAGTTTTTGCTAAGTTGAAACCTAGAAGTCCTGGTTCATTAAGAATCAACTTTCTTGGCAAGTTAACATCTTTTTTTCTTCAAAATTTAATTTCATCATATTGGTCACTTAAAAAAAAAATTCTCTATCATTATGTCTTCGTGCGCTCTTTGTGACAATATTGCAGATTATCTCCTAGATGTCATGGAAATTGTCGTAAATTATTTCATGTTGACTGCATTAGTGCTCCATTTAGCACCATCAAGCTTTTTAAAGATATAAAATCCTTTTATTATTTTTGTGATGATTGTGATCCCTTTGCATATACAAATATTGTCAGAGAAGTACTGCAAAATAATAAGAATATTGAAAACTTGCATAACCAATTAGTTCAACTAAATAAGAATATTGAAAATATTACCTCGAACAGTCAAACACTACAAGATGAAATTCATAATACTAGTATAATGAACAATCCTTCATCTAATGTTATTGCACCCCTCAAACGCAAAATTGATGAAACTAATACAGAAACATCTGAAATTAATCCCTCAACGAAGAAACCAGCAACGTCTTTATCGATGAATCTATCGCAAGCTCCAGTAAGTTTAACTCCACAACCGAAACAGCTTACACAAAACGTATGTTCAATGGCGTCAAAAAATATACCTATGCAAAAATCAAAACCAGCATCGAAAGATTTAAATTGGAAAACTGTTTCTGTTGCTGAGAGATCTGCTACCTACCCGCAGTTTTCTCAACAGAACAATTATAACGTATCTCCCATTACATCGGGCCTGAAAATAGTGGAGGCTTATAGGACGATACTTATTTCTAAATTGGATCCATCAACTAATGCACTTGATATTAAAAATTATATCTCTACTAAGATTGAAAATATCTTAACAATTAAAGTTGAGAAAATATAAACAACCTCCCGCATGGAATTATTGCTCTTACTGAAACTTGGTTAAATAGTTCTTTTTTAAGTACTGAACTTTTTGATTCTACATATCAAGTCTTCAGACGTGACAGACACCACTCGAATGATTTGGATACAGTTGGCGGAGGAGTTCTGATTGCTGTCAAAAATAACATTATCTGCACATTGGTTGATGATTTCCTTTCTTCAGGCATTGAGATTATATCTGTAAAAATGAAATTAGGAACTGGATACTTATTTATTATCTGCATCTATACTCCACCTAGTAACGAAGTTTATGAAAAATACATTGAATGCATTGAAATCATAAATAATCAAATGTAACCAAATGACGAACTTCTGATCCTCGGCGATTTTAATCTATCAAACTTAAATTGGACACAAACTACAGATTGCAACTTTTTATCTCACGGAAACCTATCTACTTCAAACGAAATTTCAATCATCGACGGATTAGCTTCATGTGGGCTAACTCAATTCAATAGTATCCGAAACAGTTTCAATAAAATACTGGATCTAGTCTTTTTTTTCGGAACCAGTAAACTCCGAAAAAGCTGTAACTCCGGCTGACTTTATTATTATTAGACGAAGATAGACACCATCCTGCGTTAGATATATCGATAAATGTAAACATATGCAAGGCATCCACTAATTCTAATGAAAAACTTGAATTTAATTTAAAAAAATGTAATTTTGATCTTGATAATTTATTAAGCAATGTAAACTGGAATCAATTGTTTCTTAAATGTGTTTAAAGTTATATAGCCAACTTTTCGACTGCTTGTATAAAACTACTCCCTTACGAAATAATATTACAAAACCGAATAATCCTCCATGGTTTGACCATCACATTAAAAATCTGAAAAATAGAAGACACAAAGCTTGGCTAGTTTTTAGTAAATCCAGAGCTGATGAGGATTTTAGCATTTACTCGGAACTAAAAAATATGTCATGTACTTTTCGTTCACCAAATTATCACCGGTGCCATCGATTCTCCTCCTCTTTTTGAATTAATTTTTGTCAATACCAATCCACGTAACCTAAGATCTATCCCATTCTTTTACCTTCCTACTCACCGTACCAATTATGCCCACTTCAACCCAATTACTAGAATGTTACGCTCAGCCAACAGTGCGCAACATCTACTTGATTTCAATCCTAGTCTCTCCTCCCTTAGAAGAAACCTTTACTCTAATCTTCCTTAACCCCCTACTATTTAGTTTTAATATAGAATAATAAGATTACTTGATGTTAGAGTTTAAGTTATCAAAATATTGTTAATATTACACATGAGCTTGAATTAAGCAAATAAATAAATTCTAACTTCTAAATTCTTGTTCTTGTTCTTGTTCTTGTTCTTGTTCTTGTTCTTGTTCTTGTTCTTGTTCTTGTTCTTGTTCTTGTTCTTGTTCTTGTTCTTGTTCTTGTTCTTGTTCTTGTTCTTGTTCTTGTTCTTGTTCTTGTTCTTGTTCTTGTTCTTGTTCTTGTTCTTGTTCTTGTTCTTGTTCTTGTTCTTGTTCTTGTTCTTGTTCTTGTTCTTGTTCTTGTTCTTGTTCTTGTTCTTGTTCTTGTTCTTGTTCTTGTTCTTGTTCTTGTTCTTGTTCTTGTTCTTGTTCTTGTTCTTGTTCTTGTTCTTGTTCTTGTTCTTGTTCTTGTTCTTGTTCTTGTTCTTGTTCTTGTTCTTGTTCTTGTTCTTGTTCTTGTTCATGTTCTTGTTCTTGTTCTTGTTCTTGTTCTTGTTCTTGTTCTTGTTCTTGTTCTTGTTCTTGTTCTTGTTCTTGTTCTTGTTCTTGTTCTTGTTCTTGTTCTTGTTCTTGTTCTTGTTCTTGTTCTTGTTCTTGTTCTTGTTCTTGTTCTTGTTCTTGTTCTTGTTCTTGTTCTTGTTCTTGTTCTTGTTCTTGTTCTTGTTCTTGTTCTTGTTCTTGTTCTTGTTCTTGTTCTTGTTCTTGTTCTTGTTCTTGTTCTTGTTCTTGTTCTTGTTCTTGTTCTTGTTCTTGTTCTTGTTCTTGTTCTTGTTCTTGTTCTTGTTCTTGTTCTTGTTCTTGTTCTTGTTCTTGTTCTTGTTCTTGTTCTTGTTCTTGTTCTTGTTCTTGTTCTTGTTCTTGTTCTTGTTCTTGTTCTTGTTCTTGTTCTTGTTCTTGTTCTTGTTCTTGTTCTTGTTCTTGTTCTTGTTCTTGTTCTTGTTCTTGTTCTTGTTCTTGTTCTTGTTCTTGTTCTTGTTCTTGTTCTTGTTCTTGTTCTTGTTCTTGTTCTTGTTCTTGTTCTTGTTCTTGTTCTTGTTCTTGTTCTTGTTCTTGTTCTTGTTCTTGTTCTTGTTCTTGTTCTTGTTCTTGTTCTTGTTCTTGTTCTTGTTCTTGTTCTTGTTCTTGTTCCTGTTCTCGTTCTTGTTCTTGTTCTTGTTCTTGTTCTTGTTCTTGTTCTTGTTCTTGTTCTTGTTCTTGTTCTTGTTCTTGTTCTTGTTCTTGTTCTTGTTCTTGTTCTTGTTCTTGTTCTTGTTCTTGTTCTTGTTCTTGTTCTTGTTCTTGTTCTTGTTCTTGTTCTTGTTCTTGTTCTTGTTCTTGTTCTTGTTCTTGTTCTTGTTCTTGTTCTTGTTCTTGTTCTTGTTCTTGTTCTTGTTCTTGTTCTTGTTCTTGTTCTTGTTCTTGTTCTTGTTCTTGTTCTTGTTCTTGTTCTTGTTCTTGTTCTTGTTCTTGTTCTTGTTCTTGTTCTTGTTCTTGTTCTTGTTCTTGTTCTTGTTCTTGTTCTTGTTCTTGTTCTTGTTCTTGTTCTTGTTCTTGTTCTTGTTCTTGTTCTTGTTCTTGTTCTTGTTCTTGTTCTTGTTCTTGTTCTTGTTCTTGTTCTTGTTCTTGTTCTTGTTCTTGTTCTTGTTCTTGTTCTTGTTCTTGTTCTTGTTCTTGTTCTTGTTCTTGTTCTTGTTCTTGTTCTTGTTCTTGTTCTTGTTCTTGTTCTTGTTCTTGTTCTTGTTCTTGTTCTTGTTCTTGTTCTTGTTCTTGTTCTTGTTCTTGTTCTTGTTCTTGTTCTTGTTCTTGTTCTTGTTCTTGTTCTTGTTCTTGTTCTTGTTCTTGTTCTTGTTCTTGTTCTTGTTCTTGTTCTTGTTCTTGTTCTTGTTCTTGTTCTTGTTCTTGTTCTTGTTCTTGTTCTTGTTCTTGTTCTTGTTCTTGTTCTTGTTCTTGTTCTTGTTCTTGTTCTTGTTCTTGTTCTTGTTCTTGTTCTTGTTCTTGTTCTTGTTCTTGTTCTTGTTCTTGTTCTTGTTCTTGTTCTTGTTCTTGTTCTTGTTCTTGTTCTTGTTCTTGTTCTTGTTCTTGTTCTTGTTCTTGTTCTTGTTCTTGTTCTTGTTCTTGTTCTTGTTCTTGTTCTTGTTCTTGTTCTTGTTCTTGTTCTTGTTCTTGTTCTTGTTCTTGTTCTTGTTCTTGTTCTTGTTCTTGTTCTTGTTCTTGTTCTTGTTCTTGTTCTTGTTCTTGTTCTTGTTCTTGTTCTTGTTCTTGTTCTTGTTCTTGTTCTTGTTCTTGTTCTTGTTCTTGTTCTTGTTCTTGTTCTTGTTCTTGTTCTTGTTCTTGTTCTTGTTCTTGTTCTTGTTCTTGTTCTTGTTCTTGTTCTTGTTCTTGTTCTTGTTCTTGTTCTTGTTCTTGTTCTTGTTCTTGTTCTTGTTCTTGTTCTTGTTCTTGTTCTTGTTCTTGTTCTTGTTCTTGTTCTTGTTCTTGTTCTTGTTCTTGTTCTTGTTCTTGTTCTTGTTCTTGTTCTTGTTCTTGTTCTTGTTCTTGTTCTTGTTCTTGTTCTTGTTCTTGTTCTTGTTCTTGTTCTTGTTCTTGTTCTTGTTCTTGTTCTTGTTCTTGTTCTTGTTCTTGTTCTTGTTCTTGTTCTTGTTCTTGTTCTTGTTCTTGTTCTTGTTCTTGTTCTTGTTCTTGTTCTTGTTCTTGTTCTTGTTCTTGTTCTTGTTCTT
Organism: Platycheirus albimanus; assembly: GCA_916050605.2. Lineage (NCBI taxonomy): Eukaryota > Metazoa > Arthropoda > Insecta > Diptera > Syrphidae > Platycheirus > Platycheirus albimanus. Next base: position 337,113,558 of record OU696696.1, read on the forward strand.
GTTCTTGTTCTTGTTCTTGTTCTTGTTCTTGTTCTTGTTCTTGTTCTTGTTCTTGTTCTTGTTCTTGTTCTTGTTCTTGTTCTTGTTCTTGTTCTTGTTCTTGTTCTTGTTCTTGTTCTTGTTCTTGTTCTTGTTCTTGTTCTTGTTCTTGTTCTTGTTCTTGTTCTTGTTCTTGTTCTTGTTCTTGTTCTTGTTCTTGTTCTTGTTCTTGTTCTTGTTCTTGTTCTTGTTCTTGTTCTTGTTCTTGTTCTTGTTCTTGTTCTTGTTCTTGTTCTTGTTCTTGTTCTTGTTCTTGTTCTTGTTCTTGTTCTTGTTCTTGTTCTTGTTCTTGTTCTTGTTCTTGTTCTTGTTCTTGTTCTTGTTCTTGTTCTTGTTCTTGTTCTTGTTCTTGTTCTTGTTCTTGTTCTTGTTCTTGTTCTTGTTCTTGTTCTTGTTCTTGTTCTTGTTCTTGTTCTTGTTCTTGTTCTTGTTCTTGTTCTTGTTCTTGTTCTTGTTCTTGTTCTTGTTCTTGTTCTTGTTCTTGTTCTTGTTCTTGTTCTTGTTCTTGTTCTTGTTCTTGTTCTTGTTCTTGTTCTTGTTCTTGTTCTTGTTCTTGTTCTTGTTCTTGTTCTTGTTCTTGTTCTTGTTCTTGTTCTTGTTCTTGTTCTTGTTCTTGTTCTTGTTCTTGTTCTTGTTCTTGTTCTTGTTCTTGTTCTTGTTCTTGTTCTTGTTCTTGTTCTTGTTCTTGTTCTTGTTCTTGTTCTTGTTCTTGTTCTTGTTCTTGTTCTTGTTCTTGTTCTTGTTCTTGTTCTTGTTCTTGTTCTTGTTCTTGTTCTTGTTCTTGTTCTTGTTCTTGTTCTTGTTCTTGTTCTTGTTCTTGTTCTTGTTCTTGTTCTTGTTCTTGTTCTTGTTCTTGTTCTTGTTCTTGTTCTTGTTCTTGTTCTTGTTCTTGTTCTTGTTCTTGTTCTTGTTCTTGTTCTTGTTCTTGTTCTTGTTCTTGTTCTTGTTCTTGTTCTTGTTCTTGTTCTTGTTCTTGTTCTTGTTCTTGTTCTTGTTCTTGTTCTTGTTCTTGTTCTTGTTCTTGTTCTTGTTCTTGTTCTTGTTCTTGTTCTTGTTCTTGTTCTTGTTCTTGTTCTTGTTCTTGTTCTTGTTCTTGTTCTTGTTCTTGTTCTTGTTCTTGTTCTTGTTCTTGTTCTTGTTCTTGTTCTTGTTCTTGTTCTTGTTCTTGTTCTTGTTCTTGTTCTTGTTCTTGTTCTTGTTCTTGTTCTTGTTCTTGTTCTTGTTCTTGTTCTTGTTCTTGTTCTTGTTCTTGTTCTTGTTCTTGTTCTTGTTCTTGTTCTTGTTCTTGTTCTTGTTCTTGTTCTTGTTCTTGTTCTTGTTCTTGTTCTTGTTCTTGTTCTTGTTCTTGTTCTTGTTCTTGTTCTTGTTCTTGTTCTTGTTCTTGTTCTTGTTCTTGTTCTTGTTCTTGTTCTTGTTCTTGTTCTTGTTCTTGTTCTTGTTCTTGTTCTTGTTCTTGCTCTTGTTCTTGTTCTTGTTCTTGTTCTTGTTCTTGTTCTTGTTCTTGTTCTTGTTCTTGTTCTTGTTCTTGTTCTTGTTCTTGTTCTTGTTCTTGTTCTTGTTCTTGTTCTTGTTCTTGTTCTTGTTCTTGTTCTTGTTCTTGTTCTTGTTCTTGTTCTTGTTCTTGTTCTTGTTCTTGTTCTTGTTCTTGTTCTTGTTCTTGTTCTTGTTCTTGTTCTTGTTCTTGTTCTTGTTCTTGTTCTTGTTCTTGTTCTTGTTCTTGTTCTTGTTCTTGTTCTTGTTCTTGTTCTTGTTCTTGTTCTTGTTCTTGTTCTTGTTCTTGTTCTTGTTCTTGTTCTTGTTCTTGTTCTTGTTCTTGTTCTTGTTCTTGTTCTTGTTCTTGTTCTTGTTCTTGTTCTTGTTCTTGTTCTTGTTCTTGTTCTTGTTCTTGTTCTTGTTCTTGTTCTTGTTCTTGTTCTTGTTCTTGTTCTTGTTCTTGTTCTTGTTCTTGTTCTTGTTCTTGTTCTTGTTCTTGTTCTTGTTCTTGTTCTTGTTCTTGTTCTTGTTCTTGTTCTTGTTCTTGTTCTTGTTCTTGTTCTTGTTCTTGTTCTTGTTCTTGTTCTTGTTCTTGTTCTTGTTCTTGTTCTTGTTCTTGTTCTTGTTCTTGTTCTTGTTCTTGTTCTTGTTCTTGTTCTTGTTCTTGTTCTTGTTCTTGTTCTTGTTCTTGTTCTTGTTCTTGTTCTTGTTCTTGTTCTTGTTCTTGTTCTTGTTCTTGTTCTTGTTCTTGTTCTTGTTCTTGTTCTTGTTCTTGTTCTTGTTCTTGTTCTTGTTCTTGTTCTTGTTCTTGTTCTTGTTCTTGTTCTTGTTCTTGTTCTTGTTCTTGTTCTTGTTCTTGTTCTTGTTCTTGTTCTTGTTCTTGTTCTTGTTCTTGTTCTTGTTCTTGTTCTTGTTCTTGTTCTTGTTCTTGTTCTTGTTCTTGTTCTTGTTCTTGTTCTTGTTCTTGTTCTTGTTCTTGTTCTTGTTCTTGTTCTTGTTCTTGTTCTTGTTCTTGTTCTTGTTCTTGTTCTTGTTCTTGTTCTTGTTCTTGTTCTTGTTCTTGTTCTTGTTCTTGTTCTTGTTCTTGTTCTTGTTCTTGTTCTTGTTCTTGTTCTTGTTCTTGTTCTTGTTCTTGTTCTTGTTCTTGTTCTTGTTCTTGTTCTTGTTCTTGTTCTTGTTCTTGTTCTTGTTCTTGTTCTTGTTCTTGTTCTTGTTCTTGTTCTTGTTCTTGTTCTTGTTCTTGTTCTTGTTCTTGTTCTTGTTCTTGTTCTTGTTCTTGTTCTTGTTCTTGTTCTTGTTCTTGTTCTTGTTCTTGTTCTTGTTCTTGTTCTTGTTCTTGTTCTTGTTCTTGTTCTTGTTCTTGTTCTTGTTCTTGTTCTTGTTCTTGTTCTTGTTCTTGTTCTTGTTCTTGTTCTTGTTCTTGTTCTTGTTCTTGTTCTTGTTCTTGTTCTTGTTCTTGTTCTTGTTCTTGTTCTTGTTCTTGTTCTTGTTCTTGTTCTTGTTCTTGTTCTTGTTCTTGTTCTTGTTCTTGTTCTTGTTCTTGTTCTTGTTCTTGTTCTTGTTCTTGTTCTTGTTCTTGTTCTTGTTCTTGTTCTTGTTCTTGTTCTTGTTCTTGTTCTTGTTCTTGTTCTTGTTCTTGTTCTTGTTCTTGTTCTTGTTCTTGTTCTTGTTCTTGTTCTTGTTCTTGTTCTTGTTCTTGTTCTTGTTCTTGTTCTTGTTCTTGTTCTTGTTCTTGTTCTTGTTCTTGTTCTTGTTCTTGTTCTTGTTCTTGTTCTTGTTCTTGTTCTTGTTCTTGTTCTTGTTCTTGTTCTTGTTCTTGTTCTTGTTCTTGTTCTTGTTCTTGTTCTTGTTCTTGTTCTTGTTCTTGTTCTTGTTCTTGTTCTTGTTCTTGTTCTTGTTCTTGTTCTTGTTCTTGTTCTTGTTCTTGTTCTTGTTCTTGTTCTTGTTCTTGTTCTTGTTCTTGTTCTTGTTCTTGTTCTTGTTCTTGTTCTTGTTCTTGTTCTTGTTCTTGTTCTTGTTCTTGTTCTTGTTCTTGTTCTTGTTCTTGTTCTTGTTCTTGTTCTTGTTCTTGTTCTTGTTCTTGTTCTTGTTCTTGTTCTTGTTCTTGTTCTTGTTCTTGTTCTTGTTCTTGTTCTTGTTCTTGTTCTTGTTCTTGTTCTTGTTCTTGTTCTTGTTCTTGTTCTTGTTCTTGTTCTTGTTCTTGTTCTTGTTCTTGTTCTTGTTCTTGTTCTTGTTCTTGTTCTTGTTCTTGTTCTTGTTCTTGTTCTTGTTCTTGTTCTTGTTCTTGTTCTTGTTCTTGTTCTTGTTCTTGTTCTTGTTCTTGTTCTTGTTCTTGTTCTTGTTCTTGTTCTTGTTCTTGTTCTTGTTCTTGTTCTTGTTCTTGTTCTTGTTCTTGTTCTTGTTCTTGTTCTTGTTCTTGTTCTTGTTCTTGTTCTTGTTCTTGTTCTTGTTCTTGTTCTTGTTCTTGTTCTTGTTCTTGTTCTTGTTCTTGTTCTTGTTCTTGTTCTTGTTCTTGTTCTTGTTCTTGTTCTTGTTCTTGTTCTTGTTCTTGTTCTTGTTCTTGTTCTTGTTCTTGTTCTTGTTCTTGTTCTTGTTCTTGTTCTTGTTCTTGTTCTTGTTCTTGTTCTTGTTCTTGTTCTTGTTCTTGTTCTTGTTCTTGTTCTTGTTCTTGTTCTTGTTCTTGTTCTTGTTCTTGTTCTTGTTCTTGTTCTTGTTCTTGTTCTTGTTCTTGTTCTTGTTCTTGTTCTTGTTCTTGTTCTTGTTCTTGTTCTTGTTCTTGTTCTTGTTCTTGTTCTTGTTCTTGTTCTTGTTCTTGTTCTTGTTCTTGTTCTTGTTCTTGTTCTTGTTCTTGTTCTTGTTCTTGTTCTTGTTCTTGTTCTTGTTCTTGTTCTTGTTCTTGTTCTTGTTCTTGTTCTTGTTCTTGTTCTTGTTCTTGTTCTTGTTCTTGTTCTTGTTCTTGTTCTTGTTCTTGTTCTTGTTCTTGTTCTTGTTCTTGTTCTTGTTCTTGTTCTTGTTCTTGTTCTTGTTCTTGTTCTTGTTCTTGTTCTTGTTCTTGTTCTTGTTCTTGTTCTTGTTCTTGTTCTTGTTCTTGTTCTTGTTCTTGTTCTTGTTCTTGTTCTTGTTCTTGTTCTTGTTCTTGTTCTTGTTCTTGTTCTTGTTCTTGTTCTTGTTCTTGTTCTTGTTCTTGTTCTTGTTCTTGTTCTTGTTCTTGTTCTTGTTCTTGTTCTTGTTCTTGTTCTTGTTCTTGTTCTTGTTCTTGTTCTTGTTCTTGTTCTTGTTCTTGTTCTTGTTCTTGTTCTTGTTCTTGTTCTTGTTCTTGTTCTTGTTCTTGTTCTTGTTCTTGTTCTTGTTCTTGTTCTTGTTCTTGTTCTTGTTCTTGTTCTTGTTCTTGTTCTTGTTCTTGTTCTTGTTCTTGTTCTTGTTCTTGTTCTTGTTCTTGTTCTTGTTCTTGTTCTTGTTCTTGTTCTTGTTCTTGTTCTTGTTCTTGTTCTTGTTCTTGTTCTTGTTCTTGTTCTTGTTCTTGTTCTTGTTCTTGTTCTTGTTCTTGTTCTTGTTCTTGTTCTTGTTCTTGTTCTTGTTCTTGTTCTTGTTCTTGTTCTTGTTCTTGTTCTTGTTCTTGTTCTTGTTCTTGTTCTTGTTCTTGTTCTTGTTCTTGTTCTTGTTCTTGTTCTTGTTCTTGTTCTTGTTCTTGTTCTTGTTCTTGTTCTTGTTCTTGTTCTTGTTCTTGTTCTTGTTCTTGTTCTTGTTCTTGTTCTTGTTCTTGTTCTTGTTCTTGTTCTTGTTCTTGTTCTTGTTCTTGTTCTTGTTCTTGTTCTTGTTCTTGTTCTTGTTCTTGTTCTTGTTCTTGTTCTTGTTCTTGTTCTTGTTCTTGTTCTTGTTCTTGTTCTTGTTCTTGTTCTTGTTCTTGTTCTTGTTCTTGTTCTTGTTCTTGTTCTTGTTCTTGTTCTTGTTCTTGTTCTTGTTCTTGTTCTTGTTCTTGTTCTTGTTCTTGTTCTTGTTCTTGTTCTTGTTCTTGTTCTTGTTCTTGTTCTTGTTCTTGTTCTTGTTCTTGTTCTTGTTCTTGTTCTTGTTCTTGTTCTTGTTCTTGTTCTTGTTCTTGTTCTTGTTCTTGTTCTTGTTCTTGTTCTTGTTCTTGTTCTTGTTCTTGTTCTTGTTCTTGTTCTTGTTCTTGTTCTTGTTCTTGTTCTTGTTCTTGTTCTTGTTCTTGTTCTTGTTCTTGTTCTTGTTCTTGTTCTTGTTCTTGTTCTTGTTCTTGTTCTTGTTCTTGTTCTTGTTCTTGTTCTTGTTCTTGTTCTTGTTCTTGTTCTTGTTCTTGTTCTTGTTCTTGTTCTTGTTCTTGTTCTTGTTCTTGTTCTTGTTCTTGTTCTTGTTCTTGTTCTTGTTCTTGTTCTTGTTCTTGTTCTTGTTCTTGTTCTTGTTCTTGTTCTTGTTCTTGTTCTTGTTCTTGTTCTTGTTCTTGTTCTTGTTCTTGTTCTTGTTCTTGTTCTTGTTCTTGTTCTTGTTCTTGTTCTTGTTCTTGTTCTTGTTCTTGTTCTTGTTCTTGTTCTTGTTCTTGTTCTTGTTCTTGTTCTTGTTCTTGTTCTTGTTCTTGTTCTTGTTCTTGTTCTTGTTCTTGTTCTTGTTCTTGTTCTTGTTCTTGTTCTTGTTCTTGTTCTTGTTCTTGTTCTTGTTCTTGTTCTTGTTCTTGTTCTTGTTCTTGTTCTTGTTCTTGTTCTTGTTCTTGTTCTTGTTCTTGTTCTTGTTCTTGTTCTTGTTCTTGTTCTTGTTCTTGTTCTTGTTCTTGTTCTTGTTCTTGTTCTTGTTCTTGTTCTTGTTCTTGTTCTTGTTCTTGTTCTTGTTCTTGTTCTTGTTCTTGTTCTTGTTCTTGTTCTTGTTCTTGTTCTTGTTCTTGTTCTTGTTCTTGTTCTTGTTCTTGTTCTTGTTCTTGTTCTTGTTCTTGTTCTTGTTCTTGTTCTTGTTCTTGTTCTTGTTCTTGTTCTTGTTCTTGTTCTTGTTCTTGTTCTTGTTCTTGTTCTTGTTCTTGTTCTTGTTCTTGTTCTTGTTCTTGTTCTTGTTCTTGTTCTTGTTCTTGTTCTTGTTCTTGTTCTTGTTCTTGTTCTTGTTCTTGTTCTTGTTCTTGTTCTTGTTCTTGTTCTTGTTCTTGTTCTTGTTCTTGTTCTTGTTCTTGTTCTTGTTCTTGTTCTTGTTCTTGTTCTTGTTCTTGTTCTTGTTCTTGTTCTTGTTCTTGTTCTTGTTCTTGTTCTTGTTCTTGTTCTTGTTCTTGTTCTTGTTCTTGTTCTTGTTCTTGTTCTTGTTCTTGTTCTTGTTCTTGTTCTTGTTCTTGTTCTTGTTCTTGTTCTTGTTCTTGTTCTTGTTCTTGTTCTTGTTCTTGTTCTTGTTCTTGTTCTTGTTCTTGTTCTTGTTCTTGTTCTTGTTCTTGTTCTTGTTCTTGTTCTTGTTCTTGTTCTTGTTCTTGTTCTTGTTCTTGTTCTTGTTCTTGTTCTTGTTCTTGTTCTTGTTCTTGTTCTTGTTCTTGTTCTTGTTCTTGTTCTTGTTCTTGTTCTTGTTTTTGTTCTTGTTCTTGTTCTTGTTCTTGTTCTTGTTCTTGTTCTTGTTCTTGTTCTTGTTCTTGTTCTTGTTCTTGTTCTTGTTCTTGTTCTTGTTCTTGTTCTTGTTCTTGTTCTTGTTCTTGTTCTTGTTCTTGTTCTTGTTCTTGTTCTTGTTCTTGTTCTTGTTCTTGTTCTTGTTCTTGTTCTTGTTCTTGTTCTTGTTCTTGTTCTTGTTCTTGTTCTTGTTCTTGTTCTTGTTCTTGTTCTTGTTCTTGTTCTTGTTCTTGTTCTTGTTCTTGTTCTTGTTCTTGTTCTTGTTCTTGTTCTTGTTCTTGTTCTTGTTCTTGTTCTTGTTCTTGTTCTTGTTCTTGTTCTTGTTCTTGTTCTTGTTCTTGTTCTTGTTCTTGTTCTTGTTCTTGTTCTTGTTCTTGTTCTTGTTCTTGTTCTTGTTCTTGTTCTTGTTCTTGTTCTTGTTCTTGTTCTTGTTCTTGTTCTTGTTCTTGTTCTTGTTCTTGTTCTTGTTCTTGTTCTTGTTCTTGTTCTTGTTCTTGTTCTTGTTCTTGTTCTTGTTCTTGTTCTTGTTCTTGTTCTTGTTCTTGTTCTTGTTCTTGTTCTTGTTCTTGTTCTTGTTCTTGTTCTTGTTCTTGTTCTTGTTCTTGTTCTTGTTCTTGTTCTTGTTCTTGTTCTTGTTCTTGTTCTTGTTCTTGTTCTTGTTCTTGTTCTTGTTCTTGTTCTTGTTCTTGTTCTTGTTCTTGTTCTTGTTCTTGTTCTTGTTCTTGTTCTTGTTCTTGTTCTTCCTGACTAGCGTCTTCCAGACAGAAATGTTTGCAATCAGGAAAGCTTGCAAATCACTGCAACAATACTCGAATCTGAAACGAAACGTCGCAATATTAATTGATGCCAGGCCCCCATCAAGGCTTTGAATTTAACCTCCGCCAAATTAGTCAGGCAATGCCTGGTAGAATTGTTTTTTCTTGGCTCCAACATGTAGGTCACTCTACTCTGGGTTCCAGGGCACAGTGGCTTTCAGGGAAAAGAAAGAGTAGATGAACTGGCCAGGGAAGTATCTGCCATTCACAGGCCGAAGCTGCCAACATTCCGTTGGGGGCTATAAAGGGCATTGCTTTATTTCACTTTACATATCCGTATCTTATCACAGGTTGAGCTATTTGACTAATTTTATCATGCCTAGGAAGATGTGGCCAGCCTACAACAAATCTCGAACAAACGAAATACTCTGCAAAAACCGATGAGATATAGGCAGAGTGGTTGCAGTAAGCACTGGCCAAATTCCAGTGCGTGTGCACGCTGCAAGGCTGTGTATCCTTTTTAACGACTGCTGCTGATTTTGAAGAAATGAGACAGAGAAGGAGACTGTATTCCATTTAATGTGTCAATGCCCAGCTTTGGCTCGCAATAGGATGCGAACTCTTGGGAGCTATCTGATAAAAGGATCAAAGATCTGATCAACTTTCTCGATATGGCCAAATGGCTATGAATAAATCGCGTATCCGGACTAATCACCTCAACAAATACCTTCCAGACCTAAACAGTCAAGGAATTGGCAGAGGATCCGCCTGAGAATCATACAGCACACCAAGGTGGTGGGGTATGGTTCTTGGATGGTTACTAGGTTAAACCCGCTTACTGAACCAACTCTTCGACAGAACCAGTGTACCCTCACCAACCAGCAACCTGTCTAAGTGGCATAAAGTCTGGAGTATGTTAACATGGAATTGTTGGCTAGGAACAAACACCTTTCAAAACCTTCTAATCAAGCAATAAAAGGGTTGGCAGAGAAACCACTTTGAGAACCATACCCCTCGCCTTCTAGGATTTCTACGCTAAGCCCGCTCACTGAACCAACTCTTTAACAGAACCATTGTATCCGAGCCAACCAGCAACCTGCCTTGGTGGCGTAAAGTCTGAAGTACAGTTACATTGGAATGTCATATGTTTGGCTTGGCAGATAGAATCGTCCTTCAAGAAAATACTAGCTCATCTCGTCTTTCACCGTAAAAAAACATCCTATTACATCCTTTCAATCGTTCCAACCCTTCGTTAAGTTGTTTAGTTATAGTAACAAAACGGCACAAACCAGCGCTAATTGGGTTCTTCTTAAAAGCTTTCAGCTCAATTGAAAACCGCTATTTCTACCTACCTACCTACCTAATTCTGTTATAAGTAATTTTCTGTATTTTAATATGGCTTTAAAAAAAAAACAGAGTTTTTTCCAAGCACAATAGTTTAACAATGTTGTTGTTTCTTGTAACGTAAGCGATTTTTTCCAAAATATAAAATTCGATGTTTTGCAAATATGGGACATACACTAATGAGATGGAAGCAGTCTTCCATTGCTTTCAGATAACACAATGAAAAAAATGAAAAGCTGTTATTATATGGTGTTTTATTAACTCCAAGGACTTCACATCTTTTCTTGAAAATCAGAGATACTTTCTTATAAGTATGCGCATAGTTAAAATAACTTGCTCGTAAAAGAATTCAATCCATACAACATCTTCGTGAGATTGGATTATTTTGTAGAGCCGTTCTTCAAAGTGCAACAAATTACTCTGATCCAGTTCGAAAGCTTCTTAACAAGATTTTCCTAAGTATTTTCAATTCGCCACCCACGAGTCCACGTTTCTCAGTTCGTATAATATCATTGGATTGGTTAGCCGATTTCCTTGATCCGCCAGCACCCTTAAGATGTAGTGTGCATGCAACTTGAGAGTGTATGTACAGATTTTAGCTAGACCCGTTTCGAGTTGCAGACCATAGGTTGGGGTTTTTATCGGAAGACTGAACAGTTTGTTTAGAAAGCACCTTTGAAATGTTTCTATTGCCTCGAAATCATTTGTTCGCTCTCTTTTATTTTTTTAATAGATTAAATTTTTCAAAATATTGGATGCGGTAAAAAAATATTCTTTTCTTTTTTTGCAATAATTTGAAAATATGTAAATCTTAAATTATTTTTTAAGATTCTATGTGACTTTGATTAAAGCTTCAGATATTTCGTTTTCTTTCAATACAGTTCTATTTAATTATGTTGGCGCCACTAGAGCGTGGTGCTCCTAGGCCTTGCTTAGTATGCCCCTCAAGCTGGCTCAATCTCTATCTGTCTCCAATTTCACATTCCAAGTAGCCGGAGGTCTCCCTCTAACTGATCGCTCCATCGAAGATGAGGTCTACTTTGGCTTTTGACTCCCTCTCGTTTGAGAGCTGGAGCGTCGATGTCCATTCGTTCTACATGGCCCAACCATCTTAGTCGTTAAACTCGAATTGTTCTGGCTTGGCTTTAGTCGCTATACAGCGCATATTGACATTTGCTTTCTGTCAAGCGTGGTTGCAAAAATAAGATCTCCTGCTAAAAAACGATTTTAAAACTAAACAAAAGTGCAAAAACAGGTCCTTAATATTTTAAAAGTGCTCCTTCTAAGTAAAAGACTAAAAAATAATAAGAGCTGAGTAAGTTTTAGCCTTAAGATTTCCTTGATTCTTGAAAATAGCAAGTTGGATTAAGCTAACCTCAATAAATGCACAAGAGAGGGCAAGAAGAAATCTCACCAGAGCACCCACAAAGTGAAAAACGTTACTCAAGTACCTTGGAAAAGCATCATAATTTTGAAATGGGAGCGCCGCGCCGTCCGAAAAAAGTCTTGAAGCAATTATGAGGCACCTACTCAAGGAGAATAATGATGAGCTCTATAGTCATCTTGCAAGCAAATCTGATTTGCAACACATGCATGTCGAATTTGTTAGTCAAAGAACTCGATATGAAGAAGTTAACCAAAGAGTCGTCCAACTAGAAAACCGCAACAGGATGCTGGAGGAGCAGTTTGATAAGATGCTCCAAAAAAACACGGAATCAAACTTGGTAGTTCGTTTACCTTTCGATCCCAATGCTGATGCCTGCGAATCTGCAAAATCCATTTGTACCGGCCTTTTAAATGAGAGTAATCCTGATTCTATCGTTGAATCTGCTTCCAGTGTAAGAAGCCGCAAAACGCAAATAGCAACTGTTATCTTGAAGATGAAATCCCGTGAAAAAGTATGGAGCGTGCTAAGAAATTCTGGAGCTCTTAAAGGAAGAAATATTAGCATTCATAAGGATTTGCCATTTAATGTCGAGCTAAACTCTTACGGATTCGAAAGGTGCTCCAGGACAAGGATCCGAAGAAGAAAATAGTTGTCCGGGACGACAAATTGCTGGTGGAAGGTAAACATTTTACATAGGACTCTGCAAAAGGCTTGATGTGTGGTGAAAATGATGGTCTAAACACTTTAGCAACAATTTTTGGAAACATTCCCAACTTAAATAATTTAATGAATGAACTTCGTAAAATAAACAATGCGTACCAAATGTCATCAAATGTCATCAAATGTCATCGACACTGCCAACGAAACTGACGTCTTAACTCACAGGGTGACAAGTCAACAACCAGTTCCTAAATTGGGTGCAAACACAAGAAATAGGCGCTTACACGAGGCATGAGCTTTTGTTGTCTACCAGAATGAAAGTAGTTTTATAAGAAACATTAGTATATTAAGTTATAACGTATCAGGATTAAAAAATAAATTATTATTTGTTAACTTTTTTAATTATATACAAAATTTTGATATTTTTATTCTTTATGAAACTCATTTATTAGAAAATGAAGAGAATAGTTTTAAGAAAGTATTTTTTAATTATGAAATAAGATGGAACCATGCAATAAGAACAGCATTTTGGTCGAGGTAGTGGTGGTGAACTGTTTGGATATCGTAAGGTTTGATGGGTGTAAATCTCGACTGGAAGAGATCTGGAGAATCGTATTTACTGGATATTGAATTGGAAATGACAAAATGCATATAATACCTGTTTATTTAAACTGCAATCACTGGCAAAGGGATTTCGAAAAACTAAACGAAACACTGCAGGAGGTTAAAACGACAAATCTAATGCTTATTGGCGATTTTAATGGGGTGTCGCAAAATAGTTTTGTCAGTACACATCTTCCGCACTTAAACCTAAATCGTAAATCTAAGGATGCAGTATGTGATAATAAGGGTGAAAAGATTTTGGAACTTGCTGATGCATTTGACTGTCATGGCTGGAATGGTAGCAGCTCAGGAGACCCCGAGGGACAGTTCACTTTATTAGAGGTACGGCTTGTTCTGTAATAGATTACTGCTTTACTTCCGGAGTGTGGAATAATATTCTAAGCGATTTTAATGTAGGAATCAAGACATTTTCCGACCACATGCCCCTAGAAGTCTCCTTTACGACCGACGCTGGTATCGAAAATACCTGATAGTGCAAAGCAGCTGAACCTTGTCCCGAAACTACATTGGAAAGAAAAAAACAAATTCATTTATCAAAGGAAACTGACAGAGGAACTCCAAAAGCTCAATAACTCAAATATTCCAGTAGACATAATTTCACTGACGAATGTAATTAAAAACTCTTACCCACAAAGTTCATCGTTGAGGAATAAAGCGAGCTTTGAACATGAGTGGTTCGATTTTGATTGCTTTAAAGCGAGAGAGAAATCTTTTACATTTTTAAAAGATTTTCGGAGACACAACTCTCAGGAATCCAGGGCATTATACTGTCAGGCAAACAGTGAATATAAATAAATGTGCTACACGAAAAAGGCAGATCTTGTGAGAAAAATATTGAAGTTATCAATAGTACTCGTTGTTCCACCGACTTCTGGAGAGCGGTTAAGTGCGTTAATGGCAGAAGAAATATCATCGCTCTAGGCCTAGAAGCATGGAAACTAAAAAGCCACTTCAGTAGTGTCCTCAATCCAGAGATAACTTCTTTGCTGGTCAAATATGCTAACCCTCTAATCCTGGATGAGTTTCTAGATGCTCCCTTTAAAATCCAGGAAGTTCAAGAAGTTATAGCGAACTCCAAAATGAATAAAGCCCCTGGTGATGACCGTATTCCTTTTGAATTTTATAAGTATGCCACTGATGACTTTATCACATCGCTAAACTTTGCATACGACCGAATCTTCGAACGCGCAGCAGTTCCAGACAGCTTAAAAAAATCTATAATGTTTCCTCTCCACAAAAAAGGAAGTCACGATGATCCATCAAATTACAGAGGAATTTCTTTCCTTAATACAAGTGCCAAACTGTTCGCCGGGTTGATGCACAGCAGGTTAACACAATGGGCTAACGAAAGAAACATTCTGTCTGAGTTCCAGGCAGGATTCCGGAAAAGCTACTCGACAACAGACCATATATTTTCTATTTATAATTTTGCTGATATTTACTTAAGGAAGAAGAAGAAATTATATGCATTCTTCGTTGATTTTCGTGCAGCCTTCGACTCAATTGTGCGAGATTCCCTTTTCTACAAGCTATTTGAGATTGGGACTGTCCAGTAAGATCATTAATGCTCTGAGATCCTTGTACAATATGAACACAGCATGCGTATGGGATGGAGTTTCCCTATCGGACGAATTTCCAACAACTATGGGCCTAAAACAAGGTGGTATTCTGAGCGCCCTTCTTTTTATACTGTTCATAAATGACATACCGGATGCAGTCAGGGGCGGAATACGAATCAGAGGAACAACGATTCCCGCACTTATGTATGCAGACGATATAGTCTTCTTTGCTGACACAGTAGACGGAATGCAAATTATGATGAATAGGCTAGGAAATTATAGACCGAGAGCCAATGACATAATGAATCAAGTCATTTATATAATGTTGTAAGGCATATCAATAGAAAGCATTAGGGGAGTTAGACAAAAAAAAGTTTGTCTGGCAGTTTTTTGGTGTGACGAACATGGGGTAAATTCGACACAAAGGTGTGACAAAAATGAGTTAAGTCAAGTCACATATATAATGTTGTAACTCATTTCAATAGAAAGCTTTTGATTAGTTAGACAAAAAAAAGTTTGTCTGGCAGCATTTTGGTGTGACAAACATGGGGTAAATTCGACACAAAGTATGACAAAATTTCAAAAATTAACTTATTTGGGTTTTTTTGTAACAGAACGAATAGGTTGTGTTAAAACAAGAAAAAAATCCTAAGAGGGGGGGGGGCTATTCCCCTCCGTTTAAACGGGAGGGGTAATTTTCTGGAAAAATGACTTATATTCGAAAAAAAATATTTAAAAATAACCGCATTTCCTTTAATGTCATAATATACAATTTTGTAAAGCCAAAAATCTTTTCTTTAATTGTATTTTCAAATAAAGTTATTCTAGTACATCGTTTTAGAAAAATTAATTTTCAAACTCAAAACTTTGAAAAATAAAAATTTCAAACAATTTTTTTTCAAAATTATACGTAATTAAATATAATTTTTTTTTCAAAATTGTATGCTCTTGTTAGTTCTTAGTAAAACACTGAAATTCGTATGGCTCTAGGACTTTTTGTTGCTAAGCTATTTAAAAATGAAAAATGACTTATATTCGAAAAAAAATATTTAAAAATAACCGCATTTCCTTTAATGTCATAATATACAATTTTGTAAAGCCAAAAATCTTTTCTTTAATTGTATTTTCAAATAAAGTTATTCTAGTACATCGTTTTAGAAAAATTAATTTTCAAACTCAAAACTTTGAAAAATAAAAATTTCAAACAATTTTTTTTCAAAATTATACGTAATTAAATATAATTTTTTTTTCAAAATTGTATGCTCTTGTTAGTTCTTAGTAAAACACTGAAATTCGTATGGCTCTAGGACTTTTTGTTGCTAAGCTATTTAAAAATAACCGAACCTACTACTTCACAGTAACAAGAAAATCTAGCCGGTTATTTTTGAATAGCTTAGCAACAAAGAGTTCTAGAGCCATACGGTTTCCAGTGTTTTACTAAGAACTAATAAGAGCATACAATTTTGAAAAAAAAATTAATATTTAATAACGTATAATTTTGAATAAAAATTGTTTGAAATTTTTGTTTTTCAAAGTTTTGAGTTTGAAAATTAATTTTTCTAAAACGATGTACTAGAATAACTTTATTTGAAAATACAATTAAAGAAATGATTTTTTGCTTTACAAAAACGTATATTATGACATTGAAGGAGGTGCGGTTATTTTGAAATATTTTTTTTTCGAATATAAGTCATTTTTCGAGAAAATTGCCCCTCCCGTTTAAACGGAGGGGAATAGCCCCCCCTCTCTTAGGATTTATTTCTTGTTTTAACACAGCCTATTCATTCTGTTACAAAAGTACAAAAATAAGTTAATTTTTAAAATTGTGTCATACTTTGTGTCGAATTTACCCCATGTTCGTCACACCAAAATGCTGCCAGACAAACTTTTTTTTGTCTAACTAATCAAAAGCTTTCTATTGAAATGAGTTACAACATTATATATGTGACTTGACCTAACTCATTTTTGTCACACTTTTGTGTCGAATTTACCCCATGTTCGTCACACCAAAAAACTGCCAGACAAACTTTTTCCTGTCTAACTCCCCTAACGCGTTCTATTGATATGCCTTACAACATTATATAAATGACTTGATTCATTATGTCGTTTGCTCTTAGACTATTACTGCAAACACTGGAATCTGGTTGTGAATTTACAAAAATCAAAAATGATGGTGTTTAGAGGTGGTGGAGGAAGACTTTCGAGAAACGAAAAATGGACTTCTAACATAGAGGCTGTTGAAACTGTGCGGGAGTACAAATATCTCGGAATTCTTATTACTCCAAACCTGAGCATGAAGAAGCACTTGGATGGAAAATTATCCGAAGCAAAACGAGCGATATGTGCTGTATGGGAGTCCTGTTTCAAAAGCACTTACATTGAACATAGTGCAAAGCAAAAATTATTCCGCTCAACTGCAGCGTCAGTTCTTGTATACGAAGGGCAAGTCTGGGGATTTCGTTCCTTTGAAGTCGTAGAGAAATTTCTGCGGTACTTTATAAAAAGGATATTTCGTCTTCCAAAAAACACCCCAAACTACATGCTTTATTTGGAAACTGGTACTCTACCTATGATAATGGACACACTGAGCGAGAATGCACTTCAACTATATTGCTAAAGTTATGGAGATGAAAAATGAAAGAATACCCAAAATTATTCTCAATAACAAGATTCTGAGAAAAGGGACAATGATACATGAGTGGGAGAACCTGGCAGCCGAATGCGGCACACATTTAATGTTTGCCCAAAATGAAAACACGCCTTCACTGAGATGCAAGTTCAACGCCTTGCTCGAAAAACTTGGATATGTCTTGTATGCTAGAAGCGTATCAGATGCCAAAGCCTCGTTGTTTAGATGCTTTTACAGTCGCTTAGAACACAACCTTGTGTGGTGTATCTATATGGTCCTAGTTGTTTGGTATAAGAGCGTACCACGCTAGTATATTGGGAGCGTACTACGCTTTAATGGTAAGGCGATGTCTCGCCGTAATGTTCCTTGAAACAAAAATAAATAATCTAAGCAGTGCTGCTATTTCGAGTATTAATTTAAGTCTGTTTTTATTTTCAGTTTAATGTTCCTTAAATACATAACTCATAACTGTTATACTTATCTTCTATCTTACTTCTACATTTTCATAATTACTAACAATGTTATTCTTAGCTCCTATTGGTTGTAACATAAAATAGGATCTTATTTCTATTGAGTGACATTCAGTGCAATCGAGTGTATTGCTATTCAAAATTATTAATGTTGTGTGATGACACACTCGATTGTACTTAACATGTTTTGTCACTCGTTTTGTGTTTGGTTTGAGAGCAGTGGCGGTGCATATGTGGGTACACACAACACCCTCACCCTTAAGAAAAATTTTAGGGAATAAAGTTGGTTAACATAGGTAGTATAATATCATATATATATATATTTTTTTTTTTTTTTTTTTTTTTACAAAGTTTATATAATATGAGTTTATGAGCTAAAATTTTGATATTTATTAATAAATTATAATGAAAAAATTTTTTTTTTGTTTTAACGTTTTGTATTGTTTTCTATTGATTTCTTAGTTTATAGGGCTTAAGAAGATTGTTATGTATTTCTTTATTTATTCCATTTTTATCAATTACTGAATTTACTCCTTTTCTTTCTATTATTTTGAATGGACCAATATAAGGTGCTTGACTTTTCTTTCTATTTTCTACTTTTAGCAAAACTAAATCACCTACTCCTAGATCTAACCTATTATTGTATTTCTTATTTTCTGTTGCTGTTCTTTTTTCTTTTATTGTTATTGTCATTTCTCTGGCCTTACTTAGTGCATGATGTAACCTGGTTTTCAACTCATTGGCATAATTATCGTAGTCATAAATTTTTGTTTTATTATTTAGCGTATCTGTCGGTAAGCAGGGTACTTTGCCATAAATGAGTTCGTAAGGTGAATACCCAGTGTCTATATGTGGTGTTGTATTGTATGCAAACGTAAAATATGGAACCCATTCGTCCCATTCATTATCATTGACATTTGATAATAAGAATTCATTGAGTGTCCGATGGTTTCTTTCAAGGGCACCTATAGTTTGATGGTGGTATGGAGAAGAGAATGTTTGTTTTATCTTTAAAAGTGAACATACGTTGTTCATAAGTTCGTTATTGAATTCTGTACCTTTATCTGATTTTAGAATCTTAAAGTGTCCATATCTAAGAATAAATTCTTCTACTAAAGTCTTTGCTGTTGTTGTTGCGTCTTTTGATGTCATCGGATATGCGACGACAAATTTGGTAAGTTCGCATTGCATGGTTAAAATATATCTTTTATTATTTGATATTCGTAAAGGTCCGACTGTGTCAATTGACACCACTTCAAAACTGTTGCCTGGAGTGTCTGTAATCGTTTGTGGTTCTATTGTGTGTTTTGTTTGTTTATTTCTTGCACATGAATCACAATTTGTTATGAATTGCTTTACCATTTGACTCATTTTTCGCCATACGTATCTTTGTTTTAATTTTATTAGTGTTTTCCGTATACCTAGATGTCCTCCGTGTGCAGAGTTATGGAATTCGTCAATTAGTTTGTATTTAGTTAAATCATCAAATATTTGTTTTGGGGCATTATAAATTATTATTTTTAGCTTAGGATTCTGGCCATTTATTTTTATCTTTGCATATGTTTCTTTGAATTTATCTTTTTCAAAATGCTTAAATATTTCATCATTGCTCATAAGGGCTAGCTCGTTTATATTTTCTTTATTCATTCTGGATACTAATTTCTTCAGAGTCGACTCTAGTGTCGCTGAATTATCATTAGGTCCCGTATACGTATACATATTATTATCTTTGTTTATTTCTGATGCAAGCTTCCTCGGGGTCGAATCTGGATTCGCCGATTTATCACTGCATCGCACGTGCACAAAATTTTCATCAATATTTATTTTTGAATTCCTAGCATTTTTATCAATATTAAATTTTAATTTCTTTATATTTTTGACGTCATTAATGGATATGCATTCCCAGATTTGAAGTTGTACAGGCTTCTCTTGAGAATTGCATTTCTCCTTGTTGTTGTCCACATTTATTTTGTTGGACATTCCCCTTGTGATGACTAATGTTCTTTTGACGGTTTCATTGATTTCGGTCGGTATCATTTGTTTTAATAAGTCTGAGTCGATTTTTATTCTAGATAGAGCATCTGCGTTTGATGGTCCCTAAGGAATGTATTTCCTCATTGGTTTTATCTGTGAGTTTGCATTTTTCTTCTGGGTAATATTCTTCATTCACTAGCTTACTTGTTATTTTGCAGATCGATTTGTCTGCACTCGTTTCTATTAAAAGTGTCATATTTTTATTTTTGTGTTTTGCAACAGTAAAATTTGTGTTGCTATCCGATATTCTATATACTTTTAATTTTGGCTATCTGGAATGTTCGGGTATTCCAAGCCATGTTCGTTTCCCTCTTGTCGTTCATTATGTAATAATCGTATTTGCTTTCTCGTATTTCTGAATTGGCCTTGATGATGGCTTTGTTTATTGTTTCTTGGAGCATTTTGTGTTTGGTTATTGTTCCAGTTATTATGTCGGTTGAAGTGATTGTTGCGGGTGTAATTTCGATTTTGGATGTTGTTGTTGTATCGATTTTGATTCATGTTTCTTTCAAATCTGTTACGGTCATTGCCTTGTTGATTAAAGTTTTGTATGTTTGGTTTGTTTGTGTTTTGTGTGCTGTGTCTATAGTGCGTTAGAATTTGTTTTTTTTTTTTTTTTTTTTTTTATTGCCAGGTTGAGATGCAAAAACAGTTTGTTTTATGTTGTCGTTAAGACCATTTTTGAAGATATTTAAACTGTAAATGTCGTTCATTTTTCTTATCACCTTCTTTTCTTCATTTGTAACATTGTTACCTAATACTTTTATCTGTAGGTCTGGCAGGGTCGCCATGTGGTGTATCTATATGGTCCTAGTTGTTTGGTATAAGAGCGTACCACGCTAGTATATTGGGAGCGTACTACGCTTTAATGGTAAGGCGATGTCTCGCCGTAATGTTCCTTGAAACAAAAATAAATAATCTAAGCAGTGCTGCTATTTCGAGTATTAATTTAAGTCTGTTTTTATTTTCAGTTTAATGTTCCTTAAATACATAATTCATAACTGTTATACTTATCTTCTATCTTACTTCTACATTTTCATAATTACTAACAATGTTATTCTTAGCTCCTATTGGTTGTAACATAAAATAGGATCTTATTTCTATTGAGTGACATTCAGTGCAATCGAGTGTATTGCTATTCAAAATTATTAATGTTGTGTGATGACACACTCGATTGTACTTAACATGTTTTGTCACTCGTTTTGTGTTTGGTTTGAGAGCAGTGGCGGTGCATATGTGGGTACACACTACACTTGGAAACAATACGTATCTACTTAACGGCAATTCAGTCAATACCATAAGCACTGTTTTCAAAACGAGAGGAGAATTATTGAACTTGAACTTCGTGCCACACAGACCCGATCTTCCAATACTTTGCAGCCTTTGCAATATGAAGACGCGAGAAGATACCTGTCATTTCATTGCAATATGCCCTGTTTTGAAGGAGTTTCGGATGCGGTATTTTAAGAAGAGCTGCCTTAATGATGATGAGTTGCTTAGTATATTAAATGGTGTAATTGTATGGGATGTATTGAATAGTTATGTGTTTGCTGCACTACGTTATAGAAAATCCATAATTGAAGAAAACTTTTAAAATCAAAATTTTGATTATATTTGTTCTAAGATCTTTTTTTGCTTTTTCATATGATATAGTTATGTTCAAATTGTCAGTCTGGTAGACGGCCATAGGCCAAACCATTTAGACTTAAGTATATATATCATCATTTATAATCGTCATTATCTTGAAATAAAGTCAATTAACTAACTACAGCGCATATAGTTAGTCGTTGTATCTTCCTCGTCAAATGTTGTCTTCTCGGTTTATGCAGACAGGACCATAAATCGTAAGCAAAACTTTTCTCTCAAAGACTCCAATTGACTTTTCATCCGATTGCACCATATAGCAAGACCGAGATGATGAGTTTAAATAGTGTCTCCTTGGTTTTTCTCGATAGGGCTTTATTCCTCAATTGCTTATTCAAACCAAAGAAATAGCGATTAGCAAGAGTTATAATGCCTTTAACTTCGTCACTGATGTTGCTACGGTAATTTTTACCGCAACAAAAATTTCCCTTCGGTCGTTCTTTTCCTCATTCTTTTTTCTCGTTGTGGCTGCAAAATATTGGCGAAGTCGAGGGCAACCAAGGTCTTATCAACCAGTGGTGTACCTAGCCTTATTTTGCAAAAGCAACAAAAGCAGGTCTTCGAGTACGACGTTCTTAAACGAAAAGAGAGTGCCAGCGGATGAGCCGAAGAAATAACGAGTCAGGTGGACTCTTACTTACATCAAACGACAAACAACAACTTAGCATCTTTTATGACTTTAAATAAAATAACGTAAATTTGTTAAATGTACAAAATGGGTTTTTAACGCGATTAGATCAGTTTTGTAGAACGTTGAAAATGACTTAAAAGTAACGCTACTTTCTGTATCTTCGAAAATAGTTCATTTAATAATTCACGCCTCGAATCCCGCGCGATAATTGTAGAGTAGAAGAAAAAAGCCTATTTGAGACTTCTCCTCAATTTAGTTTCTTTTCAATTTTTCTGGGAAATAGTTTTAGTTGGAAAAGAGTCTGAACTCGTCCATAATGTTTCGACAAGTTTTGGAATCACATCCAACAACTTGTCGAAACGTTGTTTGTGTGCGTGAGAGTAAGTTTTGGCGAGTTTTGGAAACACAGCCAACAACTTGTTGAAACCGTGTTTGTGTACGTGTGAGTATGTTTCGTTAGACCCCACCACGGTTGTTTTCTAGGAGAGCGTCATGCTTCCAGAAAGCCGTTGCCGATGATCTCGAAACGAATGGTTGTGTTGTATCGTTGTATGCATGAGTGAATGATTGGAATGGACGAGGGACGAAAGTTGTTGATAAAAATTAGCTTGGAAGGCATTCTTGCGAGAGCCTTGAAAAAGAAACACAACATTTGAAAGAAAGATTTTTTGAGGAATTTTGGCTAAGGAAAAAAATCGAGGAGGAGACTTTTTTTTTGAGACTGATCAAGGATTTTTGAAAAGTAAAAAGAAACAAGATTCGAGACGTGAAAAATTGAGAACAAGAAGGAGCTAGGAGAAAGCAGACATTAAAAAGAGATAAGTAGTTTGTATGCGATTTCAGATGTAAATATATATATTTGTAATTCCAAATATATATATATATAACCTATCCGACGTGCTTTGGTTTAATTAAAGACCCATTTTCTCTTGTATTTTCTTTTTTATTATTTGTTTTTACTTGCATTTAATTTAAATCTCATAACTTGTTAATTTTGGCTTAAGCCAAACGGCCATATTTAAATTGTTTAACCTTTTATTTGAAAAGACTTTTGGGTTTTAGTCCTGAGATCTTCTGTGCCACGGTTTCCCAATACAATCAAATAACTACATTTTTAAACATAACTCTTCCTTTTTTATTCCATTTATTCGGTTCTTTTAGTTCTATAATTAGTTTTGGAATTTTCTAATTCGTTTTAGAAAAAAACTTCCTGGCGCCCGCAATTCGTTGCACCCTACTGTGCAATCATATATTTTCTTCTTTTGATAAACTGTTTTGATTGCGAAATCAATCAAGTTTATCAAAAGAAACACAGAATTCTTCCTTTGAACCCACCCCAGCTGAGCAGCCGTGGTGACAGCTTCTTTAATCAAGCTGCAATTGCACTTTTTGTTTGCATCCTCTTTTCGCGTTATTCGTGTGTGACCTGTTAACAGTAGGTACCATTAGTCAACTCGTTTCGTGCGTCGCCGTCGGTGCGCGTTTCAAATCTTTTTTTGTTTTTACTTTTTTTGTTTTAAATTTAATTGTTCGCGGTACCTACTAATTACGTTAAAGTAATAATTTTAATAAAATAAATTCCCCTTCCCCCTATCGTGTTCGTGTCGAAGAAAAAGTGCAATAATGTTATTGCCTGTATTTACAGCAGTAACCACGTAGACAAATTCACTTACTACCTAGAAGTTATGACTAGCAATATTTACGTTCGGTGGTGAGATTGGACTTTTGTTGATGATAACATATACTTCGTCTTGTCCTCATTTATTTTCTGCCCCATTCTGCTTGCTGCTGACTCCATAGTAGTGAAGGCACTGGTTACTGCTCGCTTTGTCTTTCCTTTTACGTCTTTGTCGTCCGATCTGATGGCCTGGGTGGTCCATATGATATTTTCCTGCACAATATTAAAAAAGCTGCACTACAGTGCGTCAATTTGTCTTAGCCCTCCGGTGGTTTCGAATGTTTCAGTAGCGTCCCTACCAACTTTGACGAAAGAGTTAGCATTTTCCAACGTCATTCTGATAAGACGTAACATGGACATGGCACGATACAATTCAACTCTATTAACACTGCAGTAGGCTGCTTTAAAATTGACACACAGGTGGTGGGTATCGATGTTATATTCTACTGATTTCTCCAGGATCTATCGTAATGTGGATATTTGGTCGGTCGTTGATTTTCCAGGACTGAAGCCGCAATACTAAAGACCTTTTAGGTCATCAGCAAACCGCTTGCGACGTTCACATAAAACGCTGGAGAGGATCTTAGGGAGTGTTAAAAAATGTCTGCCCAGGCTGGGGCTCGAACTCACAACTCTAGGTTAGCAACGAAGCACAACGTCCACTGTACCACTACCACCCGCCACCTGTTCTCTAGGTTCTGCACCGACTAGTTAGTGATCTGAGTCGATGTTTGTCCCTTGGAATGTACGGACATTCGGAATGCTGGCGGAGTGTCTTCCATCAATCGCAACACTATCGATTTGGTTGCAGGTTCGACCATTTGGAAATCGCCATGTGCCGTTGTGGACGTCGGGACGTGGGAATGAAGTGCTGCTCAGCACTATCTTCTTTTCCGCTGTAAAATCGATGAGCCTGAGTCCGTTATCCGAAGTAGTCGCTTGCAGGCTGTGTTTTCCGATCGTACCAAAGCTGTCCTCCCTCCAACCATATGATTAAAGTTTCCCTAGAAGATTTTAATGTCATGTGCAGTGCACTGCACATAGGTTTTTGGCAAGGAGCTCGTAGAAACTTTCTTTGGTAGCGTCATCTTTCTCTTCTGTAGTTGCAAGGTCGCTCATCAGGCTAAGGTGGTGGAATTTGGCCTTAATGAGGATCGTTGTATTTATCTTGATGATTTCGCGAAAGCTCAAGACGTTTTGCCTTAGTCTTCTTCTGAGAGCAAGTACGCACCCAAAACAAACGCGATCTCCCATCAAAGTGGCATTTCCCTTGATAGAAATTACAGTCTTCAGTAAATCTCAGGCCCGGTCCATCCCATCACATCTCCTGGAAGGCTGTTACACCAGCTTGCAAACTGTCGAGGGCCTCGGCTAGCTGTCGGGCTTTGCGCGGCCTGTTAAGTGTTCACACATTCCACGTGCATATGCTCAATCGTTTTGCGTTTTTTGTTTGCGGGGGGGGTCTTCAGAGTATATCTTTCCTTCTTCTCCTATTTCCTACGAAGAGAACTCAGGTATCTACAACCTATTGATCTGATGGATCCAAAGCTCGTTGCTAGCTATAACAGCGTGGATTTGACGAGGCGATTTTGCCCGCCTTGAAATGATTCAGACAAGATAATCAGAAAATCTGTGGAACTCCCGCCGGATTGTTGCATTTTCGGCTATACGCTCCACATCTAAGCCGCTGTATTTTCAGCTCCTTAACCAGGTCTATGTTAAGCCCGTACAGTTCGTCATTGAATCTTCTTCTCAATATGCCATTGATACATACAGGACCGAATATCACCCGAAGAACTTTTATCTCCAAGCACCTCAGCCTGTATTCATCCGATTGTGTCAGTGTCCATGCTCCTGTCCTATACAGGAGGACTGAGATGTTTATGGTCTTGTATAGTGTCTCTTTGGTCTTTTGAGAGGAGTTTGCTACTAAGATGCTTTCTAAGCCTGAAAAATTGCAATTGGCAAGATTGAATCTTCGACTGATCTCTTCACTGATTTTTTTCTGAGAGGTTATAGTCGAAACCAACAGACAAAATACTTGAAAACTTCAAAGATATATCTATACATCGTGGCGTTTTGCCCGAGCCTACGGTGATGATGTTATGCACCCGAGGACAGAATATACTTTGTCTTATCTTCATTTACAGTCAGCCCCATTTTCGCCACCTCTGTTTCAAAACTTGCGAATGCTCCTTTGGCAGCGCGTATTGTTCTTCCAATAATGCCAATATCAACAACAAAGCCAAGTAATTGAACGGATTTAAGGAAAATCGTACCGCTGGTGTTGACATGCGAGTTGCGTACGATATCCTCAAGAATGATGTTAAAGAGCTTACATGACACCGCGTCACCTTGTCTTAAGCCTTTCCCAACATTAAATGAGTCCTTACCAAACTTTTCGGAGCAGCTTGAGTTCTCCAAGTGCACATTTGAGTAAGTTGAGCAGGGATGCCAAGTAGAGACATGGCTCTATATGGCTCCTATTTACGCTGTCATATGCGAATTTAAAATCGATAAAGAGGTGGTGAGTATCGATTGGGAATTCCTCTGTCTTTTCTAAAATCTGTCGAAGTGTGACAATTTGGTCGACGGTTGACTAACCGGGCTTGAGCCCACACTAATAGGTGCCAATCAGTTCACGTTCAAAAGGGTTCAGGCGTTCGCACAGAATGGCTGACGAGATTGTTTAGGTGACATATAGGAAAATTATTACTCTGTATTTGGCACAGTTCAGAGTAGGTTCCATTTGTGAGGCATTATTTCATCCGACCATATTGTACAGATGAGTTGGTGTTTCTCACAAACAACTTCCAAGCATTGCTTCTGCCATAGCAACCCTGAATAGATTCAACTATTGTCTCTTTATCTTTCTGAAAAACCGATGCTAATCCCTCTTCTTTTAATGCTGTACCGCACGTGAAGCGGTCTTGGCCATTCAAGTTCTGGTCTGCAGAACTGCCTCATAAGCTTCGTTTTCGGCCGCGTGTGCGAGCACTCATTATCGAGCCTGGTGTTTCATTGTGGTCGCCTAATGAAGGCATGGTTGGCAAAGGTTCTGGCGGTCTCTTGCGATTGCAGTTTCGCAACATCAAACTTTCCCACAGTGTAGTGCTTGTTTGCTTAACCTCGATTGCGATAAATAACACCGAAATCTCAATCCATTGTACCAACAAAAATTCTTTCCTATCTTTCTATTCCTTCTCTCCTCGCTCGCCCATGTTCACTCATTCATATCCCCTTGAGTGGAAGTTCATTGTAAATTTTTTTTTTCAAATATGATCAATTTGGTAGACGGTTTATTGATCAGGAGAAAGCCAGGTCCCCTTGTGTATAATGAGGTGTGGGGAGTACGTGCAAGCTATGATGACACTCGCCCCTTAGCAAAGTCGATTAGCAAGTGTCCATTACCGAAATTGTTTCCGACGGTCGAGCCAAAGCTACACTCGATCTTCTCTTTAAAGTCACCAAGAATAATCTTTGTGTTGTACTTCTTTTTCCTCAGTGAGGCGTGGACGCAGATCAGCGAGATGTTGCTGAATTTGGACTTAATGCAGATTGTGACAATGCGTTCGATTATGCCACGAAACCCTAAGACTTCTTGCCTAAGTCTTCCTCTTATCGCCAATCCGTATGAAAATTGTTTTTTTTTCTTGCCGAAGTAGATGTCACAGTTTTTCATCCCTCTTCTGCCTTCACCCTCCCATCGCAATTCTTGGATAGCTGTGATGTCGACTTTGACACCATTTAAGGCTTCCACTAATTCTTCGGCTGCACGTAGCTTTTTTAGGTTCCGGACATTCCAAGTGCAAAACTGAAATTCGATGTCCTTGTTTCGTTTGCTAGGGTCGTCATCAGTAGTGTCATCCATATCCGAGGCAATTGGTCGATTGGGAACTATTAGTTTTTTTACGTGGTAGGGAAGATACTTTGACGCACAACCCCCAACCAGGGGGACCAGGCCCTGTGCTGCTCTCGTTGAATAAAACGACCTGGAGAGATCCAGAGTCTGTAACCCACAACGAGGAAGCGAGAGCTACCGTTGGCCTTTTAATGGCTCGTCTGCTACCTTCTCTAATTCACTACCCTGATTAATAATAGTGAAAGGAACCAATGACCTTTGCTCCGAACATGTCGAGTAGCTCAATGCGGTGTCTACCATGCTGACTGTTGGCGTCACCGTTGGTTCACTTAATTGGAGTTCATCCGCCACTCGCTTGATATCTGGGGGGTTCGTCCAGGATAACTGCTATCTGCTACTCACAAGAGAAACGGAGGAGTTTTTCTTGCAGGGCAATTATAGTCTTGCTATTTTTACATGTTCAACACTCGCGCTTATAAGTTTAGCAAGTCAAGTCTGGGTGGACAAGACCAGTACCCAATGGGTACCACTAGGAGGTAAAATAAGTACAATTGATGCGTGTGAAACAGCTACCCTATTCATACAGCACAAAAGCTTGACGGTATCAAAACGGAAAAGAAACAACTTCTTGACGATATTAGTTGCTTACAAAATGTGGCAGTCTCTTGATGTGTTTGACTGGGTTGCATGAACTTGCTCTTATGTGTGTTGGGTGCTTCAGATTTGGAAAACAATTAGAAAGAAACAATTATTATATATGCAACTTCAAAATAATTGTTTTGTAAAAATGAAGTAAGTTAACTGATTATACAGGGTGATTCACGAGCGTTGTGCAAAAAGGCTGGAGCGTGTAGGTTGAGTTGAGACAAGAAAAAAATCGTATGGGAGGGGGGGTCTATTCCTCCCCGTTTAGCCAGGAGGGGCAATTTTCTGAAAAATTGACTTATTTTGTAAAAAAAAATATTAAAAACCAACGGCTTCGTTTACAACACCGTGTTATATCTTTTTGGAAAGCCAAAAACTTCTTCTTTCATTTTGTTTTTAAATTAAATTGTTTTAACGAATAGTTTAAGAAATATAAATTTTCAAACTCAAAATTTTGAAAAAAAAATTAAAAAAAATTATTTTAAAACTAATTTTTTTCAAAATTTTACGTAATTAAGTATAATTTTTGTTCTCAAAATTCAATGCTCCCATTAATTTTTAATCCAACACTGGAAACCGTATGGCTCTACGACTTTTTGTTGCCAAGGTATTCAAAAATAACCGAACCTACTTCTTCACAAAAAGAAGAAAATCTAGCCTTACGGGATGGCACAAGTGATCATTTAGCCAATTTTTTCGTGTCTTTGTGAAGGAGTAGGTTCGGTTATTTTTGAATACCTTGGCAACAAAAAGTCGTAGAGCCATACGGTTTCCAGTGTTGGATTAAAAATTAATGGGAGCATTGAATTTTGAGAACAAAAATTATACTTAATTACGTAAAATTTTGAAAAAAATTAGTTTTAAAATAATTTTTTTTAATTTTTTTTCAAAATTTTGAGTTTGAAAATTTATTTTTTTTAAACTATTCGTTAAAACAATTTAATTTAAAAACAAAATGAAAGAAGAAGTTTTTGGCTTTCCAAAAAGGTATAACGCGGTGTTTTAAACGAAGCCGTTGGTTTTTAATATTTTTTTTTACAAAATAAGTCAATTTTTCAGAAAATTGCCCCTCCTGGCTAAACGGGGGGGAATAGACCCCCCCCCTCCCATACGATTTTTTTCTTGTCTCAACTCAACCTACACGCTCTAGCTTTTTGGCACAACGCTCGTGAATCACCCTGTAGAGTGCGAATTCTCAAAATACTGTGTGCCAAGCTTGAAGTGAATCGGTCCAGCCATCCAGTTGGATACAGAGAGGCAGACAGAATTCTCATAACTGATTTTTTTCGAATTTTGATTCGGTTTGATTGTTAAAAAATAATTTTGTATACGAATGTACAACTAAAAATGATTTTTCAAAATTTTGTAGGTACTAATTACAGTGGTGGCTAGTCGTGTTTAAAGTTAAACACTTATAGTCCAGTCAAACGGTAGTTTCACGTTACAAAAAATATACAATTTTTTTTTTTTACAGAAATGGGAAATTATGTTGAGATTTCAATGCGCTCTAACGGGCTTAGGGTACGCCTGAGAAATAAACATTATATGTGAATTTTGTAGAAAACTTAATGGCCTTTCATTTTGTTGTGGGTGAAATTTGAGTTATTTATTTAGCTACAAATTTATACATTCTTAGCTTTTTTTAATTTAAAATATTGTACAATTGTGTTCTTAACATACTTTTACTAATATTGAAATGATTTACATAATAAAATTTATTGAAATCTGTACAAGCTGCAAAAAGTGGCTCAAGAAGGCCGTAATTAGTATATTTAGTATTTATTTATTTCAATGTCTGCTTACACATTAAGAAAAAACTTCTTTTAAGCTAGTGATAAGCTAAGAATTTTGACAATCAATTTTAAGAAGAAAACTACCTTAAATACAAAATTTTGATATAATATCATTAATGAAACAAAATTTAAGATTAGGTACATAATTTTATAAACAAAGTTTACTAAAGAAGACAAAAAGAAACAAAAACAATTATATATTTCCATCTTAACAAAACAAAACTTGGAAAAGTACGATACATCTCTTTAAAAATTTAAATAAAATCAATTCATTAAATAGGCTCGAAGCTATTTTCTAAACTGTCTTTCTCTGCTTATTTGCCTTGTTTGAATTTTAAATTAATTCCACAGTCGGGTGACATTGACAAAAAAACTGTCTTTCGGAAGTTAGACGACTATAACGCAGTTGGATGAGTTGTAGAGAGATCTGTTTGAATAACCAAATTGAATCCTATTAAATAAACTGCAAGGTTGCTTAGTCTGAACTATTTTGAATAATAGTTAAAGTTAACGAAATCGCATAAGATGGTCCAATGAGATGTTATATATTTGTATTGAATACCTAGAGATATGAATAAATCTGAGTAACCCAAATATATACCGAGCGATATTGTTGAAGGATACGTTTAGGTTATACTAAAATTTAAGCAAGTAAAAGACGGGTTTTTAGCGAAGTAAACTGCTGTAAAGACCAAAGCAAGCGGAGAGCAACATAAACTTTACCTACAGTCGAGTTAATGTGCGACTCCCACGTCAATGTTCTTTGGACCAACATACCTAGGTTTTCGGCTGTAGAAACGTATTGAATGGGTAAAACATTCAAATTTAAAGAAGGAAAATAATCGATGCTCAAGTCTTTTCTACTGATGACAACACATTTAGATTTTAAGAGGTTTAGAAAAAGCCCATAGCATGTCGACCAGCAGAATATTTTTGTGAGGTCGTCGTTTATTGTGGATGCGCAGTCAGAACATCATCCGCATACATCTGTATTGATGAGCCTGTCATCATCACGGGGAGTTCATTAACATATGAGGGAAAAAGTAGGGGACCAGAATCGATCCCTGAGGAAAGCTTCTAACAACTGCAAAGAAAGATGACATTTTGTTACCAATTGAAACTGCTTGTTTATTATCCCGTAGATAAGATGCCAGCCAACAAGAAAGATGGCAAGGATGTAAGGAAAGATGACATTATGTTTCCAATTGAAACTGCTTATTTCCTATCCCGTAAGATGCCAGAATACCAACTGAGGGGGCTGAAAAATCAAAAGACGATGATAATTTATGACACAAATTAGTATGGTCAACCGTATCAAATGCTTTGAAAAAATCGAGAAGAACCAACGTAACATGATCATCGTCCAAGGCAAGCCTTATAACTTCGACTATATTTATAATGGCGGTGGTGCAACTATGGTCTTTCCGGAAGATTGATTGCTGGGTACAGAGAATGTTCTGTGAACGGAGGAGGTCATTGATCTGCTTCTGCAAAATCCTCTCAAATACCTTAGACAAATAAGGAAGAATAGAGACGGGTCTGAATTCAATACCACTTCCACTTTTAGGTATGTGCAATACTTTAGCTAGTAGAGTAGGGATCAAACCTTTCGATAAAATGGTATTAAAAATATGAGTAACGTAAGGCAAGATAATTGGTAAAATAGATTTCACAAAAACAGGATGAATTTGATCGATTACAACTGCATTCGACTTAACAGATAATATACTCTCAACAATGTCAAGGCTATTAACACAAGTAAATCTGAAACCAACATCTGGGGAAGAATAAGCAGTAGGCACTAAAGCACTTTGAGAAAGGGTGGGAAAAGGCAAAGAGACGAAGTCGTGGTTCAGAGAATCTACATCTATGTTTTCATCTACATTATTTGAAAATTGCCTTGCTCCCTTGCTAAACCCAATTTCTTCGCATTCTTCCATAACTGACGACCACTCGTAGAAGTATAATACGCGTTGACCTTATTGAGATGGTTTTTAGTTTGTTTTGGGGAAATAAAGCAATCGAATGTGAAATATTGACAAATTGGACTTATTTCACTTTAACAAAGTGAAATAAGGCCAAACGTTAAAATTTGGCTTTATTTCACTTTACAAAAGCGAAATTAGGCCAAATCTCCCCATTTGGCCTTATTTAGCGGCACCTTTCCGAAACCCTTTTCTTTGAAGCTATGAGGAAACAACGGTGTCAGAAATGAACTGTCTTCATGGTTAGGCAAGCACGATACACTTGATGTATTAAAATCTCCAGTAATAAAAGTTCCTGCGGTAGGAAATTTATTTATTATTGCAGATGTCCTTGACAGTAAGAGGAGGAATATATCTAATATATGAACAGTTAAACAGGAACTGTTTGTTAAGGCCATATCACACTGACAGTGATTTCACTGACCACTGGCAGGCAGTGACGTCACGAAAACTGACGTGAATTTTACGCCAGTGAAGAAATTGCTCGTCAGTGGTCAGTCGAGAAAAAAAGGTTATCACACCTACTGGCAGGCCTGTGCCAGTGTGTCCCAAAACTCACTGACACCTCATGCTAGTCAGTGATATTTTGTCCGAGTCGGTCAGTGAACTGACGCCTGAAAAACTGACTATCACACTACACTGACACATTCTTCACTGGCACACGACACTGGCATGTGGTGTCAGTGAAATTTACTCGAAATCGGGTCAGTGAGCAGTTTTGCTATCACACTGACTGACTACCGACAGCCAGTGGCTGCCAGTTCCTTGTTTTTTTTTTTTTTATTGATTTGTTTCAGGTGGAAAACTCTAGCTGCTGGTTTTTGGTTTGTTTGCTTACAAAAAATTATTTATAAAAAAATAATGTCAGAAAAAGAATTTTTGGAAATATAGTTGAAGTTACCACGATATCTTATTTGGCAGTGTGTGTGGTGGACAGCCTCAGCGATGATGATGAGGACAAGAGAACTTGTCGACGGCGCAGTGTTTGGCAAAAAAAGTGGTTGAGGCGTAGAGAGAAGGAAGGATTTCGCTGCGACTGCTATTCCAAATAGTTCAACCAACTATTTTGGTTAATATTCCAGAAGTACTTGACGATATTTACAAGGTTCTTGTGGGTTGTTTTTTAGGGTTATTTCTAATAATAGCTTTGTTTGTTGAGCCCTGAAGTCACTTTTGTTCTTCTAGCCGTTGACTTTTAATATTCCACTTCTCTCTATCATCGTTATGTCATGTTTAATTGTTATATTTTTACTTGCGATTATAGGTACTACATATAAGCCAAGTTATGCATTCGTAAAAAAAAAATAACACCAAACATAACATAACGGTGATAGAGAAGCCGAAAAAAGTGGGTCCGACAATTCGGTCTGTCTGTCTGTCTATCTGTCAGTCTATCGACACTATCTGTATCGGCAAAAATGCATATTCGTGATCTAGGAAATGTCACCTTTCCATTGATGTATCGCATTATATAAAAAATCGACTTTTATCTTTAAACACGATTTGCGGCTAAACTAGACGTGCTAGAGGCATCAAAGTTGACATCTTTAAACTCGACTTGCGGCTAAACTAAGTGACCTAGCGACTTCAAAAATGCATATTCGTGATCTAGAAAATGCCAGTTCTAAAAAATCAAAAAAAGTTGGTAAAAAAAGTTTTTTTCAAAACTTCCCAAAAAATACGGTAGTTGAAATTTTTCAAACGAAATATCAAAAAACAGGTCAGTTCACTGACGGGGTTTCTTCACTGGCACATCGAGAAATTTCGTGTGCTGCCAGTGATGGGACAGGGTCAGTACACTGACGCTCTTGTCATAAAAGTGTGTCAGTGGTCCTATGCGCCAGTGACTACTTATCACACTAGTCATTTTTCGAGTCAGTCACTGACGCGATTTGGGTTGGTCAGTGAACACGTCAGTGAACTGACACCTTCACTGGCGTCCCAAAACTGGCTATCACACTACGGATGACTTCACTGACGGCATTGTGACGCGATTTTGACGTCACTGCCTGCCAGTGGTCAGTGAATTCACTGTCAGTGTGATATAGCCTTTACGAATATATGCTTCAACACAAATGAACTCTAAATTTTCAAACTCATTACAAAGCAAGCGTTTTGAGTGAAATTTGGAGCAAATTGCAATAAGGACAAGACCTCCAACTGAAAAAAACACTGTTTTATATGTTTCCATTGGTACGATAAACGTTATAGTCCTTATACATAAGATTTCACAGTCACATACAGAATCATTAAGCCAAGTTTCGGATTAAATCATAATATCGTACGAGTATATAGGTCAGAAAGCTTTGTTTTCATGTCACTTGTATTGTGGTAGAAGATATATTAAGAACAGCTTTAGACTCTAATCGTTTTTTGCATGCACTGCTTCAACAGGCACAGATCGATTTAATTGAGTAACAATACGATTCTTGTGAGCACGGTGCTCAAATTCACTAATAAAGATTTTATCAGGCCAAAATTTCGGATTCATAACCATATCAAATATGTCATAAGTAACTATTATTTTAAAAGAGGAGATTTCTCGTTCATTTTAGAATTTAAATTTGTTGATCATTAATCCATCAATTTAATCCATACGAAGTGTTTTTTTGATGTAAGTAATGATGTCTTCTTCAGATGTAGTTTTCCAATCGGGAGAGAAATATTGCTTTAGGCGAAGGAATTTCTTTCAGTAGAACTAGAATCTTGCGAGTTTACAGACGCCCCGAAGAGTTTTCCCGATTTCGTTTCGTATCCTCAATAATGTCTGTATCCTTAATAACGACGTGTATTCACTAGGTGGAGTAAAAGAACAATCCATGCTCTCAGCAGAAATTGTTTACTATGGGTTTTGAACCTTAGCAAAAGCAGAAAGTGAGTTTTCCGATGAGTGCTTTGGATTTCCATATCCAGACTTATCTTTGTTAGCAAGGTTCGGTTTCTTGCTCGAAGATTCTGCTGGAATTTCAGTTTTTTAGAACAATAAGTAAGAGGGGCTTATTTTATTTAGCGAGAGAGCAGTGATTTTATTTCTGCTAGCGAAGTTTGTTATTCCGAGCGCTTCGAATTGTTGTGTTCAATTTTAGAACAAAGAGAGACCATTCTTTTGAAATTACATTTATTGCAGTGAAAATTATCGATGGTGTTTAATTTTTCAAATAAAGATAAATCAATTTTTTCCAACCTTCATGAGCTGATTTATGTACCACAAATGCCTTTGCAATGTTAAATTTGTTCGCTTGGTGAAAATTCATTCAAACAAATGCCATAATAACGCAGGTCTTAGTTAAAAAGTTTATACAGGGTGCGCCAGAGAAACTTACTTATTTGAAAAAATTCCCGCGCGGTGAGTTGGGCGGGTAGAGGGGCAAGAGGGGGCGCATCTGGAGGGGGAAGTTCCCAAGTTTGTTTCTCCCTCCAGTCAGTTGCCATCATGCTCTGGTCTAGAGAGCAGCGGGCCTTCGCAGTTGAGAGCTTCTTTTCTAACGGTCGCTCACTTGTTGCTACGCAACGTGCCTTCCGCGCTCGCTTTGAAATTTTTTTTTCCCAAGACTCGAAGAAATGAACGTTAGGAACGTGTGGTTTCAGCAAGATGGAGCCACAGCACACACAGCACGAGACTCAATAAATTTGTTGCGACAACATTTCCCCGACCGCCTCATCTCTCTCAGAGGCGATCTCCAATGGCCGGCAAGCTCTCCAGATTTGACTCCATGCGATTTCTTTTTATGGGGTTATTTGAAATCCCTGGTTTATGTCGATCGACCACGGACCATAGCACACCTCAAGAACAACATTCGCGACGCCATTGCCAACATACCGATTGATATGCTGCGAAGAGTGGATACGAATATCAAAAATCGACTTCATCAGTGTATGCGCAATGGGGGTCGCCATTTATCCGATGTCATTTTTAAGACTGCATAAAAAAAATTGGGATATTGCATTCTCAAATAAAAAAAAAATTTCAAACAATAACTGAAGTACTTTTTTTTTATTGACCTTTCAAATAAGTAAGTTTCTCTGGCGTACCCTGTATATGCAATAAAAAATAATTATAAGGGTCCAAATGTATAGTTAAGTCTAAGTTAAACAGGAATTGTGTACCATTAAAGTTAAGACGCATACTTTCCTAGATGTAAACAAGAAACCGAATAAAGTGCAAAAATTCCGCAGTTTTTCGCGGATATCTCAAAACGCACCATGAAATTTTGTTGGATTTCTTCAGACCCAAAAAACATAGGATTAGAGTGACATTTCATCTGTCAAAGTAGAAGTGCAACTTTTGTTAAGCTCTCGGTATTTTTGTTAATTTCAAATAAAGTATTATAGTAATTTATTCAGTAAAACAGCTTAAAATACTCTTTTTCAATCGAATTCATTGTAATAATTGAAGATCATCGATAATTACACTTATTCGCCTAAATTAACGAGTTTATAAAACAAAAAAATTGAAACCAACAAGAACCAATTTTGCAATCAACTGTTTCAAAGCAGATGAACCGTAAACGCTATTTAGCGGAAACTTCACCGGAACAAAACAACACCAACAAAAGGAATTCCTCTGACGTTGCATTAACCATGGGAGTAGCAAATTTATCTGTTTCCGAACTCAAACAAATTTTCTACGACATTCTTGATGAAAAGCTTGAGAATCTAGCCACAAAAAACGACTTCAAAACACTTTCAAGTGAAATAATGTCTTTAAGAGCACTTAACTCGCAACTGAACAACCAACTAACCGTCATGGCCGACAGATGTGAACTTCTCGAGACTCAACTGGAGATTCTGTCTCGAAAATCTAATGATAAGTCAATTGTGATTCATCTTCCTTTAGACACAGAAACCAATGCAACCAAAGCAAACTTTTACAACCTGATTTTTTTAAATTTATTCAACAATTTGATATTATAATTCTAATTGAAACCTTTGTAGAACAAAAAAATGAGAATGCATTTGTTAAATACTTTAAAGATTTTAAGGTAATGTTTAATTCAGCAGTTAGATCAAATTTGCTTGGAAGAGCCAGTGGGGGTATGTTATATGGCATTAAAAAACATTTATTTGATAAAATAGTTAAATTTAAAATTGTAGAGCAAAAAATCATTTTTCATGTAGTTAGCAACTCTTTAAATTACTTTATAATTCCTACATATTTAAACTGCAACAATTGGGTAGTTGAATTCAATGAATTAGTAGACTTTACTAATAACCATTACTTCGAGCATGTTATGATAGTAGGAGATCTCAACGCTAGAATTGGCATGTACCAAAACTCACTTGTCAATAATTTACAATCACTAGCGGAGCTCAATGTCATTAGAAATTCTAAAGACGAAATTTTCAATCGTAATGGAAAAAGTTTAACGGAATTTTTTGAAACATTTGGATTAGTTGTACTAAATGGATCCTCGAAAAGTGATTCAAACGGCGAACTCACCTTCGTAAGTGGTCAAGGTGAATCGGTCATTGATTTTGCGGCTATATCTAGCAACTGGTTAACCAATTTCGAAGACTTTGAGGTAGCATCCGCCAATTTTTCAGGACATTTTCCAATAGTTACGAAAATAAAATTTCCGCATTTAGTTCCAAGATCTACAAATCCGGTCAGCTTTATTAAACTTAAATGGTCAGATAAAAATGCACCTCTTTTCAAACGACTTTTGACTCGTAATTTAAATTCCTTGCTCCCGCAATCTCTACACTCGATTGAGGAAACATGCGAAAGAATTCAACAAGTCGTTAAATCATCTGCTCCTTTTGCTGTCAATAATACGCACACATTTATATCTAAGAATAAATGGTATGACAAAGACTGCGAAAATATTCGTAAACTTTCTTTTGTTTATCTTAAGCTTTTTAGATCGTCGAATACGCAATTTTTTAAAACCATGTATCTTAAAATAAATGCTAAATATAAAAAGCTTTGTACAGATAAAAAGAAAGCTTACCTAAAAAATCTGGCCAATCAGTTAGAAAACTGCTCTGACTCCAAGTCTTTTTGGAATATTGTGCGTGAACTTGGTGGACGTGAACAAGGTATGAAGTACTCATTGGAAGCTGAAACGCTAGCAGCTCATTTTAAAACTCTGCTTTCAGCGGACAAAGACCTTCATACCTTCGATTACGCGCTACCTAACTTTGCAGTTAACGAACTCGATGTGGATATATCACTTTCTGAGTTGGAAGCATCGCTTCAAAAAATGAAAAATAATAAAGCTCCGGGCTCAGATGGTATACCGGTAGAATTTTTCAAAAACAGCACGATTGAATTTAAAAATTACATCGTTTCTTTCTTCAACAAATTATACGCAGATGCTGCTATCCCAAGTAGTTTCAACAAATCGGTTATTTTTGCGATTTACAAGAAAGGTGATGCGAATATTGCGGAGAACTATAGGGGAATTTCTATTTTAAACTCAATTAGGAAAATTTTTGCGTCTATTTTATACGAAAGGCTTAAGAAATGGATTGATGATAATAATGGTCTAAGTATCTTCCAAGCTGGTTTTCGCCCAGGTTACTCAACCATGGATCATATCTTTGCTATTACTAGCATTGCTCAACATCATATCCACATCAAAAAGAAGAAGCTTTACACTTGCTTTGTTGATTTTAAATCAGCATTTGACAAAGTCAATAGACAAGCACTTATTTATAAACTTTCATGTATGGGCCTATCGCATAAGTTTCTCTCAACGTATGCAAGTTTGTTAGCGTCGTCAAATGCAAGGGTATGGGATGGTTTTGAGTTTTCAAATGAATTTGAAACAGCCGCGGGCGTTCCTCAGGGATGTATCCTTAGTCCATTAATGTTTTCTTTATTTATTGATGATATATGTGACCTTCTTCCTGCTGGAGTTCTTTTTGCCAATACAGTTATTAAAGTACTTTTATACGCGGATGACTTAACGATTTTTGCGGACAATCCTTTTACGCTACAATTACAATTAAATCGACTTTCTTTGTTTTGTGAGACTTGGGGTTTAGAAATTAATGTCCAAAAGACTAAAATTCTCATTTTTGAATCAAGACAGACGCGTAGACGTCCTGAAGAAAATTGGTTTCTCAATAATATGCGTATTGAGGTTATACAAGAATTCAAGTATTTGGGTGTTTTATTAACCTACAATTTGAGTTTTGTGAAGCATTCCAAAAGAAAAAGTGTTGAAGCCAAACTGGCATTAAATCTGATGTGGCCAAAGTTTTTTTCAAACGAAAATATTGATCTTGCGTCCAAATATAAAGTATTTAATGCAACGGTTAATTCTTGTCTGACTTATGGTGTTCAAGTGTTCGGATACTTAAATCTTGAAGCTTTTGAAAACGTTCAAAGACACTTCTTTAAGCGGCTCTTTCGTTTGCCAAATTCTACTCCGAATTATGCTATTTATGTTGAGTCAGGAATAACACCTATCCATATAAAAAATCTGAAGGCTAGCGCGGACTTTATCGTTAGAGTGATGAATAAAAGTGATGTGTGTCTTCACAAAAAAATTTTAAAAAAATTGTTGCAGACAAATGCCTCTCCTTTCAAAGAGTGGAATCAACTCGCTCTTTCCCAGGACTATTCTTTTAATTTAACAGAGAATAACGTGGAAGCATGGCAGACTCAGTTCGCAGTTTTAATCGCAAAACTTGACCATGCTATGTTCTTAGAAAATCTTTCCAAGGCTAATTCATCTGTTTCGAGAACTATTTATAGAAATTTAAATCACCAATTGAACTCAAGCATCAATTACTTTCGAAGTGAGTTTTCAGCCTTCCAAATAAGCATAATCTTCAGAGCTAGAGTTGAGATTTTAAGTTTAAATTTTATACCTCATCGGGAAGATTTGCCGCAACTTTGTGAGCTTTGTAATAGAAGAGAGAACGAAGATATATGTCACTTCCTAGCGGTTTGCCCTATATTACAAGAATTTAAAAATCTTGTTTACTATTTTTGCATTCTTAAATTTATTATAATATGTATATGAAATGTCATTTCAGGCAGACGGCAGTTATTGCCAAGTCCTTATTCTTACGTAAAAAAAAAATTGTAAAACAACATATACGATGAAAAAATAAAGAATTTATCTATCTATCTATCTATCATAGGATTAGAAAAAAATCAATTTGTAATTTTTTTGTAACATGAGGGCGATTTTAACTCCGCTTTGACTGGACTATTATAACCTGTTCTTAAACTAGTATATGCACTTGTTCATATACAAACTGTTTAGTTTATGGAACTCGGTGTTACTGGCCATACAAAATTGTATATACGTAAGTACTTCTTTTTTTGTGTTACAAAATTAACAGCAGTTATTTAAATAAAGAAATTTGTTTAATATTTTGGGTTTCAAATCATGTTAAAAATTATAAGCTATATATAATAGATACTGTAAATACATACATTCTTTTCAATCATATCATCTCGGGAAAATGGCAGTATTGCCATGTCATGCAAAATGTATAGTAAGAAGACGAACAAGTAAAGGATCTATCCACCCTTTTATCTATCTCCTATTTAAAGTGTAGTACGAGTATGCGCGTATTTTTGTATCAGGGCTTCTCATTTTGTTTGAGTTTGGGAGTTTTCTCATGGGCTTATTAATACAGTTATCATGAATTAATTGAGATTTAGATGATTATGTATTTATCCACGAATCTCCAACGGGCGGCATCCAAGATGAAGGAATATAGACAAATTGCAGCCCAGGCTAGGGCTCGAATCCACAACTCTATAGGTTAGCAATCCAGCATTACATCCACTTCCACCATTGACACCCGTGTAGGCATACTCAGTCAAAGTTGCGGGTGGCAATGGTAAAGTGGATGTAGTGCTTGGTTGCTTAACCTGAGAGCTGTGAGTTCAAACCCTGCTTGGGCAGCAATTTTTATTATTATTTCCCAAGTTTCAACTGGAAGCCACCCGTGGAATTTCCTTGAGATAATTGTCAGCTAAAATCTCAAACCACTGTACCACCTTTCTTTCCTATCTTTCTATTCCTTCTCTCCTTGCTCGCACATGTTGGAACATTATGGAAACATTTCCGTCACTCGAACATCGTCGAAATGTCTCATGTCTTTCCTTATTTTACAGATTCTTTTATACAAAATGCTCACTCGAGGTAGCCAGCTGCGTTCCACCCCTTAAACATTTCCCCCGTGATTCTCGTCTTGCTAGGAACGCTCATCAGTTTACATTTGAGCCCAATTTCGGACGAACCGTGAAATATAGAGATTCTTTCTTCAGCCGTACAACACGAATGTGGAATGGATTGCCTGGCACAATTTTTCCTTGCCATTTTGATCTTCAAACATTCAAGATCAATGTTCATCGACACCTCCTTTCCCTTCCTTCCTAACTTCCTACCGCTTGATCGCGTGTGCATTATATAAAAAAAAAAAATGTTAAATCATTATAAGGGTATTCATATCCCCTTGAGTGCGAGTGCATTATAAAAAAAAAAAAAAAGAAGAGTCACCTCAAGATTTGAAAATTAACGTTTGAGGAGCACTGCAGAGGCCACTTTTAATGTGTGCTTTTCTCTCTTAAAAAATAGCTACATTTTTATAACTTAACTTTTCTGGCATGGGGATTTTCCCGAAAAAAAATTGAAAGCATCGCATGTACTGACAGAGATCTTTTCGAGCAGCGTATTACTGTATAAATTATTATCGCAACACATTACTGGTAGGTACTTCTGAAATCATCAAAATGTATTATTTGTTATTTAATTCCAGGTCAAATACCATGTATTGAATATGACCGATTTTCTTTCTAACAACAAAATACCTGATTCAGAGAACGATACTAGTTAAAACTGCAGACGGCACAAATTTGGGTTAATTTTGTTCCCTTTTGGGATTCATTGCTACAACAAGTGGTGAAGGTTACTTTCGAGCTCTTAGGCTATTAAAAACCACCTCTATAGCTAGTCGGTGTGGGACCCTAGCACCCAGCGAGAAAGAACACCAAATATTACAATTACAACACCTTAAAACATGAGTTCGGTTGCGATGGAAGTGTGAGCTTATGAATGTAGTTTCGGTGGAGCTGAATATTTTCAGATTTATCTGTCGAATAGATTGGCCCAGAGGTTGGTCGGACAGGATCAGTGCAACTTTCATAGAAGAATTACACCAGTGACGACGGACTTGTGGTGCGCACACATTAGATTCGCTACAATTTATTAGAAACGTAACAGGTAACATTTCGAATATAAATCTCATCGACCACTGCCCTCGATAATCCTTAATAGTTGTAATTTAAATCAATGTCCATGTTAGCCAGTTTTATTGTTTTTTGCATAACTGCTGCGGATATGTGTTCTTTTTGCCGATAGGGCCCTGAATGATGTATACTGCTGCCGCACAGCTGCGCCACTGCACACGGACACGACATGGACAAATTTATTGTCCATGAATAATTACGTCGCTGAGACAACGCAATTAGCTCACCGCATGATGCCGTGGCATCGCTGGACTTGGACCCTATGTTCGAAGCTAAAATTGGTCTTTCTCTTTTGGAGTCCGGTTGTTAAACGCAAGAGGTGAAGATTGAAGAATGGCATGTACTGTACGTACATTGTACATGACCTAGCTTAGGCAGAGTGTTGAGTTGCTTAAAGGCTTTTAGAAATAATGTTCCGTGAGCACTTTCTATATATGGCGGAGTGATAATAACAGCAAAATTACTGTTGGTATTAATGCAACCTAAACAAAATGACAATTTATGGATACATTATGGACATTTATTGGAACTTAGTATTGCAAAGGGGTGTGGAAATGGAATACCTTGCGTAGAAGATTCGGACTAGATTTAAAAGGTTTTTTAGAGATGGGTTAGCAAATGGTATAAATATGTACAAGTATATACATAGATAGATTGTAAGATGTTCTTAGTAAAAAATTAGATATGTATGTATTTAAAAATGCATTATGCCTATTCACACCTCACTCGTTTTGGCTATTCGTTTACCAAGACCGTTCACAAAGAAAATTTACTCGTTTTTGTTTGACATTTCAATTGCTTGAAATTGAACATTAAAAAATTAAAATTAAAATAAATTGTACGTGGTACAAAGATAGTTTTGTACTTTGTTATAAGAAGGACCAGCACTAGCATAGCAAGACCAAGGAAATCGTTAACAAGCAATCTCAGTTTATTGGGTACCCAATAAAGTTGCTCATCGAGAAAGAGCCCGAATAGGAAGTCAAGTGACAAAGAGAGAAATGGATAAGAACTCCGATAAGAAAAAGAGTGTTCAAATAAAGTTATGTTTGTTTGTTTCTTCAATCCGTCCTTGGTCATTAATACCAACCTTTATATTCCCTGAGTAGTCCAGGAAAAATAGCTTTTTGCAAGGAAAAAATTAGATCCCGGCTGAAAATTGGCATGATCATTGGTAATGGGGCTCTTAATATAATGAGAGAGTTCCTCACCGATCAGATGACCGCTACGTTAGTTATTCAAGGTCAAAGGTCAAGAAAATGGGTTTTTTCAAATTTACTCAAAAGCGGTTAGTTTTAGAGAATAAATTGTTTTACAAACATATTGCTGAAGCAATTTCCAACAAAAATGGTTAATATAATTTTGTCCCTAGCGTGTACCGTTAAAATGTTATAGCACTTTAAAGAATAGTAAGTATCGCCCTATTTCGCATTTTCTCCCACATTACTGATAATTACTTAAAACCAGTTTGTTTTAGAGAAAAAATTTGTAGGACAAACTTGTAGAAGAAAAACGGTTGTAGTATCTTGTTCGTAGCATGTACCGTTAAAAAGTTAGAGCAATTTAAAGAACCGTAGTAGTATCGCAAAAGGTAGCCCTATTTTGCCCTTTCTTCCACACCACCTCAGAGGTCAAGTGACAGGCGCGTTTTTTTTATGTGGTATCCCCCGTAGGCCTATTCCA
Source organism: Platycheirus albimanus (assembly GCA_916050605.2). Lineage (NCBI taxonomy): Eukaryota > Metazoa > Arthropoda > Insecta > Diptera > Syrphidae > Platycheirus > Platycheirus albimanus. The sequence goes on from OU696696.1 coordinate 337,156,254, forward strand.
CTGTGTTTAGCAAACAAAATTTAGTTTAAATTATGAATTAACATCTGGCATAGCCATGTTAAGTAATGATTCGTCATTATCGTCCTCTGCATATGGATCAATTTGAACTGAGTTTGTACACGACTTTCCATGACATTGACCACAAACTAAAGAACAACGTAATCCCGCTTTTCGGTAACCACAATTAGAACCGCAAACTTTACTACAATTACAAAATATTGTTGTAAGAAGTTCATCAGGTGCTGGTTGAAGCAGAGTGGTTATAGGCTCCAAAACATTATTTCGTAATGCCCATCCCCAGCTTTCCGGATTAATATTATCTCTTCCCAACCAAGCTTGAACTTGATAGTACACTCTAAAAAGGTGTTGTTGAGCAGCAGTAGATGTGGGAGGAAGGGAAGATAATTGTACAGCCTTGTTGAGCCTAGTCAGTCGGACAAATGTGGAATATCTTAATGCATCGATATTATCTTCTTTTGAATGTGCTTTGTAAGATGCTAGAAGTAGACGTATACCATTTTCAAAAATAATATTTGTAGGACAATCGGCTCTGGCAAACACTTCGGCACATTTTATCAGATCGTCACTATTTTCGAAAAGCTTGAACATTTTTAATTTGCCTTTGTTGTAGAGAGCAGAAGTTGAATCACAACCGGTAAATGCGTGCAAAAATAAGATGTGGGCTTGACATTTTGGGTAAGCGGCTAAACTGTGAGTACAGTATAATTTATTTTCCATTTTAGCTTTACCTGGTTTTCGAAAATAGATCTTTTTGTCTTGGGGAGCGCGTGCTATCATGTGCAAATGTGTTCTCTCGATTCCATAAAACACGGTGCAGTAAAAATCCTCCATCGATGATGTATGTTACATTATTATAATCGATGTTATCTTCAACTGGCTCTAACAATTCATAAAGGGAAGATTTTTTATTTTTTCGCATACCAACCTCATCAAAAAGTGACAATGGATAAGGAGCCAACTCGTATGTTAAAAATGTCTGCAGTTGGTCTTCAAATTGTTTAGTTATGCTTATTCGTTGAAAAAGTAACAGAGGATCAATTGCAACTTTTTCACCATGCACTTTTATCGAACTGTTGACAGTTAAAAGGGAAGCTACTCTGTTTGATCTTTTCAATTTAATATTACCAAATGTTAGTTTTTTCATACTCTCCATAGAAATAAGACCAATTTCATAAGCTCTGTAACAGTTGATACTGTCATCACCGATGATTCCATTCGATGTAGACATTATGTGAGAAAGTTTAGGGAAAGGGTCATGACATGAAAACCATTCTAGAAGTTTTAGAGCATCATTATTATCTCTTTGCACGCGTGAATCTCGCATCCAGATGTTGATCGGACGTATCCAGTTTTACATTGCAAAGATCTTCCAATTTTTCACAAACTGTATTCAGCGAATGCATTCCGTGCACCCATTTGCTCAGCACGCTTTCTTGAGTACTTCTCCCTCTAGATATTCCTCCATCTGTTTTCATGGATTTCATTAGTGATTGCTCTATTATCATATCGGTCCAGGTGCCACAGCAATATTTGTCAGAACGTCTTATAGTAAACAAACCATCCTAGAAACTCTTTTCAAGATTTTTCTCTGTTGATTTATCAAGTTGTAACATATCCTGGAGGCAAATAAAGCAATTTTCATCCATTTTACCTGTGCATTACCAAAAGATTATTTAAACTGATTACCAAAAAAAACCGGTTTTGGGTAAAATTTTCTCATCAAATTTTCTGATTGGTTACAAATATTTGGGCCCCAAAAATTAAAATTAAATTAATTTTATGGTCCGTGTATTCATTAAAATACTATAACTTTTGAACATGCTACGAACAAGATACTAAGACCGTTTTTGTGAAGAAATTTTTCATCTACAAGTTTGTACTACGAAATTTTTCTCTAAGACAAACTGGTTTTAAGTAATTATCAGTAACGTTGGAGAAAATTCGAATTGCTTCAGCAACATGTTTGTAGAACAAATTTTTTGGGGAGAGTACGATAACTTGGCCGCCAAGATTTGATAATGGGGTTTTATAGAGGGGTTAAATACAAGCATTTTTTACTATGGGAGGGGGGGTCTATCTCACCCCGTTTAGAAGGTAGGGGGAATTTTCGAAAAAATGACTTAATCAAAAAAAAAAAATTAAAACAACGGTAACACCTACAATAAAGAACTATACCGGGTTCAAAAGCCAGAACTCTGTTCTTTAATTTTCAATTTAAATTTTTTTATGTATGCCAATAGTTTTCGAAAAAATTGCATTCAAACTCAAAATTTTGATAAAAAAAAAAGTTTAGACCATTTTTTTCCAAATTGTGAAATTAAATGCCAAATTGGCTTTGCATGTTCGATGCTCATATTAATTCTGAATTAAACGCAAGAAACCAAATAATTTTATATCTTTTAGGTTTTGAGAAAATTGAAAATTACTAAAACTACTTTCTTATGAGGTTTTTGTTTTTTGGTATTTACGGTGATCTCGCTTTGATGATTGATGTCATCTTTGTTATTAAAGTACAGCAATTCACTTAGCGCTTTACTCAGAATGCACCACGAGGAGGTAGAATTGCATTGCCAAGCGAAGCGGGCCACCCAGGTTCTGTTAATAACAAAAACTATTTGATATAGGCGCCTGCCTGACGACTGGACATACCCTTAGCGGAGCAACGAAGTTGCGTGAGCGCGGTGTGCCCCCGAAAAAGGAGGAGAAAATCAAAAGATCCCGCGAAGCGGGCCACCTTGATACAACTGATTGCAAATACTATTGACACAGGCGCCTGCCTGAGAAATAAACATACCTTTAGCGGAGCAACGAAGTTGCGTGAGCGCGGTGTGCCCCCGAAAAAGGAGGAGAAAATCAAAAGATCCCGCGAAGCGGCGCGAAGCGGGCCACCCAGGTCAAATTAATTACAAATATTATTGACACAGGCGCCTGCCTGACAAATATACATACCCTTAGCGCAGCAGCGAAGCTGCGTGAGCGCGGTGTGCCCCCGAAAAAGGAGGAGAAAATCAAAAGATTCCGCGAAGCGGGCCACCCAGGTCAAATTAATTACAAATGTTATTGACACAGGCGCCTGCCTGACAAATATACATACGCTTAGCGGAGCAGCGAAGCTGCGTGAGCGTGTTGTCCCCGAAAAAGGAGGAGAAAATCAAAAGATCCCGCGAAGCGAGCCACCCAGGTTAAATTAATTACAAATGTTATTGACACAGGCGCCTGCCTGACAAATATAAATACCCTTAGCGGAGCAGCGAAGCTGCGTGAGCGCGGTGTGCCCCCGAAAAAGGAGGAGAAAATCAAAAGATCCCGCGAAGCGGGCCACCCAGGTCAAATTAATTACAAATGTTATTGACACAGGGGCCTGCCTGACAAATATACATACCCTTAGCGGAGCAGCGGAGCAGCGAAGCTGCGTGAGCGTGCTGTCCCCGAAAAAGGAGGAGAAAATCAAAAGATCCCGCGAAGCGAGCCACCCAGGTTAAATTAATTACAAATGTTATTGACACAGGCGCCTGCCTGACAAATATACATACCCTTAGCGGAGCAGCGAAGCTGCGTGAGCGCGGTGTGCTCCCGAAAAAGGAGGAGCAAATCAAAAGATCCCGCGAAGCGGGCCACCCAGGTCAAATTAATTACAAATGTTATTGACACAGGTGCCTGCCTGACAAATATACATACGCTTAGCGGAGCAGCGAAGCTGCGTGAGCGTGTTGTCCCCGAAAAAGGAGGAGAAAATCAAAAGATCCCGCGAAGCGAGCCACCCAGGTTAAATTAATTACAAATGTTATTGACACAGGCGCCTGCCTGACAAATATACATACCCTTAGCGGAGCAGCGAAGCTGCGTGAGCGTGTTGTCCCCGAAAAAGGAGGAGAAAATCAAAAGATCCCGCGAAGCGAGCCACCCAGGTTAAATTAATTACAAATGTTATTGACACAGGCGCCTGCCTGACAAATATACATACCCTTAGCGGAGCAGCGAAGCTGCGTGAGCGCGGTGTGCCCCCGAAAAAGGAGGAGCAAATCAAAAGATCCCGCGAAGCGGGCCACCCAGGTGCAATTGATTACAAATACTATTGACACAGGCGCTTGTCTGACACATAAACATACCCTTATAAAGGGGGTTAAAATCCCTAGATCCTGCGAAGCGGGCCACCCAGGTACTGTTGATACCATAAACTGTTTGAGTTCGTCTGCCTGACGTCTGGAATGTGTGTTAGCACTGTATGGTAAGCAAGTTTACTCAAATACCAAAAATAATACAACTTGATTACAAAAGTAGTTTTGGAAATTTTCAATTTTCTCAGTAACTAGAAGACATAAAAAGATTCGGTTTTTTGTATTCGATTAAGAATTGATAAAGGCACTGATGACAGAAAGCCAGTTTAGCACTTTATTTTACAATTTTGAAAGAAATTGGTGTAAACTTTTTTTTTTAAGGTTTTTTTTATCAAAATTTTGAGTTTGCATGCAAATAATTTTAAAACGATTGACATTTAGAATTTCATTTTAATCTAAAATTAAAGCACAGGTTTCTGGCTTTCAAAACCGGTATAAAACTACATTGTAGGCAATGCCATTCTTTTTTAAGATTTTGATTTCCATTTTAAGTCATTTTTTCGAAAATCGCCCCTACCTTCTAAACGGGGTGAGATGGACCCCCCCTCCCATAGTAAAAAATGCTTGTATTTAACCCCTCTATAAAAAACCGTTATCAATTCTTGGCGGCCAAGTTATCGTACTCGTGCCAATTTTTTCTCTAAAACTAACCCTTTTTGAGTAAATTTGAAAAAAACCATTTTTATGACCTTTGACCTTGAATAACTTACGTAGCGGTCATCGGATCGGTGAGGAACTCTCTCATTATATTAAGAGCCCCATTACCAATGATCGTGCCAATTTTCAGCCAGGATCTAATTTTTTCCTTTCTTTGGCATTTTTTTGTCTATTTTTCCTGGACTATGAGGTGCTAGGTTGCATATTCATGCAGTTAATACAGTCTGCCAATTAGTAGAACTTTGTTCTGCTGGAGCATTTCATAGGAGACGTTCAACACCCGGGAATAAGATATTTGCATTCGCTGTTGTCCATGATAAACACATACGATGCACTCACAACTTTGATGCTGTTATGCTTCCTCTGGTTCTCGAAGAGGTCGATCGAAAGGGACTTGAACCCTCTTTCAAAAAAACAATAATATAAAAACATTTCTAACATTACTGCCAAGAATGTCTTCAAAATTCAAATCGTAGAAATATAGAATTTGCTTTGACAGCAAGTTGACAGCTGTTTTTTTTTTTTTTTTTTTTTTGAGTGTCTATTCACAATAACTTCACAAACAAATCTGTTCGGTAGTTCATCTTGAAATCGCAACTCGTTTTCAAGTCGTTCTAGCAAAAACGAGTCGTTTTGCAAAACGAGTTGAGTATGAAAAATGTATAAGAAAACGAGTCGTTTTGGGTAGCCGTTTTTCGGAAAACGAATAAATGCTCGTTTATGGTTTGGTGTGAATAGGTTATTAGGTTCTTAAGGTAGGTACCTACTTTGTTTTATGTATTTTCATTTATACATATTCGTGTCGTGAAATCCAATTAAGGTATGTCAGGAAAAAAAGCGGTTTTCTCTGTTATTCAATGTTATCCTCAAGGTAAGGTCCCTCCTCTTCATACATAGATCATTTGCTGAGTTGCAAGAAGACATTGACTGTTAGAATTAACACCTCACTTAACTTTCATTGATTTTTCTCCTATTTGTTAAAAAATTGGCATTTTATCCCAGTTCTTTGATAAAAATTTGTGGCAACTGTCTACGTTACTTTGAAAGGTTCTGAATTTTTTCAGAGTTCTCAACAAAACTTTTTGAAACCAACAGCTGTGAAAGTAAAACATTGTTTGCTAAATTTCTCAATTGGCGTCTTCTGAAAAGGTTAATCAATGCTATCCTCATCATTATTATGATTATCAAAAGCTTTATTAACCTTATAGTTTAAAATGGTTACAATTTTTACATTTTACATAATTAATCTTTTTTTTTTTAATAAGTAACAATTTTAAATTAAAGGATTTATGTAATGTCATAAAAAAAATTATAAGTGTAAAAAAATGTAAAAGTTATGTTTTCAGTTTAGATAAATCTGGCATAAGCCTCCCCCATTGCTGTCCATAGGTCCCTGTTCTTTGCGTCATTGTACCAGTTACTGTTGAATTTAATAAGATCGTCCATCCATCTTTTTCTTGGTCTTCCTCTTGGTCTTGTTTCTTCGGCTTGGGTCCACTTTGTTACTGTTTTTGGCCATCTGTTATCCTGTATTCTAGAAACATGGCCTGTGCAGCTCCATTTTCATTGTTTGATTCTTTGTATTCCGTCTGTGATATTTGTTCTCCTCCTTATTTCATCGTTTCTTATTCTTTGGGCTGTCGTTATGTTAAGTAGTCTTCTTTCAATTTTAACTTGAATTATCATGAGTCTTTCGAGTAAATTCGATGTGAGTCCCATTGTTTGTAGTCCATAAGTCATTACCGGAAGAATTGTAGATCCAAGATTTATTTTTGTGTGTCCCTACCGATTTTTGCATCCAAAATCGGTTTGATGTTCCAAAATTGCTTCCAGCTATTCGTTATTCGTCTGTTTATTTCTTTTTCTTCTTGATTATGAAATGATTTTAGTTGTCCAAGGTAGATATAGTCATCAACATAATATTCTATTTTTTCATTTTCAATTAAGATGTCTTTATATGATTCGTCATGGCTTTTGTTTTGTTTAAATTTAATGTGCCGTCAGATATAATCTGAAATCAAAATCTGTTTTTCCTTTGGTCACAGATCGTATTTTTTTCATTTCAGATCAAATCTCAGTTCAAATCTTTGACATTAAATCTGAGATCAAATCTGAATTTACCAAAAAAAAAATGAATCGCAATAAAAAAAGAAATGTCCAAGAATCTCAAGAAAGAAGGGAAACATTTTAATGTAAGTAAAAATCTATTGTATGCTCCAAGAATATAACATTTTATTAGATTTCCTTTTCATCAGGAACATAGTAATATCAATTATGTATTTCTTGCCAGGTTGCCGTTGCCCTTGTTAATAAAACAAATTTGTCAATAGTCGATTGGGATTCAGGATGAAATGTGATTTTTTAAATTTTTATTATTAAGTTAGAGCTAGTTTTATTTAGTTACATTTAGTTACATTAGTTACATTAGTTACGCCAAATATTGGGCGTAGCTAATTCATATAATGTTACGCGTAACTAAACGAGTAACTTACTTCATGTAAGTCCAACACTGGAAATGACATACCGAAAATATACTATTTTGTGCTTAGTTCGTCTAGCATTTTTTCTAAGTCTTCTGGTGCATCGGAAAATAAGACTATGTCGTCTGCAAATCTAAGATTGCCCAGTTGTTCTCCCCAAATATTTATTCCAAGCCTGTGTGTCCAATCAAGCTTGCGAAAAATGTCTTCAAATACTGCAGTGAAAAGTGGCGGAGATATGGGGTTTCCTTGTCGTATTCCTCTATTGATGTTAAATTCGCGTCCAATTTTGTCCGTTTTTACCTTTGCTTTATTGTGTTTGTATATGTTTTTAAGGGTCTGTATAAATATTGGGTTGATATTTTGATTTCTCAATGCCGTCCATATGCTGTTATGTTCCACTGTATCAAATGCTTTACTGAAGTCTATGAATAAGAGGTAGAGCGGTTTCTTATATTCGTTATATTTTTCGATTATTTGATTTATAGTCTGAAGATGGTCGGTCGTTGAAAAGCCCTCTCTGAAACCTGAAACCCCTTGGTTGCTCGATATTGAGTGAATGTTCCATTTTTTTTTACAAGGCTTTGGAGAATACTTTATATAATGTTGATATCAAGCTGATTGGTCTTTAATTGTTTATATCTTCTTTGTCGCCTTTTTTATGTAACAATATAATGACACTGTTTTGGTATCTCTTGAGTTCCTATGATAGCATTTTAAAGTTTTTTCAGTATTGGAGTGTCTTTTTTTCGAATTTAAGAATTTCAGCTTCTATTCCGTCGCTTCCTGCACTTTTCTCTTGTCCTAGGTTTTCTACAATGCTTGCAATATTGGCTTCGTTGAATATTAGTAAGTCTTTATTGGGAATATTGTCCAAGTTGATGATGTCCAAATTTATATTGTCAGCTGTATTGTCAGTTGATGAAAACAGGGATTCGAAAAAGTATGTTGCTGTTTTATAATGTCCATTCTTTTTGTTTTTCGTTTCGTTTTGTTTTTCATGGAAACAGTCCATTCTTTGTCATCACTCAAAAATTGTTTTGCCTTCTTAATCGATTTTGTATTTGTTACAATGTCTTTAATCTTCATCTCGTTGTATGTTTGTATATCTACTTTTGCTTTTATTTTGATAGTTTTTCTAAGTTTACTTAGTTCTTGTTTCTCTTGTTCTATCAGGATTTTTGTGTTTGTTGATATTCTGTCAGGTTTTTGTTTGTGTTTCTTGCTGATATTTTTCTAATGTTCTCGAGGGTATTGTAATCATTTTGTATATTTTCCTTCGTAAAGACTGTGTTCATAAGTTCTGCAATTCCACTGTAAAGGTATTCGCTATATGCAACTTTTTGCTCTGTCGATATTTCCTTATAAGTAAAATATTTTTGTTCATTTCTTTTCATGGTTTTATGATTGATTTTTATTTTTGCTCCTATCATTCTATGGTCATTATCAAACTTTATCGTGGTTAATGTTGAGACATCCATAATGGTTTTTATTTTGTTTGTTAATACAAGATCTATTTCGTTTCTTGTCTTTCTGTCTGGTGATATCTATATCCATTTAAATTTGTCCTCTTTCTTAAAGAATGAGTTTGCAAAAGTTAAGTTAAATTCTTGTAGACAATCGAATAGTTTTTCTCCTTTCTGTTTCTTTGTCCAAATCCAAATGGTCCAATAATTCGGTTTTCTCCGTCGTTTTGCGTGCCCATATTAGCGCTAAAATCGCCAATAACGTACATAACCTCCGTTGTTGTTGATTGGTATGCTTTTTCAAGTTTGTCATAGAATGAGTTAATTTCATCGTCGGTAGCTTTGTCTTTTGGTGCATAGCATATACTTGTATGATGGATTGTTTTGCATTATTCATTTGCAAAGTAATGCTGCATATCCTTTCATTAAATAATTGTATGTCAATTATATAATTTTTAAGTTCTTTTTTTATAAGAACGACGAATCCGTTTAGACCTTTGGTTTCTGCTATGTGGCAAAATATATCGCTGTCGCTTTCAACTATTTTCTGTCCATATATTCTTGTCTCAGATAATCCTATAATGTCCCATTCAATATTAGAAATTGCTTGTTTTAGTTCTTCCATTTTTTCGTCAGTTGATGGTGTTCTTACATTGATTGTTGCTATTTTTCGATGTTTGTTAATGTCAGTGAATGAGTTCTTATGTTTTTAAAATAGTGATTGATTCCAATTTGATGTTTTTCTTGTTCTTGTTTAAGAGTTTCGTATTCCTTAATTTTTTTGTGTTTAAAATAAGCGGGCTGTGATTCGTGTCTTTGTTTTCTTCTTCATAATGTCTTGTTCTCTTTTGTGATTTGATCGAGTTTTTTTTGTTTTCTGGTTTTTCATTTGCAATGTTTCTTTCCCCTTTTTGTATTTCGGGTTCACGTTCTCTTACTGTTCAAATCTTCTTTTATTTTGTCATCTTTTATACATATTACAGCGCTTCTATGAGCCTTAGCTTAAATTTGTTTTTCATAATTTTGTCTTTTTTTATTCGTGTCGTAAGCCCTACTAGAAGCGTCTAGTAAAATCAATGTCTTCGATTTTCGTTTCTATTTCTAAAACTACGTTGAAGAGATTTAATATAAATGAATGCTGTTCTTCGTTAGTTTCTTCGTTTGTTTCAATTATAACAATCAATAACAATATTTTTTCTTTTTAATGTTCTCTCTATATATTAGATTTTTCCTTCCAAGTAGTCTTGTCTTTCTTCTATTGCATTGGTTGTCCTAATTATTTCATCGATCTTGTTCGATATTTGTTCAGTCTGTTCTTTCAACTCTTTTCTAATGTCCGTGTTCATTGTGGACAGTGTTGTGTAATCACCCTGTAATAATGGATTATCATTGTTACCAACTACAACATAAAGGACAGTGGATTTTGACAGCTGTCTTTATCTTTACCCACGAGGTGTGCACGTTGCTCATTCTCGTTTAACCTTTCACATAAATACTGTAACGAAGTGTTACACGCTCATGGATATTAATATATTAATATTATATTATTATAATATTAATCCACACCAGTCGACCAGTGTAGCCGCCTAAAAATAAAGATCGACTCAACATTTACCCACCGACCCAGTGCCACCGATTCATTGGCACACCAGATCGCACCCCCGCTACCTGCGAATTCAATCAAAGCCATCAACCTACCCATAGCTACTATTAGGCTGAACCAGTTTGAGTCATTATGTGTGTATAATGCAATCAGCATAGTTTACTTGTCAGCCATACGAGACATGTGAGTTTATATTACATTCTTACAACTCACACTTAGTAGCTGTAGGACAATATGACATAGGGAAGGCAATTTAGTAGCCAAAATTGTCTTCTACCTTCCAGTTGTAATAAAAGTACCAATTCAGAGTACTGAAGGAAGAAAACCAGGAGACTAACAGAGTATTTTTTTTTACTTAAGGGGTACATAGTTAGTCATCCAAACTTTTTGGTGTATCACCGTGAAAGGAGCCTCACTCCAACCGATTTTTCCCTCGCTCTACTTTAATAAAGTATAGCTTGGGCCGAGAAGCTATTGCCAGCTGATCAACCGTTTTTTCCCTGGTTTGAATTGCCAGGGCCGGAGCCTCTCTCCAACCGATTTTTCCCTTGCTCTACTTTAGTAAGTATAGTTTGGGCCGAGAAGCCGTTGCCAGCCGATCAAAACGATTTTTCCTTGGTTTGCATTGCCAGGGCCATATATGAAATACCTTGTTATGTTATTATTAGTATATTTCTTAAGTCAAGAGTAAAACCAGAGCTGTATATATGAAATACCGTGTTAATTAATGTTACAAGAATATTTGCTTTACGAAACAAAAACCGAATATAAAATACCATGTTATTTTGATTATTTAAGCATAATAATTTGAATTATATAAATTTAAAAGAGATTCCATTTTTTTGAAATAAATGAATGTATAAAACAAAAAAATTGTAAAATAAAATACCAGCAAGACAAATAAAAAGATTTTAAACGGAGTTCTGAACTTCCTACCCAAGTTTTTATTGCTTTTCATTGGGAACACCTTGGACACCGGCGAGCTCACCTCAGCCTTAGTATAAAAAGCATCACATTGGCGCCCGAGCAGGGACCTGAGGAAAGTTCAACCGAATTCCGACCGCCGACCGACCAGGAATTTTCCGAAGGTACCACCGACCGCGACCACCGACCACCCACCATGAAGTCCAGCAACCCTCTCCCTACAATAAATACGGAAGACTTCTCCAACGAACAACCTCCAGCACAGTCCGCCGAAATGGATAAAGAAATTTCAAAAGCCGCCAACCAACACCAACTCCTGCTACCGACCGATACCAGTCACGACATGTCCGAATCCGAGGGCGAAGACCAAGCCGCTGACGAATGCAACCCATTTAAAAATCTTGGGTTTATTTCCTTTTTAAGAAAGGATGAGCTGATCACGATGCTAAGCTCACAAAACTTGGCTACGGGCGGAAACGTACTCGACCTCCGAAAACGCCTGAGGAGATACCTGAAAAAAATCCGAAACCACGGATCGACCCAGGATTTATGTAACCAGTGGGCAGAGCACGTTGAACAAAGGGTCGAAAGAGTCTTATCTAACAACGAGCCCAAACCACTTATGGATGATTCACAACCACGGACTGAAGAGAAGGCCCAGGAACCGGACAAAAAGACCGTCTCGCCCCACGAGTCCACCAGAGTTTCGGCAAATGTCATGACAAGCGTTTCACTACCGAAATTTCCACTACCGGGACTTTGTCCACCAGGAAGCAGTGTTTCGCCCCTTCCGAATACTTGCAGCCATTATACGGCCGACCGGGTTGTTGCCCCCGCGTACGGCCAGACCAGTCAAGAACTATATACACCGTATACCACATACGTACCGTCAGCCACCGACCGGGTGCGATTGCTACATTCCCACAGCCGGCTCACACTTAGTTATGAGGCCGAAATCATGAATACTGTGAGGAAATGGGGCCTCCGTTTCGATGCCACGGGAAACCCGCTGGAATTCATAGAACGGATAATGGAATTAACGCGATGCTATAACATACCTTCCGATGACGTACTGCGTACCCTGCCCGAAATATTCAGAGGAACCGCGTTAGAATGGCTCAGGATAAAGAGCGACAGTTTTCAGTCTTGGGAAGACTTCCGCAAGGCTTTCCTCCAACACTTTCTCCCGACTCTGTATCATCAAAGGTTGGGAGACGAAATTCTTCGGAGACGTCAAGGGCCACGAGAGAAGTCCAAAGATTATATATTTGCCGTCCAATACCTGATACGCCAACATCCATATATGTCAATTGCCGAAAGTGTAGATCGAATTTTCCACAACCTCCGCCCTGAGTATCGACTTTATATCCGCCGCAAAGATTTCATCTCACTAGACGAATTGGTACTCTTAGCCGAAGAGTTCGAGGCGATCAAAAATGAGGAAAGAAGCATTCGACCGTCTCCCGCAGCCGTTCCAGTTACACAACCAACCCACCGATGTCATAGGAATCCTGTCGCCGTAATCAACACTCCACCCGGACAAGATCCCCGATATTTCATCCCAATGATAATAGAAGATCAAGAGTATCAAGCCCTTCTTGACACTGGATCAGCAAATACATTTATCGGACAGACTTTGCGGGAAAGATTCATAGGACTTGACCTTCCAGTACGGAATCAACATCAAATTATACATTTAGCAAACGGTGAATTGGTTGTCACGTTCGAACATTTCACGGCAACTTTCTTTGTTGGTAATATGTGCATGACCAGCGAAATGACTTATTTACCTTCCCTTGAAGAAGATGCCCTACTTGGCATGGATGTAATGAACAAGGCGAACCTACAAGTCTTCATGGGCGGAAAACTAGTTACGAGTAAAAAGCCGCCGCGAGGTTCCGAAGGTAGCAATTTCTGTTCTGTAGTCTGTCATCTACACAAGGATCATCAAGAAAGCCTGCACCGATTTTTCAAACCCGAACTACCAAAACTCGACAGGACATCGGATATATCAAACATACCACCGCATCGGATTAAAGAATTTAAAAAATCTAGTACAACGGCGCATATGCCACTAAAAATCGCCATCCAGAAGAATCGTAAGGCATCATCTCCCGTTAGTGGACACAATCCCTCCACGAGCCGAACCACTACGGCGGGAGTACGGAATAGACCGCTACTAGCAGCGTCCACCCGACCAATCAAAAAAACTGGCGAGCCAGGGGTACGACAAAAACCAGCACCAAGTAAAGTTCCTACTTCGGGATGTAAGGATGGCCGTCTTACCTTCCGAATGAAGAAGATTAAACGGACCAGCCAGGTAAAAAGGCCTTCCAACATCGCCGAGGAAGCGATCCCCATACCCCCAAAACAACCTTTGTCTTCTGACATGTTCGACATTCGCGTTCGTCGCTTGGAAGCTGAGGAACGATGGTTCCGTCGCAACACTCCTCTACCCTCCATGCAGCAAGCAACTCCAGCACCACGTCAGGCACGTTTGGATGCCCCGCCGAACCAGATACCACCAGTCCCTGTTTCTTCGTCACTTCAACGCCCGTCAACAACATCAGGGATCCCAAGTTTACCGTATGTCCGAGACCAGACAGCCCTAGTAGCCGCGGCTTCAACACCAGCAGACGTGCCATTACCACCCCCTACCGCAGGGTCTGTTTTCGACCCATTTCGTGGCATCGTTTTACGGGGTACGCATCACTACCGTACTTTTACGATTCATCGCCAGTGGGGGCCTATTTCGGTGCGGATGAATAAAAAAGGCACCCAGGCGGACCTTAAATTTAAAGGGTTGCGAAAAGTTATCGACGCACGTAGCGAAATAAGCTATGGTTTATTTAGTATTACAGATGAGATGTTATGAATTATTTGTAAGTTCTTTTCGTTAAATAAAAATTAATGAGTTGATTTTTACAATGGGAAAAAAAAAACAAAAAAAAAAAATACAAAAAAAAAAAAATACAATTTCAGACGAGAAGGATCCCGTCTCCGAAGAAAGAGGGGAGTGTAACGAAGTGTTACACGCTCATGGATATTAATATATTAATATTATATTATTATAATATTAATCCACACCAGTCGACCAGTGTAGCCGCCTAAAAATAAAGATCGACTCAACATTTACCCACCGACCCAGTGCCACCGATTCATTGGCACACCAGATCGCACCCCCGCTACCTGCGAATTCAATCAAAGCCATCAACCTACCCATAGCTACTATTAGGCTGAACCAGTTTGAGTCATTATGTGTGTATAATGCAATCAGCATAGTTTACTTGTCAGCCATACGAGACATGTGAGTTTATATTACATTCTTACAACTCACACTTAGTAGCTGTAGGACAATATGACATAGGGAAGGCAATTTAGTAGCCAAAATTGTCTTCTACCTTCCAGTTGTAATAAAAGTACCAATTCAGAGTACTGAAGGAAGAAAACCAGGAGACTAACAGAGTATTTTTTTTTACTTAAGGGGTACATAGTTAGTCATCCAAACTTTTTGGTGTATCACCGTGAAAGGAGCCTCACTCCAACCGATTTTTCCCTCGCTCTACTTTAATAAAGTATAGCTTGGGCCGAGAAGCTATTGCCAGCTGATCAACCGTTTTTTCCCTGGTTTGAATTGCCAGGGCCGGAGCCTCTCTCCAACCGATTTTTCCCTTGCTCTACTTTAGTAAGTATAGTTTGGGCCGAGAAGCCGTTGCCAGCCGATCAAAACGATTTTTCCTTGGTTTGCATTGCCAGGGCCATATATGAAATACCTTGTTATGTTATTATTAGTATATTTCTTAAGTCAAGAGTAAAACCAGAGCTGTATATATGAAATACCGTGTTAATTAATGTTACAAGAATATTTGCTTTACGAAACAAAAACCGAATATAAAATACCATGTTATTTTGATTATTTAAGCATAATAATTTGAATTATATAAATTTAAAAGAGATTCCATTTTTTGAAATAAATGAATGTATAAAACAAAAAAAAGGAAATTGTAATAAAATTGTAAAATAAAATACCAGCAAGACAAATAAAAAGATTTTAAACGGAGTTCTGAACTTCCTACCCAAGTTTTTATTGCTTTTCATTGGGAACACCTTGGACACCGGCGAGCTCACCTCAGCCTTAGTATAAAAAGCATCACAATACCTTGACTTGCTTTATATACTATAATTATAAATCGAAATTGAAACACATTTAAAATAATAAGAATTGAAATATATAACATACAAGTGTTTTAATTGGAATACACAATAGTGGCGACGAGGATGGGATCGCTGGGAATTTTGTAGTAATCGCAAATGGCCGATTCACCCAAAGACGAAGAAATTCAGACCAGCGATCTCAATAAAAAACTTCTTATAATTAAGACAGATAATTCTACACCAAATACATTTACTGCGGAAGGTACATCTCATTCTACAAATACAAACACGATGACTACGGAAAAAATTTCAATTTCGATCGGACATGTGGAAGCGTTCGACATCTCCAAACAAAAAACGATTCGATATATTTCTTGAGGCAAATGGAGTCACAGCGTCTGCTCTTAAGCGAGCAACATTCCTTACTGTCTGTGGAGCTCCATTATTTGACCTATTGGAATCCCTCATTTCTCCACAAAAGGTAACCGAAGTTGAGTATGATAGAATGTGTAAGACTTTTTCTGATCATTTCTCTCCTCCCCCTTCTGAAATTGCATCATTCTACAATTTCTTCAAGCGGGACCAATTTCCCGATGAGAAAACTACAGACTACGTCGCAGAGCTTCGAAAAATTGCAAGCCTGTGCAATTTTGGCAGTTCATTAGACCGCATGCTACGAGACCGTTTTGTGTTACAGCAGGAACTCATAGCAACGAAAGCACTTACATTCCAAGACGCTCAGGCTAAGGCAGCTGCAGCACAAACAGCCATCCGCAGTCTACAAATGATCAAAGCAAACGTGCCGACATCAAGCATTAGCGATGATCAAATTAATTATGTTCAGAAAGGTTTTACAAAGGAAAAGTCTAAAAGTGCAAAATCTACAAAAAAAACTACTAAAAAGACGATAATTATAACCTCCGAGTAAACCAACGACCGTACCCTTTTGTGGTTCAAAGATGACTAACCAACGCTCTTCTCCTTTGACCGCCCGATCGTTGGCCACTCTCTTTTCTTGAAGACTGTAAATACGAGTCGCTATTCGAGTGACAGAGAAAAGGGATCATTTTTGTTTCTCGTGCAATGTCAGCTGAACATTCGGCCATCCGACTTTTCCATCGACCCGATGAATCGTTACATCCGACCATCTCTTTATCACACTGATATCGCCCATTTACCACACTGGTAATCACCCAGTTGCCACACAGGCTCCACCCAATTACCAAAAGGCTCCCGGTTATCACACAGGTTCCACCCAGTTATCCCACCGATACAATCCAGTTGCCACACGGGCACTTACCACAAGGTTCTATCCAGTACCGTACAGGTACAACTCAGTGGCCACACAGGCTCCCCATTTACCACACTGGTATCACACAGTTGCCACACAGGCTTCCCATTTACCACACAGGTATCGCACAGTTGCCACACAGGCTCCCCATTTACCACACAGGTATCACACAGTTGCCACACAGGCTCCCCATTTACCACACAGGTATCACACAGTTGCCACACAGGCTTCCCATTTACCACACAGGTATCACACAGTTACCTCATGTAATATGAGTTAAACCAACAACAGAAATTTACGTGGAAAAATGTATATTTATTGTCACGAAATGAATTTTTTTAAACTACGCATATTAATGTTCACATGCAAAAGTAAAAGTAAAAGACATAGATATTATTACGAAACTTAAAAAAAGACAATTCAAAAAAATGATTGTTTACGAATTTAAATTAACTTAATAAAAAAATTAAAAAAAAAACAAACGGAACATATGAGAAAATAAATAAATTAGAAAGATCTTATTCGCCTTCTTCGTCCGAGGAGTTATCTTCAAAGGCGAGATCCGCAAAGTCACCCCAAGTTTTAATTTTATCTGCCGCATATACAGAATGGAAGGATTTTTGACTGACTTGACTTTCATCTGTATCAACTATCCTGTATCTGTCATTTGATAATACCTCTGCTATCTTGTAGGGACCGCGGAAACGAGGTAGCAATTTCCGTGAAGTTCCAGTTGCTGGATGTTCTGCCTTCAGCAGAACCATGTCGCCTTGTTTATAATGACTAGAAGCCTTTTGGCTCTTATTAAATTTTGACGCCAATTTGTGTTGATTTTGCTTCATGCGCTCTTCGACCATTCCTCGTAATAGTTTCATGTCTACCTCAGATTCCTGTTGACTAAGGTCGCCTTGTAATGCTAGACAGAGCTTGTTATGGATATTATTTGCCGGTTCGTATGCAAACAGTAATTCATGCGCGGTCTTACCAGTTATTTCGTTGCGGATATTGTTCAATCCCCACTGAATCGCTGGAACGAATTCGTCCCAATCCTTTCCATCTTTGTTATGCGACATGCAAGTAACTGCTGTGTTGAAGGTTCGAAAATATCTCTCTATTTGTCCATTGGCCCTAGGAGTTCTTACTGCAGTTTTGATATGAACGATATTGTTGTCCTTGATGTATTTAGCAAAAACATGAGAAGTGAACGCAGTGCCGCGATCACTTACTATTCGCAGTGGAAGACCGAAGAACTGTGATATTTCATCCAATGTTTTTACAACCCCGTTTGTGTTTGTAGCCCGGAGCCTCAATATCACGTATTTTGAGAAAAAATCAATGATTCCAAGGACATAGGAATTTTGGCGTCGGCTTTGCGGAAACGGACCCACATGGTCGATATGTATTGTATAAAATGGGACCGCCACTTTTTCAATTGGGTATAATTTGAATCGGGTTTCATCAAGTCCTCTTTTATTATAAAGGCAGTTCACACAACTGTCAATATATTTTTTGCAGAGTGTTCGTATTTTGGAAAACCAGAAAGTTCGCTTAACCAAAGAAATAGTATTATCTTGGCCCAAATGACCAACATCATCGTGCATTGATTTAATTATTCTCCATCGTGCCGATCTAGGAACAACAAACCTTGGACCTTGATCGGTTTTCTTAAAGAGCCTCCCATTAACTAATTCAAATTCCAGCTTCAAACTTTTTGCATGATTCTTTGATGCTTCTCCACCTTTCAGAACATCTATTACTTTGATCAACTCTGGATCCTGTTTTTGTAGTGTTGCTACCCAGTCGATTTCCTGCATTCCAATAGCCATCACTTGTCTAGAGCCTACTACTTCACTTTCAATACACTCCTCGACTGGTGACCTGCTGAGTGCATCTGCATGGTCCATTAATTTCCCCGCTCTGAATTGTAAATCGAAATCAAACTCTTGTATACGAAGCCACCAACGAGCTATCTTAAGTACAAGGTCTCTTTTAGCTTGTGTCTGTTTCAATGAATTACAATCAGTAAAAATCGTAAACCTCTTGCAAAGAAGATAGTATTTAAATCTCTCTAGACTTTCGACGACCGCAAGCGCCTCCAATTCATAGCTGTGTGTGGAAGTTGCCCTGCTGAAGTGGGCAACTGCGTGTTTACTACCGTTATGATCAATCTGAATTAAAATTCCCGCTAATCCATCCTTAGAGGCGTCAGTGTGAAGTTGGTGTTCTGCATGAGGATCATACAACACCAAAACCGGTTCTGAACATAGTTTTTGTTTTAGGTTAATAAACGCATCTTCTTGCTCTTTGCCCCACTTAAAGTTGACGTCTTTCCCGGTAAGGTAATGAAGAGGTCTAGCGATGATTGCATACCCATTAATGAATTTTCGGAAAAATCCCGTAAGCCCCAAAAACCGTCTTACTTCTGCGTTATTCAACGGACACCGAAAGTCACGAATGGCTGCCACATTCTTCTTGCCTGGATGTATACCATTTGCACTTATTTCGTGCCCGAGGTAGGTTATGGAACTTCGAAAAAAATCACATTTTTTGATATTCAAGGTGAGTCCCCTGTCGTTAAGAGCCTTCAAAAACTTCTCGAGGATGCTCAACCCTTCAGAAACAGAAGCTGCCGCCAAGAGGATGTCATCTACATATATTTTTAGTTTCTTTTCTTCAATTGGAAATGTTATTTTTGCAATCATTGACATAAATTCGGCTGGAGCATTTGAAAGTCCAAAGGGCATCCGTTTGAATTGGAAATGTCCGAATGGTGTCACAAAGGCAGTGAGGTGCCGTGATGGTTTTGATATCGGAACCTGATAGTACCCGCTCATGAGATCCAACACGCTAAAAACTTTACTATCATGCAGTGTTTGTAGTTGTTCTTCTAAGTTCGGAGTTGGAAAATTTTTGCGTTTTGTAATTGAATTCAGTCTTCGATAATCCACACACATCCGACTTGATCCATCCTTTTTCTTGACTAGTAGAACAGGACTTGCATATTCCGAATTTGAATCTTCTATGAAGTCATTGGATTTTAATTCATCTATGATGGTTCGAAGCTCATCCAATTGGCCAAATGGAACTCTATATGGTTTGTATCGAATGACTTCGTTGGACTTCAGTTGAATAGTCATTTCGGTTGTCTTTGAAAGCCCAAGTTCCGACATATCCAGAGCAATACTATTTCTGTATTTGTTAAGCAACGAAACTAGACCATTTTATTTCGTTCACGGTTATTTGGCGTTTAATCAGCATAACCTTCTTATTGACGGCATTAATATGTGAATGTTTTTCAGTAGCTTCTGCAACATCATTAATTTTAGTTACTTCTAAGGATCCTTTCCTCTTAGTAACCACAATGCCTGGTTGATCAAAGTACGTTCTTCCAATTATAATTGAGGTGTCTTGCGCATTATGATCCACTATTATGATGTTAGTTCTGAGAGATACCTCACCAACCTTTATGTTCCGCACCATTTGCCCCGACGCCTTGCAGAACCAAATCAGATTCTTGATACGACGAATTATTTTCATTAGCTACGGCTGCTTTCATGGTAGTACAGTCACTCCCTAGGTCAATAAACCCATCTAGATTTTTTCCCTCTACAACCACCTGCTGATAGCATTCATTCAAACTTGGTGCTTCGATAATTTGTTTTATAGCGTTCCTCGAAAATGTTGCTGTGGCCTCTTTAGATCTCTTTTGTGGACATTGAAAAGCTAAGTGACCTAAATTACGGCATTGATAACAGATTTTGGGCAACCGATTCGCTTCCAAAGACGACGGTATTCTAGAATTCTCTATTCTGCGACTTATTTGACGCTCATCGGAATATGGGTCAAAACGCGAAGTTCTTCTTTCTGAAATTTCTCCTTGTTGTCTTTGGTTTGAAGAGAGATTTCGATTTCACTGAAAATCTCTCCTCGTTTTTCTATACTGCTCCGCACTTTCTTGCGCTTTTATTTCGTAGAGTAGATCGTTTAACGTTTTTGGCTTTCTAGCATCTAGTACAGCAATCATGGAATTATCCTTTAACCCGGATATTATTTACTGTATAGTTTCAGACTCGCTTCTCCCTGCCCTCGAAGCCATCGATGACATGTCGTAGAAGAAGTCTTCGACAGTTTCGAGATGTTTTCGTTCGCGCCTTATAATTTCCATGAGGAGTTTATGGTTTTCCATTGTGATCGGAAAACCCTTCACAAACTCCCATTTAAAAATCTCCCATGTACTTATTGCAACGCGATGACTTTCATGCCATCTCTTTTCTGCTCCTTTCAAAAGCGCTGTAGCATAAAACAGACACTCTAAGGCCCCCCATCCATAAATATTTCTCGATCTTTCAATGCTCTCGAGCCATTGTGGTGGTGTCATAGATGTCACCCCTGGCTCGCACTCAGAGAGAAGGGCCTTCACTTCACTCAGAGACATGCGCAATGAAGGCTGTCGCGAATTATCTGATGAAGTACTTCTCACTTCTACTTCGTTGTCTCCCCGCAAGCGAGCATTTTCCTCCTTTAGCCGTTTTACTTCCTCTAATAATGCCACCAAATTGGGCTCACCCCCCGCCGTCTTCCTTTTTCGCCCTGGTTGACGGCTCATTGTCGACGCAACAGATAATATAAAGATTTGTCAAATGCAACTTACCCCACGGTATTTCTACTTCCTCTCTCGTCTCCTAAAAATTATGTACCTCGATCTCCGAGGAGAAAGCGAGAATACATATACTTGTTCTGTTCGTGTATGTACAAAACACCAATACATATATAGATAGATTCAGTGGATGGGCTGCGCACCGCTTCACTTAGACGAGAGATATAGATGTAATAAGATGGAAGGAGCACACAAGCAATGTATTCGAGCAGGATTTTTTTTAAAAGGAGAGATGGTATGTTTGTAAATAGCACAAAGAGATAAAAAAAGGTTATCCCTAACACTGACGCTGACAGGATCGATCTTGTTTAAGGGGTATGAAAAAAAACCCGCTATGTCTATGTACATGAAGCAGAGAGAAATGTTATTAGCAAAACACACAAGCAGGGGAGTGTTGTTTTTCTACTTTTTTTTTTAAATGAGAGAGGGATGGGTTGTTGCACATAACTAAAAAACTACCACCAACAATGACACTGACACGTCACAACACATATGTATGTATTTCACTATCAACACCAACACAATTTAATAACGGAATATTCTATATCTCTTTTAATATCCTGAGTCACTTTATTTCTGATAAAACTTCTGACATAAGAAGACGATAATTATAACCTCCGAGTAAACCAACGACCGTACCCTTTTGTGGTTCAACCTATCTCCTTAAAATGGTTGTCCTCTTACCTTAGCCAACGCTCCTACAGAGTGCGTTTCAGGAATTCACTTTCTAACCCATTTATTGCCACTTCGGGTGTCCCTCAAGGTAGTCACTTAGGCCCTCTTCTTTTCATCCTTGCCATAAACGATATTGAAATTGTCATAAAGCATTCTAACATATCATTGTATGCTGACGATACTAAGTTTTTCAAAACGATATCTTCAGCAAATCACTCAACCCAATTACAATTTGATCTAGATAATTTCTCAATTTGGTGTCAAAAAAACTGTATGGAGTTGAATGTAGGCAAATGCCAGTCCATAACCTTTTCTCGTAAGCGCTCAGTACTGCCTCCCCGTAACTATTACCTTTCCAACCAATCTATACCTATCGTAAATTCAATCAGGGATCTTGGTGTGTTGTGCGATCGAGAGCTTAACTTCCTCTCTCACATAGATGAATTAATCCATAAATCCAACTCAGCTCTTGGATTTGTTAAACGATGGTCTAAAGAATTTACTAATCCTTATGTCACCCGCTCTTTATACATAACCTTCGTTAGACCATTACTTGAATATGCTTCCCAAGTTTGGTCTCCATTTCAACGTGTCCATATCTCAAGAATTGAAAGCATTCAAAGAAGGTTCCTCTGTTTTGCCCTCCGTGGTTTACCTTGGCAAAACCCTCTCATACTTCCCCCCTATAATGATCGTCTTCAACTCATTAATCTTAACACTCTTGAAGATCGAAGAATTATTGCTGATATCCTCTTCATTCACCGACTTGTTTCTGGTTCTGTTGACTGTCCAACACTTTATAATTCCATTTCGTTTAATACTAATCCACGCAATCTCAGAAACCCACGTCTTTTCTATCTTCCCTATCACCGTACTTCCTATGGCTCAAACAAACCCCTAACCCGTATGCTTCACGAAACAAATATGAATGTTGACAGTTTCGATTTCAACTTAAGTACTTCGAATCTGAAAATTCTTCTCCTTAACCACCTAAATTCCCGCCCATAGCTATAAGTAACCTAGTTTTAAGTTAGATTAAGTTCATTTGTAGCTTGTTTTAAGCCGAATAAATGGGGGTGTTTGCCCCCACCAAAATTAAAATTAATTCAAAGATGACTAACCAACGCTCTTCTCCTTTGACCGCCCGACCGTTGGCCACTCTCTCTTCTTGAAGAGGGTAAATACCAGTCGCTATTCGAGTGAAGAGAACAGGGATCATTTTTGTTTCTCGTGCAATGTCAGCTCAACACTATTTAGCTGGTTTTCAGTGCGGCGCATGTTACAGCTGTGGAGGTTCGCACCAACGTTCAGCCTGTAAGTTTCGCACCGCTGTTTGTAATAACTGTGGCAAAACCGGACATATTAAGAAGGTATGTAGGGGTGTGAAGAGAGATGGTCATACCAGTTTTAAGAGAGCGGCAAATTCCATCGTCAATCAGATTTCTTGTTTTCCAAATTTTAAACAACGAACAAATATAATTCTAAATATACGTAAATGCGAGTTCGAAGTCGACTCCGGTTCAAGCTTCACAATCATTTCTGATTCTACTTTTGAAAGGCTGTGGCCTCAATTCAAACCACAATTAGCAAACGTAGAAGCAAAAATTATGGATTTTCAAGGGAATGCAATCAAATTTAAAGGAGAATGTCCAGTTAACATCTGGTATAAAGGCCGAGAAATTCGGAATTTATCACTTCTCATTGCAGCTGGGACGCGCACGAACATTTTAGGTTGCAATTGGTTTGCGGCTTTGGGAATCTCCATTCAAGGAGTTCATTCCGTTCAATCTTCTTCAATTGTTCACAAAGTGGTAAATGATTATCGGGATTTGTTTTCAAATAAATTGGGGGTTTATACAGGACCAGCCATATCTCTTTCGTTGAGCACAGAAGTTGCACCAATTAATTTACCTGCTAGGAGAATACCTTTTGCGATACGATCAAAGGTAGAAGCTGAGTTAGACCGCATGGTGTCACAGGGTATTCTCGAACCTGTGGATTATTCAAGGTGGGCGACACCAATTGTTCCCGTTTCAAAACCCAATGGTTCCATACGCATTTGTGGTGACTATAAGGCAACTTTAAATAAGGCCTTGCAGCCACATTGCTATCCGAATAGTTCAATGCACGAGCACAATGCAAATCTGCCAAACGGGGCGGTATTTGCAAAGTTGGGCCTAGCCCAGGCATATCAGCAACTTACTTTCGATGACGAAACTGCTCATGCTCAAACAATCATCACGCATAAAGGTGCATTCAAGGTTCAGAGACTGCAATTCGGAATTTCTTCGGCACCTGGCGAATTTCAAAAATGCATGTCAGGGCTTTTGCGTGGCATTGATGGTGTTGTGTGCTATTTGGATGATGTTGTTGTTGTTGGGGACAATGCTGAAGGTTTAGCTAGAAAACTGAGAATAGTTTTTGATCGAATACGAACAGCTGGTCTTAAATTGCGGAAAGAAAAATGCATGTTTGACGTTCCGTCCATTAATTTCTTGGGTTTTCGCATAGATGCAGATGGAATACATCCCTTGCAAGAAAAAATGCTCTCAATTCAAAACACGCCTCCGCCGAAAAACAAAAGTGAGCTTCAAGCGTTTTTAGGACTCTTAAATGTCTATCACTCATTTCTTCGTTCTAAGGCCACGTTGGCGGAGCCTCTTCAAAGACTTCTTGATAAGGATTCACCATGGAAGTGGACAAAGATTCACCAAACTTCCTTCGTAAACCTTAAGAATCTTTTATCGTCAGACAGTGTGCTAATGCCGTTTAATGAGAAATTACCGGTCATTCTTACTTGCGACGCTTCACCTTATGGAGTTGGTTCAGTCTTAGCGCATTTGTTGCCAGATGGGTCTTAGTGGCCAATTTCATATTATTCGAAGACTATAAATAAAACGCAATTATGCGCAAATAGATAAAGAAGCCTTAGCGATTATTGCAAGCATTAAAAAATTTCATGAATATTTATACGGTAGACCATTCTTAATATACACAGATCACAAACCGTTATTGGGCCTGTTTTCACCTGTCAGACCTACTCCAAATACCGTTTCCGAGAGAATGCTTCGCAACATTATTTTCTTAAGCGCCTACAATTACAATCTTCAACACAAGCCAGGTAAGGAAATAGGTCATGCCGATGCGTTTAGTCGCTTACCAGTAGTACGATCGAATTTCTCAGAAGAAAATGAAGAAGAAGTCTTGATTTACTGGATTCGCCATTGCTACAGGCAAATGACATTGCAAAGGATACCAAAAAGGACAAGATGTTATCGCGTGTTTTACAATGGACTTTGAGGGGATGGCCAACTACCACGGAGCCAGACTATTATATCTTTTTCGATCGAATAACTGAGATTTCGTCTATCAAAGGATGTTTGGTATGGGGTCAGAGAGTGGTAGTCCCTGCAATTTATCGTTCAAAACTTCTAACCGCACTTCACGCAAATCATCCTGGGATAGTTCGTATGAAGGCTTTGGCAAGGAGCTATGTTTGGTGGCCTAAAATGGATGGAGACATCGAACAGACAGTAAAGCGGTGTGACATATGTCAGCAGACTCGTCCCGATATATCACCTATAAAAGGTTATACTTGGGAGGAAGAGAAGAATCCTTGGAGCAGGATTCACATAGACTTCGCGGGTCCATTCAAGGGACATCTTTTCTTCCTGGTGGTAGACTCGCACTCCAAATGGCTGGAGGTACATCCAGTGCATTCTACATCTTCAGTTTGTGCCATGACAGTTTTAATGCAGCTTTTTGCTACGCATGGCATACCTGATGTCATTGTTTCAGATAATGGCTCAGCCCTTACATCCTATGACTTTAACAAATTTTGCGAAAATAATTTAATCAAACATATCTTTTCAGCTCCATTTCATCCATCAACTAATGGTCAAGTAGAGCGAATAGTTCGCACCATGAAAGAATATTTAAAAAAGATTCCAAATGGAGATATCCGTTTACGTCTAGCACGATTCTTGTTAGATCAACACATAACACCACATTCTTCTACTGGGCGTTCACCTGCGGAGTTGCTTTTTAATCGCCGACCTCGCACATATTTCGACAAGCTGCATCCTGAATCCATACCTGTTCAATTAAAAAGTTCGCAGCAACAAGATGTCTCGAAGGTAAACAATTACGATAGCGGGGAACCAGTTTGGTATCGAGATTATGCAGAAGGACCAAGATGGGTACCAGGCCAAATATCAGAAGTCATCGAGTCCCAAGGGGGGAAAAAAATTCATCGACATGCAGATCAGGTTCGTCGGAGATCTATGGAGCACGGCATTTATAATCCTACAGCAGAGATGCCACCACCACCACCAGTTATTAAGCCATTACAAATTCAGTCGGAACCTCGCCGATCAGATAGGCTTCGCCAGAATACTCAAACTATGGTAGTACCAATACTACCAGAAGCTCGTCGATCGGACAGACTTCGCAAAAAGACTTAAACTTTGGATCTAGTTTCATCTTTGGGCGAAGGAGTGTTGTGTAATCACCCTGTAATAATAGATTATCATTGTTACCAACTACAACATAAAGGACAGTGGATTTTGACAGCTGTCTTTATCTTTACCCACGAGGTGTGCACGTTGCTCATTCTCGTTTAACCTTTCACATAAATACCTTGACTTGCTTTATATACTATAATTATAAATCGAAATTGAAACACATTAAAAATAATAAGAATTGAAATATATAACATACAAGAGAAAGAGAAACTGTCAAACGAACAACACGTATAAAATAAGCTCGCGCAAAAAGAAAATACCTTAGTAAAAAAAAAAAAAAAAACAAGAGAATTAATTGATTTTCTTTAATATCATTAAAAATTATTAAATCGAAAACCGAAATATATTAATTAGTAATTTTCACCATACTACGGATAAAATTTTGATTAAGAATTATTTTTCGCCTTAACCTACAAAAATGGCACAAAATGCTCAGTCTGTGACAGTGCAATAAATAGAATTAAACCAGGTGCTATTTGTTCAAACTGCAAAAAGGAATATCATTTTTCCTGCGGTAAAATAAATAAAGCATTGATTAAAGAAATTACTTCTGGTGCTGTCATGTGCAGTGTTGGCAAGTAAGTTACATGAAGTAAGTTACTCGTTTAGTTACGCGTAACTAATATGAATTAGTTACGCCCAATATTTGGCGTAACTAATGTAACTAATGTAACTTAATGTAACTAACTGTAACTAAATAAAACTAACTCTAACTTAATAATAAAAAAATAAAAAAAATCACATTTCATCCTGAATCCCAATCGACTATTGATAAAATTCTTTTATTAGCAAGGTCAACGGCAACCTGCCAAGGAATACATATTGAAATTACTATGTTCCTGATGAAAAGGAAATCTAATAAAATATTATATTCTTGGAGCATACAATGGATTTTTACTTACATTTAGAGTTTTCGCTTCTTTCTTGAGATTCCTGGACATTTCTTTGTTTATTGAGATTTATTTTTGTATGGTAAATTCAGATTTGATCTCAGATTTGGTCTCACATTTCAGATTTGGCTCGCCCAAAGGAAATCAAACGAGATCTATTTTGTTTTATTATTTTTAAATTTATTTTTGCAGAAA
This sequence comes from Platycheirus albimanus, assembly GCA_916050605.2. Classification (NCBI taxonomy): domain Eukaryota; kingdom Metazoa; phylum Arthropoda; class Insecta; order Diptera; family Syrphidae; genus Platycheirus; species Platycheirus albimanus. The sequence goes on from OU696696.1 coordinate 337,183,909, forward strand.
GAAAGTAATTTACAAATGTTTTCCTTGCCAGGTTGCCGTGGGCACAGCTGGCAGCTGGCCCGACGGCAATATCAATCATCCAGCTTTGCCATAAAACAGTTTAGTCAATCGTCATTCGATCGGGTTTGTGGACGGAACTTCTAAGTTTCAGTTTAACATGGAATGTGAGTTTTTATATTTTAAAAATTCTATTAGTTAAAGTTAGTTACATTTAGTTACAATTAGTTACATTTAGTTACATTAGTTACATTAGTTACATAAGTTACATAAGTTACGTGTAACTAATTAAAATTTCAAAGTTACGCGTAACTATCCAACACTGGTCATGTGGCGATGCATCCCATGCCAAGATAATCATAACCTCAACTCTTCAATGTGCCAAGATAATTTGTTGGATGGTGCTTCTGAAAGCTTGTCTGATGCTCTTAAAAACATACAGGAAGAAGTCGACAAATTAAAAATTACTCAGCTTTCATTCAACAGTTCCATAACAACCATATCATCTACACTTACGCAATTAAATAATTTAATGACTGAGGTGGCTGATAATAAGAGGAGGATTGGTGCTCTTGAAACTGAAAACGTCACTCTCAAGAACAAGTTGGAACTTCAGGAACGTCGCATCAGCAGACTGTTCACGAATCGATTCCACCGATTATAATTAAATTAAGGAACCGACAACTACGTGACCGTTTAATGATAGCAGCCAGAGTGTCTCAATTAAAAATTTCTGATTTAGGTTTAAGTATTGAAAACAATGTCGATAAACCAATTCTATTTAATGAAGTCTTATGTTTTTCAGATACTATTTTGTACAACCAAGCCAAAACTCACAAAGAAACACACAATTTTAAATATTTATGGGCCAAACATGGCAAAATCTTTATGAGGAAAAATGACACCACAAAAATTTTTCATATAACTACTTCATCTGATCTTTAAAAAGTTTTATAAATAGTAAACCTAGTTCTCAATAACACTTAATTGTGGAATATCACATATATTATCAAAATATTAATCGTATTCGGACTAAGACACATGAGGTAAGCCTAGCAATAAAAAATACTAATTATGACATTATATGTCTCACAGAAACTAACTTATCAGAAGATATACTTATACATACTAATGAAATTTTTGATACGAATGTTTATAATGTTTATCGTAAAGATCGCGATCTCAGACAGTACAACAACCTAGAATCGCGTGGTGGATGTTTGGTTGCAATAAAAAAAGACATTCGCTCCATGCGATTGTCACATTTTGAAACAAAAAATGAAGATCTCTGGGTTTGTTTATCAGGTAGCAATAATTTAAAAGTATATATATGTTGTTGTTATATAAGACCGCGAACTCAATTAGAAATCTACATGAATTTACTTAATAGCCTCTCAGAGAAAGCGAATGGCCTTGGCCAGAGATCTTCGCTCATTTACTTGGGTGACTTTAATATACCTGAGATTTACTGGGAGTTTGATCACTCCACAAAAACTATGTTGCCCTCTCGTTTCTCTGGACCCAAGGCAGAAGCTTTAATAGAAACAATGTCATTTTGCAACCTATCTCAACTTAACTCTGTGCATAATTTTGATGGAAAGTATCTTGACCTTGTGTTTTTTTCAAATTCATGTAATAATCGCTCTGTTCAACTTTGCTTAAATCCAATATCTACCGTTGATCGTTATCATCCACCTTTATTAATCAAATTTAAAACACAAATTACCAGATTTCTACCCCAATGTGAAACAGTTAAAAGAAATTTTTTTAAATCCAACTTTGATGGAATGAATGACCACCTCTTGCAAAAGGATTGGACAGTCTTAGATAAGATTAAGTACAAATGGTTCATTTAATACATTTTACCAAATTTTGAATGAAGCAATACAGTCTTTTACTCCCATTAAAAAACAAAAATCGTGCAAATATCCGAGCTGGTACTCATGCTCTCTTATTATATTAATTCAAGAAAAAAATCGTGTTCATAATAGGTACAAACAGTTTAACAATGAAGACGATAAAAATACATTTAAGTATTTGCGAAAAAAGTGTAAAAGAGAATTACAAGTTTCTTATAATAAATATTAAGAAAATACTGAAGCTAATCTTAAATCTAACACTAAATTCTTTTGGTCATACACCAAGCAAATAAGAGCAACAAATTCAATACCTTCTGTTATGAATTTAGATAACAATATTGTCACTTCACAGCAGGGAATATGCGAATCGTTTTCACAATTCTTTCAAAATAATTATAATAATAGGGATATTAATATAAACACGATAGAGAATCATCTTGAAAGTAATAATAATATCACAGTTAACATGCCAATCATCACACTGCCAACTATATTATCCATCTTAAATTCTTTAGATTGCAACAAAAACGCCGGTCCAGATGGTATCCCAAACATTGTTTACAAAAATTGCAGCAGCGTTTTAGCTGCGACAATGTCCACATTGTTTAATAAGTCTTTGCAGGAAGCTAGTTTTCCAGATATACTCAAAAAGGCGTATGTGACCCCTATTCATAAAAATGGTGCAATATCTGAAATTTCAAACTACAGACCAGTATGCATTTTAAATGCATTGTCTTTAATTTTTGAAAAATGCGTAAATAAAATTATTGCTTTTGACTTAAAATCCCTAATAATATCAAATCCCCAAATAACAATTTTTGGTTAAGAACCGGTAAATAAACCGGATATTAGCCTGGGTTATTATAACGTTAAGGTTACAAATTGGTTCAAACGACGTCCTAAAGACGTTGCTGAGACGTCTTAATAACCGAAAATGGTCAGTAACTTAATAACTTTAGTTAGATTGTGGTTACACAAAAACGAATAAAAAGCATTAATAAATAACTGCTTTTTAGAGTTCCGAAAGGGTTTTTAAAAAAACCAGTAATACTGCAATTAGTGGGTTTTTTTAAACCGTTATTTTGACGGCTTTTAATAACCGTCTCTTTACAGTTTTAAAAAAGCCTGTTATATGCTTTTTTGTGGCTTTTTTATAACCGTTTGTTAACAGTTCTTATAAAACCTGTTTTATGTTGTTTTCACGGTTATTTAATAACCGTTAACATACAGTTTTTATAAAACCTGTTTTATGTTATTTTCTCGGCTTTTTTATAACCGTTCACATACAGTTTTAATATAACCTGCAATGTTCTCTTGACAGATTTTTCATAACCGCTTTCGCTTACCCGATGCTGCAAACCATATAGTGGTTTTGTGAAAATCTTCCCAGCTGAAAATTAAAAGCTTTTTAAACTAAAATAAAAGTCCAAAATTACTATTAAAATTGTTTTTAATTATAAGAAAATTAACAAACTTATAATATTACTTAGGTAATAAGTCATCAATAACACTAGATTCATTTTTCTCGAGATGAGACTTTTGTATCGATATTTCTGTAAAATAAATAAAAACTGTTTCAAAAAATATTGTTTAAGTTTTTTTTTAACTTACGAGGATGAGCTGGATTTGCTAAGCCCGAAAGGGCCTTGTTTAATGAAGGCCTTGAAAAAGGCTGAACCTTCGCTATCACTAAACGGGATATCGGCTTCTAACGGCTTCCATTATTGCGGCAAACAAGTTTTTATACTGGTTAAAATTACTTTTTGTGTCATGAAAATTCCGCCAAAAGTGAATCAGACAAAATGCACTTTGAAATAGTGCGGATTGTCTTTATTCCGCTAACCCCTCCAAAAGGGCTCATTTTCCGGACCTTGAAAAATGTAAATAAAATACAAATGTTGCATTAAATAAACGATAAGGATAGTCATGTGACTATTCATATCATCTAAAGATTTCAATAAATAAAATAAAATAAATGTAGTTTACCATTTTTTTTTTTGAAGACAACATCCTCCCGAAGCTTTAACTCTGTTTCCTCTAAATTTTTTTTCGAGCTGAGAGGAAATAAATCTTCAAGGAGGATATTCTCCTCTTCTTGCTGGAGTGTGGCCGTTTTACAAATTTGGGACACCAACAAGTTCATTGTGACCTCCGTCTTGGCCATGAACTGCTCAATTAAGGCCTGCTGTTTTTCGGCCCTTGCAGCCTCCTTTTGGTTGCGGAAAATTTGGTCCAATTTTGAGGAGATCTCCTCACTGGGCCCTGTATTAAAAGATAAAAATAGTTTTTTATTAGGTATTAAAAAATAATTTTATTTCAGAAAGGACTATATATTGTACATAATATATTAATATAATATACAATAAGGTGGTTATTTTTCAACCACAATTCAACCTGATAGTTATTTTTTTAACTCTCAAATAACTTAATGGTTACTTTTCAACCATAATTCAACCTGTGGGTTATTTTTTTAACTCTTAAATAACTAAATGGTTATTTTTTCAACCATAATTAAACCTGATGGTTATTTTTTAACTATTTTATAACTAAATTGTTATATTATAACCATAATTCAACCAAATTGTTAAACAATAACCACCACAAATAGCAGAGTTAAAAAAATAACCATCAGGTTGAATTATGGTTGAAAAGTAACCATTAAGTTATTTGAGAGTGAAAAAAATAACCATCAGGTTGAATTATGGTTGAAAAATAACCATTTAGTTATTTAAGAGTTAAAAAATAACCATCAAGTTGAATTGTGGTTGAAAAGTAACCATTAGGTTATTTAAGAGTTAAAAAAATAACCACACAAAGCATCACGTTAAATTTTATTATAAAATAACAGGTTTATTTACACACAAAATTACTAAAACTTAATAAAATAATACCTTTACCTTGATATTTTCCACAGCAAATATTTTTTTCACTTTTTAATTTGCACTCGCACACAACAAATAAATAGGCAATGCACAGGTCAGAAGTCAGAGAACACTAAAATCAAACTGAGAGAATCTGAGGCGAAAGTGAGCGCAGTTGGGTTTCCTGCTAATGCGGTAGTATGTGTGTGTGAAAAAATGTGGTTGGAATTGAGTTAAAATATATCCAGGATTGTAATAGAGGGAAATAAAGACATAATTTTCAACCCGTCAAATACATTTTGGTAGTTATTTTAAAACTCCTTTCAAACTATAAGCAAAACTATATTCGTATGAAAATAAGGGGTTATTAAAATACTTACTTTAAACTTGGAATCAAATACGGTTAGTTTTCAATTTTTATAAAAAATGGTTTTATAGTTTAAAAATTGCTTACAACTTTGTATACAACCGGTTTACTTGTAAACAAAAACTATTATCGTATTAAAAATAAAGGGTTATTAAAATACTCACTTGAAGTTTGTGATAAAAATATAGTTAATTTGTTACCTATAAAATACAACTTAGTAGTTTGTTAAAATCTTATTTCAAACTTTAAATAAATATAAAAAGGTTAAAATATAATTATATGTACATATATGAAAAAGAGGTTATTAATAAACTTACTTTAAATTTTGGGTAAAATTGGTTATGATTTAACCAAAATATACAGGGTGATTCACCAGCGTTGTGCCAAAAAGCTAGAGCGTGTAGGTTAAGTTGAGACAAGAAAAAAATCGTATGGGAGGGGGGGGTCTATTCCCCTCCGTTTAGCCGGGAGGGGCAATTTTCTGAAAAATTGACTTATTTTGTAAAAAAAAATATTTAAAATCAACGGGTTCGTTTACAACACCGTGTTATACATTTTTGGAAAGCCAAAAACTTCTCCTTTTACTTTGTTTTTAAATTAAATTGTTTTAACGAATATTTTAAAAAATATAAATTTTCAAACTCAAAATTTTGAAAAAAAATAATTTTAAAACTAATTTTTTTCAAAATTTTACGTAATTAAGTATAATTTTTGTTCTCAGAATTCAACGCTTCCATTAATCTTTAATCCAACACTGAAAACCGTATGGCTCTACGACTTTTTGTTGCCAAGGTATTCAAAAATAACCGAACCTACTTCTTCACAAAAACACGAAAAAATTGGCTAAATGGTCACTTGTGCCATCCCGTAAGGCTTGGTTTTCTTGTTTTTGTGAAGAAGTAGGTTCGGTTATTTTTGTATACCTTGGCAAGAAAAAGTCGTAGAGCCATACAGTTTTCAGTGTTGGATTAAAGATTAATGGAAGCGTTGAATTCTGAGAACAAAAATTATACTTAATTACGTAAAATTTTGAAAAAAATTAGTTTTAAAATTATTTTTTCAAATTTTTTTTTCAAAATTTTGAGTTTGAAAATTTATATTTTTTAAACTATTCGTTAAAACAATTTAATTTAAAAACAAAATAAAAGGAGAAGTTTTTAGCTTTCCAAAAAGGTATAACACGGTGTTGTAAACGAACCCTTTGATTTTAAATATTTTTTTTTACAAAATAAGTCAATTTTTCAGAAAATTGCCCCTCCCGGCTAAACGGAGGGGAATAGACCCCCCCTCCCATACGATTTTTTTCTTGTCTCAACTTAACCTACACGCTCTAGCTTTTTGGTACAACGCTGGTGAATCACCCTGTATATAAAAATGCAGTTATTTAAAAACTTACTTTAAACTTTGGATTCTATTGGCTAATTTGTAACCAATAAATAGAAATGCATTTAAAAAAAAGAGTTATTTAAAAACTTAAATTAAACTTTGGATTAAATTGGATAATTTGTAACCAATAAATAACAATTGAATGGTTAGGAATGCGTTTAAAAAAAACTCTAATTTAGCCTAGGTTTTTAGAGGGTAAATAAATGCCCAAAATAGAACTACAGTTTGAAAACTGATTTTTTCAAACCAATATGTGAGTAAAAAGCTCCTTTCGAGAGAACTTTTTACCCGAAACAAACCTTAGAGTAATACTGGGTTTATTAATACCCTACCGTTAACTAGAGTGTTTAAATAACTCAATTATAGCCATTTTATGACCAGAGTTATCTGCAGTTATTTTTTAACCACAGTTAATTTGTAACTTAGGTTACAAATTGTTACTTGGGATGGGTTCATAAAAAATCGGTCAACGATTTCCAATCTGGCTTGTTTTACGCATGATGTATCAAATGCTTTTCACAACAACAAACAAGTTGACGTGATATATACAGATTTTTCAAAAGCATTTGACAAAGTTTGCTTCCATTGTCTTCTATGTTTTTCGTAAAAGAGAACTGTCTGCAATTTTTGTATGCCAGTGTAGTTTTTGATTCCAATGTCAACTGTCAAAAAGGTGTTTTGTTTGCAATGTGTATTCAGGATTAAGTTTTTGATTTAATTTTTTGTATTCCGATAGCTTACAAAATATTTTCGGTATATTGTTTGTGTTGATTTGTACTCACCAGAACCGTGTTTTTCCAAACAGGGGGAGTAAATTTGTATTTGCCTTTTTAGTATTAGTGGTAAATGTAAATCTAAGTAAATAGAGGCGATTCCACTCAAATAAAATTTGATAGTGACAATTATTTTAAATTTTTCTTTTGATTTTTCGGGCTATTTTGCTGCTCACACAAACCTTCTTATTTCGAGTTTGCAAACCGTGCACTAATTTCTTTAATCTAATTTTAGCGCAGCTTTGGTAACTAACATTATAATTTTTCTTGTGAAAATGTAAACGGAAACGTTTTAAAGAATTTCCACCAATTTCTGAAAACACGATGCCGAAAACAATAATTATGATCCAACTAGTCAACAATAATCTACCATAGATCCTTGAAAATATTATTCTTCATTCAAACAAAGTAAGTACCTACAATCTAGTGTTGGCTAAAAATCGATAGTCCATCGATACTATCGATAGTTTTAAATTCTCGGCGATAATATCTGTTGCGATTCAGGGTTCCACGGTGGACTTACTTTGGGAAAGTAGAAGGGCGGCGGCACGCTTGTCGTTGCACGACTTTGATCGACGGAAATGGGGTGGTTCTTTGCCGCTTCCACTTATCCCTCCTGCTCGACAATCAAAATTATCGTGCCAGAAAAGAAGAAAGTTAAAGGAAAGGAAGAGGAGATTGGAAAAGGAATGACTACTCTAAAAGGTTTGAAACGTTACCACAAATCGAAGGACTTTGACGCTACCTGAAGGAACATGTAAGTATAGTGCTTTTTAAAATCAAACTAACCTAACTAAACCTACCTAAAATTCAAAATAATAAAAAAATAAAATTTCCCATCACCAAAAATAATAAAAATAAAATTGAAATAAAATCACCTCCACAAAAGTCAAATCTTAAATTTATCTTAGTCTAAACCCTAAAACTAAAGCACTTTACTTTTGTATCTCCCTCCAGGTACCGTACTACTAAATTCCAAGCGCTCGCCAGATGTTAGTGACGAAGGCCTGGCCAACCCACCCAAGTATCTGAAAGATACTTCCGAACGTTACTTCCATGGCCGATGTACGGAAGTAACCCCTAAAATGACCAATCAGTCGCAAACTATCTGTAGTGTACAGTCAGTTGGTCATGCTCCGGAAACTACATCAGGACGGCTTTGTCCGCCTCCACACACCTTTAGCTGAAAAAAAACTAGCAATTAATAACCAGAAAATTTTCATATGACTTTATAATTTTTATTTAAATAAATTTTCATTTAAAATTTAGATCTCCAGCTCAAAAGAAAACTATTAGCTAAAAAAAAAATGTAAATTCAAAATCTTAAGACTAAAAAAAATATAAAATATATATATAAAAAAAAATTTAACCTAGACCGATAAGATTACGATTGCTGTTACTGATTTTAACAATTTTTAAATGACCTTCTAGTCTCAATATTTATGACTTACTACTTTGAATGGTCCCTCGGTGTCCTGCCGGCAGCACTTCGAAGCACTGTTGTAGTTTCAGCGTTGTTTTTTTTAAGAAGATGAAATTATCAAATATCAGCAACCACAAACGAAATCACTTTTTCAATTTACAAAAATTACTAAAAGAAAATTTGGAGAACTGAATTCTGTACACAAAACAAAATAAAAATTCACTAGGTAGGTATTTAACTAATTTTAGAAATTCAGTTTTGTTCACTTGGAAGGACTCAGTGAAGCTTCTTCTTTGCACACATCAAAAAAAAATTCAAACATATCCTCTCTGGATTTATATATATATATACTTTGGTATGTATAAAAAAATCGAGGACATTTTGATTCTGCGCCGCAAAAAGTCTTTACTTTTAGAGTTATCAAAAGCAAGCTTTCCTTAAAGTTGACTCCACTGATGTTGTTTGAAAAAAAAACTTGCAGAGGCTCAGGACCGCCGATAAGGTCTCGGACAGTTCAAGGAAGTAGTACCCGAACCTATATATTAAATTCACTTATAATCAAGTCTATTGCGAGATTTCACAAAAAACTACATACCTCTGCAAAACGATTGTTTGATATTTATTTTTCTCAAATTCCTACTATTTTAAAGATTCACCTTCTTGGAGTATCAGTTCCGAAATTCTCTATATTAACATATATATATATATATATATATATATACTCTGCTTTAGCAAATATTCAATATCTCTTTAATTTTATTTTTTTCAATTACCATTTATTACTTGTAAAATCACTTAAAGTATACTCTCGAATCCTCTTCTCTCAAGGTTTTTCGAATATAGATAATTCTAAAAGAAATTTGAATTTGAAATTCTCAATGGCCGTTTACTCTGTAATTCGTATTCCGATAAAAATCTTCTATGACCATGAAATCTCTTAAAGGTCAACCTCAGTCTTCATTTCCATATAAGTAAATAGTTACCTCTACATCTGAGCGAGATAACTATTTCAATTCAGATTTATAATAAAAAAAAAATAATAGGTAGCATCTCCTATCCCTATCATCAAATTGCAATTACCCCTGGTCCACAAACTTAAAATCTAACTTACATACCTACATATTGCACTAATAATGATGTTTTCCACCATACATTAAATAAACATAAACTTAATACATATTTCAAACAAAACTACCTAACTTCCTCACATTAAACAAGTCTAAGTGTAAATCAAGAAATTTCCCTTTAATTCACCCCATCTGCGAACACTAAAATTCATTTTGATTTGACTTTACAACTGAGCGAATTCACTTTTGTTTTACCTGACCCCCTTTCCAGGTGCGAGGAAGATAGGTAACCACTTTCGCCTGCGCAAATAAAAGAGTAGACATCAAACGTAATAAACAAGAAAAATATTAAGTGTCAAAACCAAACATAAACAAGTCGGAATTCCAACAAAACATAGAAGGTGCGTATTAATTATTTAAATTTATTAATTTTAAATGTTTAGCTTTCAAATATTGTTCTTCAAATTTGTTCTCTAATGTATCGAGAACATTTAGGAATAACAATTTTTGAAATTGCAAATGTTTTCAATGTGCATGTTGGTTCTGAAAAGTTTCTTGTGTTGTCACATTGAATTTTTCAGAACACGACAATCAAAATATTGGTAGGTATTTCTGTATTATGTAACTATTTAATTTTGAAAGACCAATTTTACTAATTTTGTTTTCCTTCAGATGTTATGTATATGGGGCCAACAGGAAGGAGCAAAAAAAAGGAGAATAAACAAAAAAAAAAAAACAAACAAAAAAACGAAAAGGATCCAACCTAGGATTTTTTATTATTTTTTTGTTTGTTTTTCACCGCCGCAGCAAGCGGCAAGAAGACGGCGTTTCCGTCGAGTGGTAGTGGGTGGTATATATAATATATAATACAATCACTCGGATTGTGTGGCTACCAGGTCATGGAGATTGACCAGCCTCTTGGATTTGTCCAGGTAAGGTGATTGGAAATTCTCACGTAACAGGCTCCCTGGAAGAGACGGAGTGGTCGTGACGTCACTTACGGCGTAAAAAAAAGTAGAGAATTTCCAAGCATTAGCTTCGTTTGATATTTTGGTTAGAATTTAAGGTCTTTGGTACGTGTGGCTGAGCCCACTACCTGAGAATTTGTCTCATGCTCTATTGCTATATTGCACAGAGTTTTCTTAGATGAAGGTACCTTTTGTCTTTATTATTGCACTGTTTACTTACTGTTTACACATACATACTTTGCGAACATATGTGAGGAAATTAGAAGTAAATAATAAACCTTAACTAACTCAACGCTTAAAAAAACAGATATGTATACATAAATTAACACAGCAGGAAGTGAATAAATAAACTATACTAATCTAAGTTAAAGGTATCACAGATAAAGAAAAATAAATATACTATGCTTAATCTAAAGATAAATATCACAGATAAGAGAAGATAAATAAATCAACTATACTTAAACTAAACCAGGTACTTTTGTCTCATCAAAAATATCACAGATTAAGATAAATAAATACATTAATAAAGCTATTAAACAAATAAACAAACTGTGACTTCAAATTATACTTAGTATACACTAACTATACTATCATTTAATACACTAACCTAATATCACAGTTTGTCGAAAGCAACATCATCTGAGTGCGTCACACTTCAACACAAACATTAAACATGTAGGTCTTTTGCGTGGAAGGTTCCTACTTTTTCACCATTGAGGTTACCTACCACGTAGAGGGAATTCCCAACCGGTCTTAAAATTATTGATTTTAGGAATTTTTTTTCCTAATTTAGCGTTATAGTTTTCCGCCTTGCTACTTTGTTTAAAGTTTCTGCGGAAAACTACCTGTCCAGTTTTGTATTCCACATCCCTACTTCTGGTATTATATACCTTTTTTACTTTTCTCATGTGCAATTGTTAGATTTTCAAATATTTTTGCTCGAATGAGCTCTAAGCGATCTTCTTTGTTAAGAATTTCGATTCTTGAATCTTTGACTAGATTTAACTTTCTCAAGAGATCGTACGTCTTGGCGTGTTGGATCATGGGAGTTCCAAAGACAGCGTAGAAAGGCTCAACACTTATTGCATCGTGCACAACACTTCGCAGTGAAAATGCAACGTTGCTTACGTGTTGATCCCAATGTTTCTGATCATTACCGAGGTAGGATCGAATTTTCGATAGTACGGATTGGTTCACCCTTTCGGAAGCGTTTGCTTGAGGTGAATAAAAAGCAGCGCGAACATGATTAACACCATATCGCTTCAAGAAACTTGAAAACAATTACGAAACGAACTGTTTTCCGTTGTCAGAATGGACATATTCTGGAACACCAAATACATGAAACACATTTTCTTCGAGGAATTTCACTACCTCAGATGACGTTGCTTTTCGTATTGCTTTCAAAAATACATATTTACTAAAATGGTCTAATACTATAAAGATATGTGTATTGCCCTGTTTTGTTCTTGGATACGGTCCAAGGAAATCAATATATAGGCGTTGGAATGGTCGTTCAGTAATTGTCTGTTGTCCTATCGGCGGCCGAGTCGTCATGTTGACAGACTTACTACTCTTGCAGGTGTCCCACGATCTTACCCACTTCTGAACATAGGTGGCCATCCCCGGCCAAAAATATATTTGCCGTAGTTTTGACAGGGTTTTCGATATACCACCATGTCCCGACGCAGGTGAATCATGTGCTGCTACCACCAGCCCTTCACACAACTCTTTAGGAACCCATAGCTTCCATGCTCGGTCGTCTTGTATTGCGTCGCCTGTTCTTATGTCTGTTCGTTTATATACAAATCCGTCTGATATACAAATATCAGGAAGTCTGTCTTGGTCGCGTTCTATTATTTTCTTTAGCTCAACATATTACTCAGAAGAGAAATATGGTGAGTTAAAGTCAACTTCTGGTGTTGAATCTTCGGTCGTGATCTCTTCCATATGTATTCTTGAGACAGTATCAGGGACTACATTTTGGACACCCTTTCTATGCTCGATCACGAAGTCAAAACCTTGGAGCTTAAAACTCCAACGGGCTAAACGTCCTCCAAGGGCTTTTTGAGTCATAAGCCACTTTAGACTTGCGTGATCGGTAATGATAGTAAAGGGTAAACCCTCCACATAAGTTTTGAACTTCCTTACCGATAAAACGGCTGCATAGCATTCAAGTTCAGTCACTGTGTAATTCCGCTGAGCGGAATTCAGCTCCTGAGACATGAATGCTATGGGTCGTTCATTTTTCTCTTCGTCCATCTGAAAGATCACACTCCCTACACCTGAAGTTGAAGCGTCACATTGGATATAAAAATGTTTAGAAAAGTCTGGATTTGTCAGTATGGGAGCTGTAACTAAACTCTTTTTGAGTAGTTGAAATGCAGTCAGTGCTTCGTCAAGCATTTCAAAAGTCTGCCCTTTCTTTAAGCAATCGGTCATAGGGGCAGCAATATTGGCATAGTTTGGCATAAATCGCCTATAACACCCCGTCATGCCAAGGAACCTTCGGAGTTGTTTCGGTGTCTTGGGCACTGGAAACTCTTCGACCGCCGATACTTTGTCCTTGTCAGTCCGTATACAACCATCTCCAACAACGTAACCTAAATACTTAATTTCCTTGAAGCAGAACTTACTCTTTTCGAGGTTTATCGTCAAGCCAGCTTGACGTAAGCATACCGCAACTTCCTCCAGTACTTGAATATGCGTTTGGAAGTCTGGAGAACAAATCAAAAGGTCATCGAGATAGAAAAAGACATTCTGCCGAAGACGACCAGGAATGACTTTGTCCATAAGCTTAGATATTCTCTGGGCAGCGTTACATAACCCAAACGGCATAACCGTGAATTGATATAACGGTCGACCACTGACTGTAAAAGCCGTCTTCTCTCTTGATTTCTACTCCAGAGGGATCTGCCGAAACGCATCCTTCAAGTCGATACTGGAGATAAATTTAGTATCCTGAAGTCGGCTTATTATCCCCTCAATATGAGGAAGAGGATAAGCAATTTTCTTCGTCCTAGCATTAACTTTCCGTGAATCTAGGCACAGTCTGCTTTTGCCACCTTTTCTCACTAAAACTACTGGAGAACTCCAAGCACTGTTACTCTCCTCTATTACACCCAGTGCCAACATTCTATCAAGTTCTTCGTACAAGAGCTTCTGTACGACTGGCGAAACTGGGTAGTGCATTTGCTTAATGGGAATTTGCTCGTCATCCACTTCAATTATATGCTCTTCTAGGCTTGTCTTACCCAGCCCAAGTGTAGCAAAGGAGGAAAACAGTAACTTGATTTTCTCCAGCTGTTGTGCTTCCGCTAGGGAAAGGTCGCGAAAAGCAGACTGTTCCTTCGATGACGGCGGTACGGCAATCTCGCTGACGATATTGGGAGCTATTTTAAACTTACTCCAAAAATCTACACCCAGATATAGAGGTTGTTGAAGACTTGGGACGACAAAAATCTCTTATTCATAGGATTTGCCACCCCCCCCCCCCCCCCCCCCCCCCGAGACAATCGATTTGAATCTACCTTCTATCTTTTGATGGTTCCCATCCGCAGTCTTTATCTCATTATTCATTTTTGTAAGCTGAATCTTATTCCTATTAATAAAATCTATTGCATTTTTCAATAAACACGAAACAGACGCTCCACTATCTAATAATCCTAAAAATTCTACACCCCCCAATTGCACTTTAACGTATGGCCTATTGTCATCCGAAATCGTCAAGATTGAAGCTTCAATTTGACTCTTTCTTCGTCTAAATATTGCACATTTCTCCCTTAGCCTAGATGTTTTTACATAATTCCTACTTTTAACTCTTTCAGAAACAAGTTCCTCACCAAAAATCCTTCTACGAGCTTCATCGTATTCAAGTTGTCTCTGGTGGAGACTCTTTATTGGACTAGGATTCTGGTAAGTTGTCACATCAGTCTTTTTATCTCTTTCTAAAATTTTTATTTTTCTAGGTTCTGATGCGGTACATGGTTCTCCGGGACGGTCTTCTTCGTCGGCGGATGAGTCCCGAGTGCACTGCCGACATTTTGGTTTTCCTGACAAGCAGCACACTTGAAGGAAATATTACCTTGTCCGCAACACGTCAAGGTATGAAACGAGGATGGGCATGCGCCCGAACTCGACAACTTCTCGGTCATGTAACCCCGTTTGTCTTGCTCTGGATGTCTCTGCTGATTGTTAGCAAAGGGGTTAGTCTTTATTCTCTCATTTCTCTATTTCTATCTATTGCAGCTATCCCTAAATCTTCATCTACAATCCTACTCGAACCATCGATACCAAATCGCTTTCTACTGGTCTACTTTGCATTTGCAAAGTCAAACCCCGTATATCCGCGTAGAATTCATCGAATGTCTCGTGGGATTGCTGCTTCCTATCCATGATTGCCCTAAGAATTTCATGGTCACGCTTATTGTTCTTGAACTGACGCAGAAGTTCGGTCTTCAAATCAAAGTAATTTAACATGTAATCGCCCTGATTCTCCTCCAAAAACTGCCAAAACCATCTTTCTGCGGGACCCGAGACAAGGTGATGGAAATCTGCGAACAGCTGCTCATCACTCAGTCCGCTCTTCTTTTGAAGAGTTTCCACTCGAAAGAGGAAACTCTCAACCGACAAACCCTTCGACGATCCATCGAATTTGATCCCCCATTTATGAACATCAACCCTACGATTGATGTTCACAAAAGAGGACTGATTGGACGGATGTGACAAAGGCTGAGTCGGCTGAACCACCTCCGAGTGGAAAGTTCGTCTGGTCGGTTGGTTGTGGTTGTGTAAGTCGTGTGTCTGATTTTGTCCGTAAGTTGGTTCGTACATATTGTCTTGTCTGTATGTAGTGTCTTGTTTTATTGTATTGTTAAAGTTTTG
Source organism: Platycheirus albimanus (assembly GCA_916050605.2). Taxonomy (NCBI): domain Eukaryota; kingdom Metazoa; phylum Arthropoda; class Insecta; order Diptera; family Syrphidae; genus Platycheirus; species Platycheirus albimanus. Next base: position 337,199,491 of record OU696696.1, read on the forward strand.
TTGGTACGAACCGGCCGTAGTGTTTTGTTTAAACGTTGTATTTTGTCTAGGTGGTTGTTTTAATGAAGTGTTTCTTTCAAATGTTGAGTCTTGTCTTGGGCCGTTGACTCTAATATTTTGTCTTGAAGTATTGTTTATGTCTTGTTGAGAGAGTGGGTTGTAAAAGTTATCTTGTTGAAAAGTTGTGTCTTGTCCGATGTCTCGTTTAAATGTATTGTCCCCGTGGCTTGCCATATAGAGTTCCAAAGTATTTAGCTTGGAATGTACTGCTTGCATATTCTTGTCGACAAGCTTCATGACATCAGTTAAACCCTCTGCCAGAATTCCAAGCGTCTTGGTTTGACTCTCTCTGACATCCGATCATAAAAATCTTCTGTAGACAGAGAGAAGGATGTGGAAGGTCCTTGAGACATTCCACCTCTATCCTCTCCAGCTACAGAATGATGCATGTCTCTGTCTTGTTGTTGTCTCAGTAGTCGGTCTCGTCCTCGTTGAAGTTCTTGTGTTTCTTGTAGTAGTTTTTCGCGTTCGTTGGTAAATGTTTGTGTAGGGTATGTTCTGTTTTCGTTGTTAAAGTTTTGTAGGTGTGAGTCATCAAATGACTCCGTCCTTGTCGCGTTAGTTTCCGTATAAGTTTGTTGCAGTATGTTGGGGTTAGTGTTGTTCGTAACGCTCATGTTTCATATTATGTTTGTAATGTCTTCGTAAGTCTTGTCCATGTCGTGCACTTGAGCGTTTTGTGTTGAGCAGAAGCTCGCAGACTTCGGGATATTCCCTGTGTTTTTGCCACCCTCTGCCATTTCTTTTTCAAAAAAAAATTAAACAAAACCAACTTTGGAAAATTCAAAATTGAATAATAAACCAAAATTAAAAAAAAACTTCGCTAGAGCATTGAAAAAAAACCAAAAAAAGAATGTATAATTAAAAAAAAACTGTTTTGAAATAAATGTTCAAAAAAAATCGAAGAAAACTGAATTTAAAAAAAAAACAATTGATAAAATTCAATAAAAGAAGTATAGAATAAAATTTTAAAAATTGAATAAAAAAAATGATAAAAAAATTGTTATATGTAGGTATATAAAAAAAATTTAGAAAATTAAAAAAAACGTTTTAAAAGTTTTCGAAAAAAATGTATGGTTGAATGCGCTAAGGTGTGTGAAGTTGGCAAAGTTATCCTCTCCCTCAGCAACTCCGGTAGTTGTCCTTGTTCATTGTTAGTTTTGTCTGTCTGAATTGCAACTGGTGCGCCTGAAATTCAGTGTGTGCTTCGGTTTATTCCTCTCCCATAACCACATCTTACTACCTGGCGTATAGCCTGATAGAAGGATGGCTATGAGTTCAGAAAAAACTTCCACACGAACAAAGTTTTTAGACTCAGAACTTCTACCTCACAAAGAGTCTGGCTTAACCAGACTCTATGGGCAGCAAAAGCCTGAAATCCTACGACTTTGTTCCACTTCTGACGTTATCACAAACCTTGGGCTACCTCACAACATCTTCTGGCTAAAGCCTAAAGATTGGACAGCCGTTCAAGATCTGTGACACTACCAAAAGTGTGTCCTTGATTTGTGTATTCAGATAAGAAAGTAAAAAAAAAAAAATAAAAAAAAAACGCGGGAGGCCAAAACAAGTCCAAGGCGACGACCTTCAAAAAAAATCGTCTCCTTGAAGTTATTTTGAGCCTCGAATCCGTAAGGTCTCGTTGGGCGCCATTGTTGCGAGTCAGGGTTTCACGGAGGACTTACTTTGGGAAAGTAGAAGGGCGGCGGCACGCTTGTCGTTGCACGGCTATGCTCGACGGAAATGGGGTGGTTCTTTGCCGCTTCCACTTATCCCTCCTGCTCGACAATCAAAATTATCGTGCCAGAAAAGAAGAAAAATAAAGGAAAGGAAGAGGAGATTGGAAAAGGAATGACTACTCTAAAAGGTTTGAAACGTTACCACAAATCGAAGGACTTTGACGCTACCTGAAGGAACATGTATGTATAGTGCTTTTTAAAATAAAAGTAACCTAACTAAACCTACCTAAAATTCAAAATAATAAAAAAAAATAAAATTTTCCATCACCAAAAATAATAAAAATAAAAATGAAATAAAATCACCTCCACCAAAGTCAAATTCGTTGGTACGAATTTGAACTTATATAAATCTTAAATTTACCTTAGTCTAAACCCTAAAACTAAAGCACTTTACTTTTCTATCTCCCTCCAGGTACGGTACTACTAAATTCCAAGCGCTCGCCAGATGTTATTGACGAAGGCCTGGCCAACCCACCCAAGTATCTGAAAGATACTTCCGAACGTTACTTCCATGGCCGATGTACGGAAGTAACCCCTAAAATGACCAACCAGTCGCAAACTGTCTGTAGTGTACAGTCAGTTGGTCATGTCATACTACCGGAAACTACATCAGGACGGCTTTGTCCGCCTCCACACACCTTTAGCTGAAAAAAAACTAGCAATTCATAACCAGAAAATTTTCATATGACTTTATAATTTTTATTTAAATAAGTTATCATTTAAAATTTAGCTCTCCAGCTCAAAAGAAAACTATTAGCTAAAAAAAAATGTAAACTCAAAATCTTAATACTAAAAAAAAATATAATAATAAAAAAAAATTTAACCTAGACCGATAAGATTACGATTGCTGTTACTGATTTTAACAATTTTTAAATGGCCTTCTGGTCTCAATATGTATGACTTACTACTTTGAATGGTCCCTCGGTGTCCTGCCGGCAGCACTTCGAAGAACTGTTGTAGTTTCAGCGTTTTTTTTTTTTTAAGAAGATGAAATTATCAAATATCAGCAACCACAAACGAAATCACTTTTTCAATTTACAAAAATTACTAAAAGAAAATTTGGAGAACTGAATTCTGTACACATAACAAAATAAAAATTCACAAGGTAGGTATTTAACTAATTTTAGAAATTCAGTTTTGTTCACTTGGAAGGACTCAGTGAAGCTTCCTCTTTGCACACATCAAAAAAAATTCAAACATATCCTCTCTGGATTTATATATATATATATATACTTTGGTATGTATAAAAAAAATCGAGGACACTTTGATTCTGCGCCGCAAAAAGTCCTTACTTTTAGAGTTATCAAAAGCAAGCTTTCCTTAAAGTTGACTCCACTGATGTTGTTTGAAAAAAAACTGGCAGAGACTCAGGACCGCCGATAAGGTCTCGGACAGTTCAAGGAAGGAGTACCCGAACCTATATATTAAATTCACTTATAATCAAGTCTATTGCGAGATTTCACAAAAAACTACATACCTCTGCAAAACGATTGTTTGGTATTTATTTTTCTCAAATTCCTACTATTTTAAAGATTCACCTTCTTGGAGTATCATTTCCGAAATTCTCTATATTTACATATATATATATATATACTCTGCTTTAGCAAATATTCAATATCTCTTTAATTTTATTTTTTTCAATTACCATTTATTACTTGTAAAATCACTTAAAGTATACTCTCGAATCCTTTTCTCTCAAGTTTTTTCGAATATAGATAATTCTACAAGAAATTTGAATTTGAAATTCTCAATGGCCGTTTACTCTGTAATTCGTATTCCGATAAAAATCTTCTATGACCATGAAATCTGTTAAAGGTCAACCTCAGTCTTCATTTCCATATAAGTAAATAGTTACCTCTACATCTGAGCGAGATAACTATTTCAATTCAGAGATTCAAATAGCTTTTTCTAATAATGGACTGTTGAATTATTGATTCAAAATAGCTTTTTATGGCCTTTAGTCCAACAAAAAATTGACGTTTCATCCAGGAATCTCACTTTGGAATCATCAGTTGACATACAGTGAAAGAAACCTTGTCAATACGCAATTTTTAAATTTTTCTAGTACAACTTACATAGAATTTTTGACAAAACCCTAATGTGAACTTTATCCAACAAGATTAAGATTTTAATCATTAAGAAGGAAATTTAAGCCCGTGGCCTGGCTCAGAAGTAGTTTTTAAATTTTTCTTAATACTAACTCTATATAATGCATTGATAAATAAAATAAAATAAAATCAACCAAGTAAAAGACTCAGCACTAATAATGGACTGTTGAATTATTGATTCAAAATAGCTTTTTATGGCCTTTAGTCCAATAAAAAATTGGCGTTTCATCCAGGAATCTCACTTTGGAATCATCAGTTGACATACAGTGAAGGAAACCTTGTCAATACGCAATTTTTAAATTTTAAAAATAATTCAACAGTCCATTATTAGTGCTGAGTCTTCTACTTGGTTGATTTTATTTTATTTTATTTATCAATGCAGTACATATATAGAGTTTGTATTAAGAAAAATTTAAAAACTACTTCTGAGCCAGGCCACGGGCTTAAATTTCCTTCTTAATGATTAAAATCTTAATCTTGTTGGATATAGTTCACATTAGGGTTTTTCAAAAATTCTATGTAAGTTGTACTAGAAAAATTTAAAAATTGCGTATTGACAAGGTTTCTTTCACTGTATGTCAACTGATGATTCCAAAGTGAGATTCCTGGATGAAACGCCAATTTTTTGTTGGACTAAAGGCCATAAAAAGCTATTTTGAATCAATAATTCAACAGTCCATTATTAGTGCTGAGTCTTCTACTTGGTTGATTTTATTTATCAATGCAGTATATAGAGTTTGTATTAAGAAAAATTTAAAAACTATTTCAATTCAGATTTATAATAAAAAAAAATAATAGGTAGCATCTCCTATCCCTATCATCAAATTGCAATTACCCCTGGTCCACATACTTAAAATCTAACTTACATACCTACATATTGCACTAATAATGATGTTTTCCACCATACATTAAATAAACATAAACTTAATACATATTTCAAACAAAACTACCTAACTTCCTCACATTAAACAAGTCTAAGTGTAAATCAAGAAATTTCCCTTAAATTCACCCCATCTGCGAACACTAAAATTCATTTTGATTTGACCTTACAACTGAGCGAATTCACTTTTGTTTTACCTGACCCCCTTTCCTTCAGGTGCGAGGAAGATAGGTAACCACTTTCGCCTGCGCAAATAAAAGAGTAGACATCAAACGTAATAAACAAGACAAATATTAAGTGTCAAAACATAAACAAGTCGGAATTCCAACAAAACATAGAAGGTGCGTATTAATTATTTAAATTTATTAATTTTAAATGTTTAGATTTCAAATATTATTATTCAAATTTGTTCTCTAATGTATCGAGAACATTTAGGAATAACAATTTTTGAAATTGCAAATGTTTTCAATGTGCATGTTGGTTCTGAAAAGTTTCTTGTGTTGTCACATTGAATTTTTCAGAACACGACAATCAAAATATTGGTAGGTATTTCTGTATTATGTACCTATTTAATTTTGAAAGACCAATTTTACTAATTTTATTTTCTTTCAGATTTTATGTATATGGGGCCAACAGGAAGGAGAAAAAAAAGGAGAATAAACAAAAAAAAAAAAAAAAACACACAAAAAAACGAGAAGGATCCAACCTAGGATTTACTATTATTTTTTTTTGTTTTTCACGGCGTTTCCGTCGAGTGGTAGTGGGTGGTATATATAATATATTATACAATCACTCGGATTGTGTGGCTACCAGGTCATGGAGATTGACCAGCCTTTTGGATTTGTCCAGGTAAGGTGATTGGAAATTCTCACGTAACATATCGATAGTAAAAAACTATCGATACTATCGAAGAGGACAAATATTTCAACAAATATTTTAATATCAAAATTGAATATGACTTTTTTGAAAATTTGTTTTCGCTCTTCGACATCCCTGTACACTCGCAAATTCAAATTCCAATTCTTTGTTACACACACGGTAGTAATTAGTGAGTTTCTTTATTCATTCGGTATATTCGGAATATATGGAACGCCCTTTTTGCGTTTCTTTACTCAATGGAATATTCCGGATAAACTATTTCCTTGTTCCTTAATTAAATCTGGAATATTTGGATCGCATTCTTTCCATTCCAAGTGGAAAGGTGGTTTAAATGGAATATAACACTGTACGTGATCAGATGTCAAGTTCAACTCGTTTGACAGAAGCAGAAGCCATAATTGACAAACGTCACTACTTGGAAAAATCTTTAATGGATAGAAGTTCTTCTTCACTTACGTATTGGAATCAATCAACAAGTAAACTAAGAGAAATTGCGATTAAGTATACCTCTGCATTCCAGCTCCTTTGTTTCCTTATTTTTTTCCAAAGCAGGAGAGATATTGATCAAAAAAAGAAATCACCGTAAAGATAAAAACTTAAACCATTTGCTTTTTATCAAACATAATTCAAAAATTTTTGAAGACATATTTTATATTTCTTTTCGCTTTTCCTTCTATCTATGCCTTGCATTTCTCTTGAACTTATAATAAACTAACATGGCATTGTTTTATTTTGTTTAAAGCTTGTTTTTTTGTTTTATTTTTATCTAAACAGAATTATTTACTTTTCACTTTGATTGATTAACGGATTCAAAAAACTATCGATAGTATCGATAGTTTTTCCGAAAAATATCGATACTAACGATAATAAAATATTTCGATTTTAAGCCAACACTACTACCATCAGTTGCGTTCCACCCCTTAAACATTTTCCCCGTAATACTCGTCTTGCTAGGAACGCTCATCAGTTTACACTTGATCCCAATTTCGGACGCATTGTGAAATATAGGGATTCTTTCTTTAGCCGTACAACACGAATGTGGAATGAATTGCCTGACACAATTTTCCCTTGCCATTTTGATCTTCAAACATTCAAGATCAATGTTCATCGACACCTCCTTTCCCTTCCTCCCTAACTTCCTATCGCTCGCTGTGACTTATCATTAAAAGGGCTATAACAAACCCCTTGAGCGCGTGTGCCGTTTAAAAAAAAAAAATAAAAAAAATCAGTACCAAAAACATTTGCCAACGCTATAGACGTGTCAAGATTCAAGTCCAGACATTTTATCCCGTAACAATCGCTTTGTAATTATAATCATTTATCGTTACCAATCTGTTTGGCTTTAATGGAGCGACATGCGTCGGCAAAACCAATGCCAAAATCGACCAAGATTATATGTATATACAAAAAAAAAAAAAACAACAAGACAGCTAAGAACAGAAAATCACCACTACATCATGGGATGGCCAGTTGGACCTAAAGGCAGCCGAAATAGCGACTCTTACCAAAATAAAATCAGGCTGTGCATACTAAATAGGTCGTTGTTTCCTTTTAAGAAGGATTGGGACAAAGACTTGATTGAAATCATTAAATAACCATGAGACCATCATTTTCTTAAAGATTTGGGTTAATTTTCAACACATGAAGAAATTTAGCATAAGACTATTTTTTCATTAATAACCTGTAAGTTTTATCCCAGTCGGAATGCACTTGGAGTTTGAGTGGTTCTGATATTGAACCGTATACTTCTAAAATTTTACTTTTAATAGTAACTATTTGACCCGACAAACTTCGTTAATGAATATCGTGTTACATATTAGCTGAACTTAATTTATGATTTTTTGAGAGTAATACAATGAATACAAAATAAATATTAAGTATATCAATCGCAAGACATGATTGAAGTAAGCTATGTTGATATTGTGTGTTTAGTTATCTTTATTGAAGTACCTTCTTACGAGTATATACTACATTTTTTTTTTTTTTTTTTATCAGATGCAAGAACAAATAAAGCGGATGTCTTGCCGACACGTGAACATGCCGCGTACAACCGACCATGAGAAAAACATGGATTTTCTAAGTTGAGGCCACAAACTGTAAAGGACTGGCCTTGTGATTTGTTAATAGTCATGGCAAAGGCAAGACGAATGGGGAAATGAATTCATTTAAACTCAGAGGGCATATTATTGGAATTTATATTCCGCAGTAATATCGTCACCTGAATGTAAAACCAGCTAACTTGATTTTCTAAGTTTTGAGAAAATTGCAAAAAACGTTTACCTATTGGTCAAACTGATAAATTAACAAAAATATTTTTTTCCGCGCTACTGGCTGAAGTAAAGTGCAGAAATTTGATATCCATTATTTAAAAAAAAAAGTTGATTTTGAGAAAAAAAAAATTTACAAAAAAATAGACAGTTATCTACTTTTTGCACCAACTATTTTTAAGCGATGTAATATTAAAAATTCATTTGTCTGCTTATTCGTATTGATTTATTTTTGTTAGTTGGCTTCATTATATTCATTAATAACAGAAAACAATTTAATTCTGATGTTGATTTGAAAACATATTGAACTAGTTGCTAAAATTTAAAAAAAATGGTAAGAGAAAATCAAATTTTGTTAAGTAGAATTTATTTTTATTTATTCGAATAAATAATAGAATCATTTTAATTCTCAAATTTACTATTCGTTTTCCTCAGCTTAACCATTCGGTAAATTGCTACAAAAATCAAAATAGTCCAGACTCATTGCTTCATTAAAAAAAGAGACATCAAGTCCTTGTACTTCGCGCTTGTAATAGGGTGTCCTTCCGGGTAACATGTGTGTGGAGCCTTATAATGGCAACCAATTGACTTCTTGAGGCCCTCTTTGAACAATCGACGGTTCTAAAAGTTGCATTGTTGAATGATTCCTTGCATTCATACGCATATGGGCATTCTTTTTTGAACTTAAACCAATACATTTTCTGCATAAGCACGGTTTCCTTGGATGTGTCTGCTTTCCGGATAGTGAGGTATTCATCAACAAACTTTTTGCAGTCAATTATATTTTCAGGGCTTATATCGTGGACAATGTAGGGCTTTTGTCCGTTTTTTCTTGACCCACGAGCTATTGTTTTCCAGTCTCCTGGCCAGAAAGCCTTTCCAACTCGCTTTGATTCCGTCCCAATCGCTGAGTGCATTGAATTGCATTCCATTTCACTGTGCCCGGACACCATAAATTTTAAGTGTATTGTTTTTAAATGTCCGATTGCTTGCACTGCGTACATACACATAGCGAACATAAATTGGTTAAAATTTTGCCCACCACATAGATCGCTAAAGCACCTTACTTCCTCAACTTCTGCCGGTAGAGATTGGAAATAATGAAATAGGAGACTCGCCACCTCACAGCTTCCCCTACCACCTTGTCCCTCATGCGAGATATAGCAGTCTCCTTGCTTTGATGTTACGTGGTTGCTAGTCTACGCTTATAAAAAAAGTGCATTGTTTGTCGGGTCACAAGGGCAAAGCAGAACCTGCTGCAAATCAAAGTTGCAGCTGATAATCTTATTCCCACTTTTTGCTGCTTCCTCCTTGTCTATTTTTTTATCATTTCGAGCCTCCTCTTTTTTTTAATATAGGCCTCATGCTCATTTACATTGGTTTCAGTCTTATTAGAGTTGTTCTCAAATGCAATACACAGTCTACATTGATCTTTCTTTGGGCTGTGTAATCCTAGATTAAAGTGGTCATTAAAAATCTTTCTATACATTGAAAGTATTGTGGATGGCAGGTTTTCTTCTTCACAAAGTTGCTGGTACAACCTGTACATTGTAGAAAGATTTAAATATGAGTCCAAATACTTTCGCGCAGTCCCTTCTCGGCAGTAATGTGACGGTACGCAAGGAAAGCTCTTGATATGCTTCTTAATTCCTTAAATTATTGCCGGATTAAGAGCAGCACTTCTTCCTTTTCCTCTCCCTTCGGACTTTGCTACATTTTTGCTTGACCTCTTTTGCATAGCGTATTCGATGACCCCTTTTTTGATGCCTAATATATTTAAAAACATTGTCTTACATACCTTGATTTTGTTTTCATTGACAGGAAGAAAGTACTTCACTGAAAATTGTCTCTTTGAAATGTTCACGGTGGTTGTTGTTCTCTTTGTTAACTGTTCAGTGTTTGCGTTTATAAAATCTCTCTGGCGAGAGTAATCACCCAATTCATAATAGGCTTTAAGAATAGAACTCCTATCTTGTTCGGAAATTGTTGACGAACACTTAAGTCTGCAGCTAACATTGCAAGCCGCCTTCATCGAAGCAGCAGGAATAATCCTACCAGTAGTGGAAACGTAGTCTTTTCCATCGAGTCTTCTTTGCTTCCTTATATTCCTCTGCCATTGGTCACTCTGCCTTTTCTTCCTCCGCGGCTTAGATGTTACTTGATGGTATTCTTGCATGCCAGCCAACCCGTTATTATCATCCATGTCAGAAGATGAACTACTTCCACTAGCTTCCGGATGACATTCAGATTCATCTTGTGAAAAATCATCCTCATCTGGATAAAGCTCCACCTCTTGTTCAACAGCAACATCTTGAACAGCTAAAACTCCTTCAAAAACAAGAGCGAACGAATCTTAAGTAAGTCCATCGGGTCGTTTTGTGTTGCACTTCATCTCACCTATTACATTCGCACCTTCATTGGAATTCGATTCCACCACGACATCACCAGCAACATCCGAATGCACCGTCATTGTTTCAAAGACGTAGTCCTGCCTATCGCTTTGTAGCGGCTACCTACAAAGATAAAAATTTTATCACTAGGGATTCTCGGCATAGATGTAGGCCAATAGATTGGGTTGTAAGTACTTGAGTGGTATTGCTAGGCACAGCACACTGTCGTCACGAAAGGCAGGCCACTATTAGTTCGGGTTGGTGTTTGGGGCAATTGTTGCAAAAGAAGGCCTTGGCCAGGGCATTTCTACCTGATATATCTTTCTTATGAGGGTCTGGTCTGGTCTTAAGGTACTTCGTTTGATTATTAAAGCGAACTTAATCAAAAAAATAATACGCACGCTTGTTTGCTTTGCAAAAATTAATGACAAATGAATAATGAAAACAAAGATTAAAAAAAAAAAGAAAACAACCGTGACAGGAGGAATGACAAATGGGTTTGAGAAGGAGTGGTCAAATATAGGCAAACCGATAGATGGCAATCGGGAAAAATAGGTTTGAATACATGATAAAGATTATAATAGCACCTAAAAGTAGACTACGCGTTAAGAGACAGGAATAGTTTTTCAGATACAGGTATTTTGAATGTAGGTCATGTTAGTTCATTCACCTCGAAAACCCGCAAACCAGTGGATTTTCTAGTGGTGTGAATTAAAGAGTGAGTAAGAAGGGGAAAAAGTCTGAAATCAAGGTCTGAAGTAGGTTAGTAGGACATTCAAAGTCAGACAGTGCGTATGGTAGGTACTCTACTAGTCGGAAAGCAAAAAAAAAAAAAAAAAAAACGAAAAGACATTTTTAAATTTGAAACATATGTATGTGCAAACTAAGTCCTGAAGTAAAAAGGACACCAAAAAAAAAATAAAAAGTGTAAATTACACTCCTAGAGTGCTTTTGTGATAATAAGTGAAAAAAAGTCAAGACATTGCATAAAACGAGAATTAGAGAGATTGGAGAAAAAAAAGGGTAAGTGGGGCAGCGACGAGAGATTATATTATTTTAAAAATTATTAAGACGGGGTTCGAAACAAAAATCTTAAACCTTGTTACTACAGGGTGGAATTTTGGTCAGGTTGTGGTCTCCAGCCATACCACACTGCCAAGCGCCAGACGGGCTGCACCAACTTGAGGAAACGACGAGTCACGTCCAACACAATAAACGCGACCTGGGTGGTAGATATCAGGAAAGCCCGTGCTTTTCCCGGGCTTCCAAGTAAATTCTTTTATTCGATATTTCATGTCAAGAAAGAAAAAGATTAGAAGACTTAAAAATAAAGAGTCCAGCCACGAAATTCCCCCCTTTACCCTTGAGTAAAGCCGCAAAATTCAATAAGAAGAAGTCCGATTTTTTTTTTAACCACACGAACTGCATCTGAGGCAGTCGCAACACTCAACAGATTCCCGTTCAATTCCAGTTTTAGTATCTACGTTTTTTTTTAGTTTTGTATTTTGTATAAATATATATTTTTGGCGTGATATACTTTTAGAAAATATTTATTATATTGTTTATAAGCTTAGGTTTAAGTTCTTGGTGGAAACCAACGGTCGGCCAAAGTGCATTTTTTTTTCTTTGGTCTAATTAAGTGTCCAGGACCAAGTGGTTAACAGTGTAACGGTTTTTTTTGACGCAAGGCGTATTAGCGTATTGAATTGTTCGGCCTTGGTATTGCATCGACCGAGTAGAGTTATCATTAACGCTCTCACTGCAGAAATGATAACTCTACTCGGTCGATGCAATACCAAGGCCGAACAATTCAATACGATTGCACAATTAGCTGTTAAGTATCTTTATGCTAGTAAATAATGATGAGTGTAAACTTTAAGATAAATTGTTGGAATGCTAGAAGCATTCGATTTAAATCAATTGAATATTTTGCTTTTCTGAGCAAACATAACATAGACGTTAGTCTACTAAGTGAAACTTGGTTAGATAGCAATGTTAATATTTCCAATAAAGATTATATCTGTTATCGTTTAGATAGAGAAGAGAGAAGTGGGGGCGGAGTTGCCGTGGTTGTTAAGAGAACTGTTAAACATAAATTGCTACCTATTATTAAAAGTAAACTTATTGAAAATATTGGCATTGAAGTACCATTTGAAAATGGACGATCAATTAAAATCTTTTCAATTTATTTTCCAGGTGGTTCTTCTTCGCAAAGTAAAAGGTATGATTTTAGAAATGATTTGCGTAAATTTGTATCAATAAATGACATTTTTCTTATTGGTGGAGATTTCAACTGTAGACATAGGAATTGGGGTTGCATTAGAGCAAATGCTTGGGGCAATATACTGTCGGATTTAAGTTCAAGACATCCTTTCAACATTTTATACCCCCCACACCCCACCTGTATACCTTCTAATAATCGAACTAACCCTTCCACATTGGATTTATTCCGTACTAACATGCCCGATCTTTTTACCCAGCCTATTGTTGAAAATGATCTTAGTTCAAATCACTTGCCAGTGCAAATAGAAATTAATTCTACTCCAGTAGAAACAAGTAATATTGTCTATGACTTTAAAAATACAAATTGGAAGCGGTTTAGAACTAATGTGCGACAAAAACTGAACGATATACCGGTCATTAATTCCAATCATGTAAATGCTGCTCAAATTAATGATTCTGTGAATGCTTTCACAACTTCTGTACTTGATAGCTTTGATCAATCTGTCCCAAAAAAAGTTAAACGTCGAGAAAATGGTAATGCACTACCACCCCAGATAGTAGAAACCATTAAAATTAGAAACAAATATAGAACGTTATGGATAAGGTCAAGAGATCAATATTATTACTCTGAAATGAAAACTTTGAACGAAGTTATAAAAGTATTACTTGCCGATTTCAGAAATCAATTATGGAACCATAAACTTCAAGGCTTAGATAAAGGAAGTAAACCCTTTTGGAATATTATAAAAGTTGTTAAGAAGAAAAGATCCTATATTCCAGCTTTTAAGATAGGTAATACAGTATTGCTTTCTAATGAGGAAAAAGCGAGTGCTTTAGCTACTGAATTCTGTTCTAACCACTTAGTTGCAAGCAACTTGACTGTAAACAGTAGTATTGAAAACAACGTTTCTCAATCAATACAATTGCTTAATTCAAGTACATTCGATGTTACAGATGATATTGTATCTACTGACGACTTAAATGAAATTTTACGAAGTCTCAAAAATACTAAATCACCTGGATTTGATGGAATAAGAAATATATTCTTAAAAAACCTTCCTAAAAAAGGCGTAAAATTTTTAACAAGGCTTTTTAATGCGTGTTTCAAAATAGGATACTTTCCAAATACGTGGAAAATGGCTAAAGTTATCCCAATCTCTAAACCGGGAAAAAATGCTTCCCTGCCTTCTAGCTACAGGCCAATTAGTTTATTGAGCTCTTTAAGTAAATGCTTAGAAAAATTAATAAAAAACAAACTGCTACAACATGTCGATCAGTTCGAGATCCTGCCACAAGAACAGTTTGGTTTTAGAAGACATCATAGTACTGTTCACCAGGTTGACAGGATAACAAAAGATATTAAAAATAATCTTACTATAGGAAAAAGTACGGGAATGGTCTTACTTGATGTCGAAAAAGCGTTTGACTCTGTGTGGCACAAAGGGCTCATTCACAAACTCCTTGTTTTAAATTTCCCACTTTACGTCTTAAAATTGATTTCGTCCTTCCTTACAAAACGCACTTTCAAAGTTTCTGTTAATAATTGGTTTTCCGATGTTATTGAAATTGTTGCAGGTGTACCTCAAGGATCCGTCCTTGGACCTTTATTATATACTAGAGTTCGCCCCGTGGTCGAAATTCGACCATTTCTCAATTGACAAAAGACATAGGTGCTTCATATATACATTCGCTGTTTCCTTACATGGTCCCCTTTCAGAATATATATAGGTTTGGCATATTTGTTTTGATTATGACAGAAAAAAAGGGTGGAAACTGGATTTTTGAACTCCGTATTAATATATATGAAGTGGAAGTGTAAAATTTTAAAGCTCCTCCGTATTTTTTAAAAATTTAAATAAAATAAATACTTGTTTTTGCGATAAAAGTGCTAAAATTCACTGTCTAAACGTGTCTTACAACAATCCGAACGAAAACCTTCGTATTAAACAAATTTATTTGATATATAAACCCTTTTTTATCAAAAAATAACTTGTCGATCATCTTCTACGGGATTTCTTCTATGAACCGCAAGCGAAGTGTAACCGAAATTTCACCGGAACAAAACTATACCAATAAAAAGTTTTTGGTCGATTACCAGCCCATAATGGAAGTAGGAAAACTGTCAATCAGTGAGCTAAAAGATATCCTCAATGATATTCTTTCCGAAAAACTTAAAGAGCTTGCGACCAGAGATGATTTTTCGATACTTTCCAGTGAAATAAGTGCACTCAGGGATATAAACACACAACTTAACCGTAAACTATCAACGGTGACTGAAAGATGCGAACTTCTAGAAACACAATTAGAATTAATGTCGCGCAAGGCAAACGAAAAGTCTATTGTGGTACACCTCCCTTTAGACAAAGAAACCAATGCAATCCAATTTGCTAAACAGACTTGCAAGGGGCTTCTAAAGTTAAATGAAGGCGAAGACATTCTCGTCAAAAGTTCCCGGCAGATACGCAACAACTATGCCAAAGACAACAACAACGCTCAAAGAGGCACCGTCATCTTAGAACTCACATCAGCAGAGATCGCCGACAAAATTATATCAGTTGCACACCAACTTAAAGGCTCAGGAATAAGCATTTTTCGAGAGCAGTCGCTTATGTTCCGGAAAAAAAGGCAAGCACTGTTCTCGTATAAAAACAAATTACTAGAAATCAATCCCAAAGCGAAAATACTAGTAAAAGGCGACAAAATCGAAATCAACAATCGCAGTTTTGTTTACAAATTTTCACGAGGACTTGCTGTCAAATCGCCGGAAGAATTGACATTTGTGGTGCAAATATTTGGTGACAGAGCTTATGAGTTCTTTGACAGCTACGAGGGACCGAATCTAAGTCAAGCTTCAGATGGGCCTTTTTCTTCTTCCCACCAACCACCGCGAGCGCCACCTGTGAGTCAACTCTGGAACTGTAATGCAGAACCAATGCTATAGGTAAAATCTGTCGTCTGCCAAAATGTATGTAACGTTCTTAATTTAAACATTTGCTCTTATAATATTACTGGCCTTAAAAGCAAGCTCTTATTATCAGATTTTTTTAAATATTTGCAACAATTTGATTTAATTATTTTATTAGAAACTTTTTTAGAAGAGAAAAACGAAAACCATTTTTATAAATATCTTAAGGACTTTAAAATTATGTTTTCACCAGCAACTAGAATCAGCTTACATGGAAGAGCCAGTGGGGGTATGTTATATGGGATCAAAAGAAGCTTATGGGGAACTTTTGTCAAATTTAAGACTATCGAAAACCAAATAACTTTTCATATCGAATGCAATAATTTAAATTATTATATAATTCCTTTGTACTTAAATTGCAATAACTGGCAACGCGACTTCGACAATTTAGTAGATTTTATGAGTAACTCCTCTTTGGAGAATGTTATGATCATTGGAGATTTAAATGCTCGAATTGGAAGATATCAAAATCCTTCGTTACATAATTTGCAATCACAGGGTGTGTTAGAAGTTGTTAGAAGTTCAAAAGATGAAACTTTTAACCGCAATGGTAGACTTTTAACTGAATTTTTTGAAAACTTTGGTCTATTCGTGTTAAATGGGGCAGCTAAAGGCGACAAAAGTGGCGAGTTTACGTATATAAGTGGTCAGGGACACTCAGTTATAGATTTTTGTGCTGTCTCGGGGAAGTGGATTTGTGCTTGCGAATCCTTTGAAGTGGCAATAGCCAATTTTTCGGCACACTTGCCTATAACAGTAACAGCCCATTTTAGCAACGTAATTCAGCAAAGGAACCAAATCTATCACAAACTGAGATGGAGTGATAACAATGCTCAACTCTATCGTTCCTTTTTAAATCGTCATTGCGTCTCGCTACTTCCTCAATCATCAAGCTCATCACAGCAGATCTGTAATAGCATTCTCGATGTTATTAAAGAATCAGCTCCTTTTGCAACTTCTCGTAACTATTCGTTTACACCTATCAACAAATGGTTTGATAATGACTGTAGAAAACTTCGTAGGCTGTCTTTCGTCTATCTCAGACTGTTTCGTTCAACTAACGCTCTCTTTTTTAAAAACATTTACATCAGAACTAATAAAGATTATAAAATTTTATGTCAAGAAAAAAAACTGATTACTTGAAAAAACTGGCAAGAAACTTAGAAAACTCCAAAAATTCTAAGACATTTTGGAGCACTGTTCGTGAGTTGAATGGATGTGATCATAGTTTGAAAAATACTCTCGAAGCTGAAACATTAGCAGCTCATTTTAAAACTCTTTTGTCAGCGGATGAGAGCCTTCTTACTTTTCACTATGCGTCACCAAATGCTAATATTGGTGAGCTGGATATCCCTATTTCTTTTTCTGAACTCGATTTCACTCTACGTAAATTGAAAAACAACAAGGCCCCAGGCATAGATGGTATCCCAGCTGAATTTTTTAAATACAGTACTACAGAATTTAAAAATTATCTTCTGATTTTCTTTAACAGACTGCTTAATGATGCTTGCATTCCCGAAAGTTTTAACGAAGCAGTTATCTTCGCGATTCTGAAAAAAGGAAATGCAAGTGATGCAGAAAACTACAGGGGGATTTCTGTTCTTAACTCAATTCGTAAGATATTTTCTTCTATTCTCTACGAACGGTTATCCAATTGGATTGAGAACAGTAATCGCCTAAGTATGTTTCAAGCTGGATTTCGTCCTGGATTTTCTACGAATGACCATATATTTGCCCTTACTAGTATTGCTAGAAAGTCAATTGAAAAGAAAAAAAAATTGTATTCCTGTTTCGTAGACTTTAAAGCTGCTTTTGATAAAGTGAATAGACAGGCTTTAATTTACAAACTTTCTTGTTTAGGTCTATCGCAAAAGTTTTTATTGATCTATTGCAATTTACTAACTAAATCTAATGCAGTTGTGTGGGATGGAGCGGAGTTCTCAGATTTGTTTGAAACGACTGCGGGTGTTCCACAAGGCTGTATTCTTAGCCCTTTAATCTTTGCATTATTTGTTGACGATATCTCTGACCTTCTTCCCGGGGGAGTACAAATAGCGAACGTTTTAGTCAAAGTCCTACTGTATGCTGATGATTTGGTACTATTAGCTGACAACCCTTTCTCTCTGCAGCTACAAATAAACAGACTTCAAACCTTTTGTGAAACCTGGGGCCTCCATGTTAACACTCAGAAAACAAAAATACTTATATTTGAAGCCCGTCAGAAAAGAAGATTGCCAGAAGAAAGTTGGTGTTTAGGGAGTGCTCCTATAGAAGTTGTACAAGAGTTTAAATATTTAGGGGTATTAATAACTTACAATTTGAATTTTGATAAACACACGAAGGCCAAAAGTAATGAAGCCAAACTAGCCCTAAACATGATGTGGCCCACTTTTTTTACAAACCAAAACATCGATTTGGCTTCTAAGTACCGAGTCTTTAATGCTACAGTTAATGCTTGCATGTGCTATGGAGTGCAAGTTTTCGGATTTACACCCATAGAAAACTTTGAAGCAGTCCATCGGCACTTCTTTAAACGTTTGTTTCGGTTGCCAACTTCAACGCCGAACTATGCTATTTACGTGGAGTCAGGCATAACTCCTATTTATATTAGAAACCTGAAGGCTAACGCGGATTTTATCACCAGAATAGTGAAAAGAAATAATAGTTGCCTTCATAAAATGATATTAACTAGTCTTCTCCGTACAAACGCCACACCATTTAAAGAATGGAATCAACTTGCTGCATCCCATGACATTATTCTTTCCTTAGAAGAGTCCAATGTTGATAATTGGCAAGAAAAGTTCGCAGAATTGATCGCCAAAGTTGACGAAAAATTGTATACCCAGTATATAGCGAGAGCAACTTTGTCCAGCTCTAGAAATATATATAAAAATTTAAACCACCAGCTGCTATCAAACGCCAACTATTTTAGTAATAAATATTCGTCCGAAGTCATTAGTACTATATTTAGAGCCAGAGTTGAAATATTGAATCTCAACTTCATTCCGTATCGAATCGATCTTCCTCAACAATGTAATTTGTGTAACAGAAGAGAAATTGAAGACATCTTTCACTTCATTGCAATTTGTCCAATACTTCAGGAAATTCGTCGGCTGTATTTCCAAGAAAGCTTTTTGTCATTACAACAGCTAATTGAAATTTTAAATGGAGGAGCAGGATGGCTTAGTTTATATAAATATTGCAAACACGCTCTCTCGTTCCGTAACAGTTTCTTTTAATTTGGCGATTGCTCGCATCCAGTTATTGCAAATTAATCTTATCTCATTTTATGTTGCAAATCATTGAAAATTGTTCTTGTATTTTGTGTTTCAAATCACCTAAAATTTAAAGGCTCATTACATTTTATGTTTCAAATCATAAAAATTGTTATTTATCGAAGCTTCGAAATTAATAATGTATTATTTTAAATATTTTATCTCCTTAAAATTCACGTTTAGTTTTTATTTGAGCTAAATTTCAAATAAAGCACTTTAGCTATTTTGAATTAGTTTTTATTATTTTGCACCATATGTGTTAGTTAAATCTTTTTTACACATTCCAAATTTATTATTTTTTTAATTTATCAGAAATGTCAAATCAGGCAGACGGCACGATTGCCATGTCATTATTCTAAAGTGAATTTTTTGTAAAACCTTTTGATGAAATAAAGAATCAATCTATCTATCTATCTCTCTCTAGTATATATGATTATATACACACATGATTTTCCGAAACCCCATAATTGTAAAACCGCAATTTTCGCGGATGATACCTGCATTTACTCATCAGATTCAATTGGTTCCTTAATTGAAACCAATCTGCAATCTGCTTTGAATTCAGTTGAATCATATTGCGATGATTGGAAAATAAAATTGAATGCTTCCAAGACTCAAGCTCTCTTTTTCACTAGAAAAAGAAAAGCCTGCTTCCTTCCAAGCAATAGCCTTCAGTTAAATGGGGTTCAAACTGAATGGAAATCGAGTGCCAAGTATCTTGGGGTACACCTGGACAAAACTTTGACTTTGCTTGCATATTCAAGAAACGCTAAATAAACTAAATATGACGATAAAAACCCTTTATCCATTTATAAATCGAAAATCCAAATTGAGTGTTGAAAACAAATTGTTATTGTATAAAGTTATATTCCAAAGCATAATGCTATATGGCTCTCCCGTTTGGGGATCTTGTGCTAAAAGTCATATACGCAGGCTGCAAATTATGCAAAATAAAATTTTAAAAATGATGCTTAATCTTCCCTGGCACTATTCTACGGAGGATCTCCATGAAGAGTCAAAAATTGAAAAAGTTGAAATTCGAATCTCAAAAATATATGAACGATATAAGGTTTCGTGCAGTTGCTCTGAAAATAACTTGATATTAAATTTAACAACTTAAGGTGTTGTGAACTTTTTATAACTTGTATCTATTTATTAATTTATTTACACAAATAAAATTACTGTGATAAAAAAAAAAAAAAAAAAAAAAAAATTTACTCATTTATTTATTTATTCATTTATACCCTTCTATTTATATTTATTTATTATTTATTTATTTATTTATTTGTCTATTTATTTATTTATTTATTTATTTATTTATTTATTTATTTAGTTATTTATTATTTATTATTTATTATTTATTATTTATTATTTATTATTTATTATTTATTATTTATTATTTATTATTTATTATTTATTATTTATTATTTATTATTTATTATTTATTATTTATTATTTATTATTTATTATTTATTATTTATTATTTATTATTTATTATTTATTATTTATTATTTATTATTTATTATTTATTATTTATTATTTATTATTTATTATTTATTATTTATTATTTATTATTTATTATTTATTATTTATTATTTATTATTTATTATTTATTATTTATTATTTATTATTTATTATTTATTATTTATTATTTATTATTTATTATTTATTATTTATTATTTATTATTTATTATTTATTATTTATTATTTATTATTTATTATTTATTATTTATTATTTATTATTTATTATTTATTATTTATTATTTATTATTTATTTATTTATTAAATTATTTATTATTTGTTTATTTATTTATATCTTTATTCGATCTATTTATTATTTATTTATGTATTTGTTATTTAGTTTTAGCTTATATATACGTTACTGTGATATACATATATACATTTATTTTTTTTTGTTTATCTTTCCATATTAATTTATTTAACTGCTTAATATATGTATAGTTTATACATTTTCTTTTTTTATGTAAACAACATTTTTTTTGTGATCTCACGGACCCACTTCTCTCTCCTCTGGAAAAATTGTATTTCATAATTAAATGAAGGTTTTTTCATGTAGCTTTTCCTTCTAAAACAACTTGAATCTGTGATAATAATATTGTATACTTTTTATAAGTTTTTCAGTAGTAAGGTAGAAAATACCATTTCTCTGTAAATTGTGCAATCTAGAAAAACGAACTAATTTATATAAATTCAGCTACAATAAAGATTTGTTACTGTTACTGTTAGGCGTATTAGCGTTGCATTCCAGTTAGGGGTACCGGATAAACTGAACTCCCAGGTTCCATTTGTGGATCACGAGTTTTTCTTTTGATTTTTTTTTGGGCAACCGTCCTTTGCAAAATTAGCAATTTGTAATTTTGGAAAAGGGGTCTATGCCAATTGATTTTGTTTGGTATTTGAAACTTTTTTTTGTTTTTGGCCGATGCGAAAGTAAAGATTGTAAGGTAGTTAAGTTTGATTTTTGATTGTATGAATATATTCTGTTTGATGGTTAAGAGAAAACTACCTACAGATTAATTTTCAGATATTTATTTCCACTTTTTTTTGTTATTATATATATAAAATTCCCAAAGGAGCTAGATATTTAAGCTGATTTTTGGTTAAGTTTTTTTCTGTATGTTACTATTTATTTCAAAATCTAATTTAATGCATGTATTTATATAAAAACAAAACAAAATTTATTCTTTGATGATTTCTTTCCAAATCCAAATTTAGCATGAGTAGATAA
This sequence comes from Platycheirus albimanus, assembly GCA_916050605.2. Lineage (NCBI taxonomy): Eukaryota > Metazoa > Arthropoda > Insecta > Diptera > Syrphidae > Platycheirus > Platycheirus albimanus. The sequence goes on from OU696696.1 coordinate 337,221,026, forward strand.
AGGTATATTTATAGTTATTGATCTTTAATAAAAGTTGTGAGTCACGTCAGAACCGATGAAACTTTGGAGTCGTTTGTTCTCGTCTTCACAGAGGACCATGGAGTGCTAAGGCATATCAGCTGGGGTGTGTAGGGATGGCTAAATTCCGTCGGTAGAGGAACAACTCAGCGGTTGAAATCGTAAGTTTTGGGGAATCTGAAAATATGGCCGTCTGGATTCCAGGTTGGGTGGGACAAGGCTTTGCTGTACCAACATCAGCAGCACCCCTGGATGTGGACCTGTAAGTGGTGGTGGGGAGCAGTTCAATGGCATGTTTTATGTTTTTGGAAGAGGTGAGGTCTGGCTGCGGGGGTAAGATCCCCCTCTATATCCGGCGAGTTAAGCTGAGCGACGCGAGCATGCCCTGGCCCCGTAGCGGACATTCTTTTCAGGTCCTTTGTTTTTTTTTTGCTTCATAGGGATTGAGTCGTTGATAGTATTGGTCCTGTATGTTTTTTTTTCTCAATTGGTATCCAGTAGCGCACCCAATCATCCATCCTAACTCCCTTATCCTGCCCTACCAGCCTTGAGTGACCAATACCTAATCTCCAATTCCGACCACTATACATCCCTATAATCCTACGTCCCCTCCTATTGCCTCATTTCAAATGGCGCCCAACGTATTGTGACCTATTTTTTTTTTTAATGTGCTGGCGATCTCCATTGGTCGTGTCGAACCAAATCGTATGTCTGACACAGGACAGCTCTTAAGCCGGCCTGTCTCATTGCGAAGAGGCGCTTCGATATTGCTGTGGCGACCGACAGCGCACCTGTCGTTGTGTCCATGGTTGCTGTCTTTGTCCGGAGAAGAGAGTCGGTATGTCTTCAGACGTAAGGCGATTACGCGTAACGTATGAAATGCGACGATTGCTCGTGACCTGGTATAGGGAGTAATTTATACGTCCCATTTCAGGTGGGGTTGTAGTCGGAGCAGGGGGAATCGTATGTCTTGACCAGGATAACTCTTAAGTATGCCTGGCCAACCGCGACGAGGAGTTCTTGCACCGGCCGCATCAACATCTGGAAATTGTCTATGTGTTAGGGTATAACTATTCCATAGAATGGGCATATTGTATTTGGTGTGGAGTTTGTAACATAGAGAAATAATACCGTTAGGTATAGAAAAGTATATATATTCTGACTCAGAATCAAAAGCCTAATCGATTTAGCCATGTCCGTCCGTCCGTCCGTCCGTCCGTCCGTATGTATACTCTCTAGAGGTCGCAATTTTTGAGCTAGGAAGCTGAAATGTGGCATATATAATCTTTGGTTCAAGAGTAAGGCTAAGTTCTTGAACCGGTTAAATCCGCGCAAAAAAAAAAAACGCCCACAATCGCCATTTTTGTTGAACAACCTCAATTTAATAAAATTAAATTATGTTTTTTTGTACAGTTACGATAAAAGCATAACGCTAAAACTTTGCACACGTAAGGTTTAGGTAAACTTTCTTCCAATCAAATAAAAATATTTCAGTTTGGGCCCGGCTTACGCCTATTTTTCATACAAAACCATCAATATTGTTTTTGTTGGAGCATAGTCAACTTTATTTAAAATCAAATATAATTTGTAATTATAACTATCTTACATAATCAATAGAAATGTATATAGATTGTATATTTTAAATTTAAACTTTGCGCCTTGTTTATACCATTCGCCATATTTTATTCAATATTGAATTCGCTTTAAATAAAATACATTTTAAACTTAACGAAAACTCTCTCTCCCCAAATATGTATAAAAACCCAGAATTCAAATAAAATTTTATGAATTGTATCCAACCCTTAGGGGAAACTCTGCTCGTTTTTTCTTTCGTAGTTTTTGTCGTTCGCTCGCTATCTATTGGTTTCTTTGTTGGCCATCCAGGAATACATTTCGTCGTTTTAAACAAGTTAATTTCTCGTGGTCGATTTTAAATCCTATTAGTTGAACCTTCGCAACCGTTAACAATCGGTTAACGCATCAACCAGGATCGTCCTATCCTTCGCTAAAAAGAATCGTAGAGATCCTAAAGTTGGCGGTCTATTCTGACCGTTCATTTTGGCGCCCAACGTGGTTAAAGCAAAAATCCACAAATTAACTATTGGAACCTTATTTTTGCGTGAAAGAAGTGCTTTACAGTGAAAGAACTAAAACAATCTAGTAACATTATCAAAAAAAAAAAAAAAACCGCCGCGTTTTCGGTTCGGTTTCGCGATTGCATAGTGTAGTCAGTGTAGGTGAAGAAAAAAGCCAACCCAAAAAACCCAGAGGACGGGGAATCAGCCTAACACCGAGGGAATAATCCAGGAGGAAAACCAACAAAAAGCTACAAAAAACTAAGTGGAAGATAAGTATAACATCTTCCACCCAGGTACGTTCGAATAAAAGTCTAAAGATTATTCAAATGTGCGTTGATAAATGCCACCAACAAATTATATAAAAATAAAGATTAACTTTGGCTTAATCAAAAATGCACCTTCGACATAATTTAGACCTGGATATTGCTATAAATTAAAATTAAAATTCGTATTATATTAAAAATCATATGAACAACATATTTCGTCATTTTAAAACAATTGCTTACGATTATTAATAAAGTTCAAAGCATATAATCATAAATACTTGAAACAAAACTCATCAGAATCATTTCGCTGGTGATCAGTATCCGCATGTTCCAGTTGGTGCTTTCTCTTGAAAATTTTTATTTAAATCCACATAGGATCCACTTTTCGCCCGCTGTACCACACACACACATTAACCCACTTTAAAAGCTTTCGCCTCAGTTTAAGTTTGAATTCAAAATTTTTTTTTTTCTTTCGCCACACTTTCACACACATTACACATACACTACATTTTGCATTCGATTCGTTGTTCTCGCCTCTCGCTCGATCGGTCGCTCGCAGCTTTCAATTTGAAGCGAATCCACATCCACAATCTTTAATTTTCAATCATTTCATAGGATACACACTTGATTTCATTGCATCGATCTACATTTCGCCCAAATCATCGCTCATTGGAATTTTTTTCGTCGTCTCGTCGTGGGAGATCTTGCTGCATGATCATTGCAATGAAATAAAGCTTTTTGGTTGGATTTGTTGTCTTCGTTAGATTTATCCAACTGTATGAATTATAACAATTATTCCTTGTGGATTCTTCTTCTTTATTGCTGTTTCCTGTTTCTGTTCAAAATTAATCTAATACATTTAATTATTGATTGATAATTTGAAATCATCTAGTTGGAATTACAGTTGCCACATTAGAAGTTATTTTCATCCTAAATTGATTTCTCCGGTGATTTAACTGCTTTCGTTTTGTGGTTGCTTTTTCTTTTGGAAATACACTTTTGTGCTTATTAATAAAAGCTTATTGGAATTTTGTCACTCTTGCTGTCAGGACATTCATACTATCGTTATCCTAGTTTGGTTTTCAAAATGACTGAACCAACCATTGAAGAATTAAAACAACAACGGTCTTCTACAAAAGGAAGCCTTACTCGTATAAAGAATCTGGTGGAATCCAAAACAAATAATCTCACATCAACAGAACTTGAATGCCGCCTGGGGATTTTGGAATCGTATTTTAAACAAATTTTGGTATATCAGACCAAGATAGAATGCTTAGATTCGAATGATACCGGCCGTGCTGAAATAGAAGAGTTGTATGTCATGACAAAAACTAAAATCCTTTCGCGTTTAGGAACTAATCGACGTACCAGTAGTGCAGCAGATGTGACTTTAGGTATTTCGCATCCAACAAGCCATCTTCCTAAACAACGTTTGCCTAGGTTTAGTGGAAGGTATTCGGATTATAAGAATTTCATAAACTCATTTAATAATCTCGTGGAAAATGATTCGAGTTTAACAAAAATTGAAAAATTCAATTACTTGTTGTCATGTTTGACTGATCAAGCCCTCAGCACAGTCAAGGCATTTCAAGTAACGGAGGAGAACTATACCAAGGTGCTCGATAGATTAAAAGAACGTTATGATAATGACTGCCTTATCTTCTTAGAGTATATTACAGAACTTATCGAACTTCCCAAGGTTCCTAAAGCCTCTGCTGCTTCATTAAGAACCCTAGTGGACAATATTTCTGCGTTGTGTAGTTCATTACTTTCGATAGGATCGTTTGAAAATATATGTAATGCAATAGTCATACATATTGCAATGTCTAAGGTCGATCCTGAAACTCAGTCCAAATACGATGAACAGTTGGACTATAAGAAGTTACCCGAATGGAAGGATTGTGCAGCTGTTCTCAACAAACGGTGTCAATATTTGGAAGCCAGGGATAGCAAGCAGCTTCAAACGGAACACACCCACAACTGGTCCCGCAAGCCAAAGACATCGTCTTCTCACCATCGCACACATCCTCAAACTTCACTTGCTATTAGTCAACAACCTTGTATAATTTGTAAAAACAAGGATCATATAGTCACAAATTGCTCAGTATTTATTAAGCTCCCTGTAATGGAACGATTCTTTACTGTGAAGAGGTTAGGGCTTTGCGTGAATTGCTTAGGAAAAGGTCACAACGTTTACAAATGTCCCTCGTCGTATAAGTGCAAGTCGTGCAGACAACCGCACCATAGTCTTTTGCATCGGTCCCAACCTACAGACACCGTCTCGAGAACGGAAGGTGAGGCATCCACTTCTGCTGCTGCACTTTCTGCATTGGAAAAAGATACCCTTCAAACACAAGTCATTTTGGCAACGGCGTTGGTTCTTGTCAAGGACTCATCGGGAAGTTATCATTTGGGCAGAGCTCTTCTTGATTCTGGTTCTCAAGTCAGTTTTATTAACGAACAATTCGCAAATTCACTATGTCTTAAGAAAAACAGAAAAACGTTGACATCGTGGGAATCGGAGTTACTGAGACAAAAATCAAACATCAAACTCAATCAACCATTCGCTCAAGGTACAACAACTTTGAGGTGTCTTTAGAATTTTTAGTCGCACCCTCTATCACAGGATATCAACCAGAAGCAGCGCTTAACGTCACAGGTTGGAATCTTCCACGGAATATAGAGCTAGCAGATGAAACCTTTAACCATCCTTCTCGAATAGATTTGTTGTTAGGTGCTGAAACATTCTTTGACATTTTGAAAGAAGGCCAGGTTAAACTAGGTTACGGTCTTCCATTGTTGCAGAGAACTTCGTTGGGCTGGATCGTATCAGGAAGATGCAAAACACATCAACCTTGTGAGAGAAAGAATCTGTGCTGTGTCAACATTGTGGAGGATTCTCTGGATGAATATGTTGAAAAGTTTTGGGAATTCGAAGAAATTCAAGATCATCGATCGAAGTGGTCTGAGGAGCAGAAGGAGTGTGAGAAACATTTCATGGATACCATTGAAGTTCTTCCAAGTGGACGGCTGATGGTTCAGTTGCCGTTCAAGAGGGATCCTAATTGTCTCGGAGCTTCTTATGACATCGCGTTTAGAAGATTTCTGTCCCTGGAGCGCAGGCTCTTAAAAAATGCATCTTTGAAAAGACAGTACGTTGACTTTTTGGAAGAGTATGAATTGTTGGGTCACATGTCTATCGTCAAAGATCTGGATTTAGATAAAACTCATTATTACTTGCCCCATCAATGCGTTATCAGACCTGATAGTGTGACTACAAAGCTACGCGTTGTTTTCGACGCATCGTGTCGTACATCGTCGCAGATTTCCTTAAATGGAATTCTAATGGTCGGCCCTACTATACAGGACGAACTGTTAATACTTTTACTTCGTTTTCGTATTCATAGATACGCCCTCACTGCAGATATTGTCAAGATGTATCGACAAGTCTTAGTAAACCCATCGCAAAGAAGATTCCAGTGCATTTTATGGAGAAAAAATGCACAAACTCCGGTACAAACGTACCAGCTGAATACCATAACATATGGTACATCGTCCGCCCCCTTTTTGGCAATTCGTTGCCTTCAGTACTTAGCTGAGAAAAACCAAGAAAGTTTAAGCCTTGGAGCAGCTGTACTTAAGTCTGATTTTTACGTCGACGACATGTTGACAGGAGCGGACAATTTGGACGAACTAAATCAAAAACGTAATCAAGTCGTATCCATTTTGAATTCGGCAGGATTTGGTCTTTCAAAATGGAATAGCAATCACCTCTCGTTTGTCAAGGAAGCTAAGGAAAAAGAGATAAAGTTGACTGACTCAAATCTAACTAGCACTTTAGGGATTGCTTGGAATCCCCGTTCTGACGATTTTAGTTTCTCTTATAAGCCTAATCGGAGCTACCCCAAATACACAAAGAGATCCATTCTCTCCCTTTCTTCTTCACTCTTTGACCCAATGGGTTTGTTAAGTCCCATTGTTATACGGGCTAAAATTATATTGCAAAAGCTGTGGATAGAGAAATTAGATTGGGATGCAACCATACCACAACCTATCGACATTGAGTGGAGTCAGTTTATGGAAGACTTACATTCACTTCAAAATCTTTCTGTTCCTCGATACGTTTTAATGGAAGACAGAAGAAGCTACGAAGTACATGGGTTCGCTGATGCATCCATGAAGGCGTATGGTTGCTGTATATATTTAAGAACCGTCGACACTTCTGGTTTAGTAGGCGTAAAGCTTTTAGTTGCCAAATCGAGAGTTGCCCCAGCTAAAAAGAAGCAGCTTCCTCGCCTGGAGCTTTGCGCAGCCCATCTTTTGTCAAAACTTTGGGTGAAGATTCAAAAGGTTGCAGATACCAACAACACTAAAACGTACCTTTGGACGGATTCGGCAATTGTTTTGCACTGGTTGGCAACGCATTCCTCAAAACTTAACACGTTTGTCGGAAACAGGGTAGCAGAAATACAGGAAACAACGAAACATGCCGTTTGGAGACATGTACCAACGCACGAAAACCCAGCCGATATAGTCTCTCGAGGCTGTAGGGTAGAGGAGCTGAATAACTCAATTTGGTTCAACGGTCCAGACTTCTTAGTTCAAGATGAGGAAGATTGGCCATCCGGCGTAGGGCCTATACCTCCTCTTGATGAATCTGCGTTGGAGTTGAAGAAAACAGTCTTGAGCTGTCAAAAACAAGAACAAAATCATCTCCTTGACACTATAGATCGATTTAGTTCATACACAAAAATTCTAAGAGTATTCGCGTACGTTGAAAGGTTCATTAGCAGAACCAGATACCCGAAGACTGCACGCAGTGAATATTTAACAGCTGAGGACTTAGATAAAGCATTACACACAATCGTTAACTTAATCCAAATAAAGTATTTCGCTGATGAAATACATAAAATTAGAACAAAATCTGAAGTAAAGGGGTCCATAAAATGGTTGAATCCTTTTCTTCAAGAACAAAATGGTCGTCCTTTGTTGAAAGTAGGGGGGCGTTTAAAGCACGCTGACATTCCAGAAGAATGTAAGCATCCACTTTTACTCCCTAAAAACTCCAGTTTTACCAAAAATTTAATTCGACATCTACACTTTTCAAACAAGCATGCTGGTCTGAAGGCTCTTGTAGCACTCACAAGACAACGATTTTGGATAGTAAATGTTCGAGAGCTAGCTCGTCAGACGGTTCGTCAATGTCCTCATTGTGTCAGATATCGTCCAAAATTGTATGGGCAGGTCATGGGAGATTTGCCTGCTGAACGATTGACTCCATCTCGTCCATTCACTTGCTGTGGAGTTGATTTCTGCGGTCCTATTTATACCCATTGCAAAATTCGTGGTAAAGTTCCATACAAAACTTATGTTGCAGTGTTCGTTTGTTTTGCTTCGAAAGTAGTTCATTTGGAAGCAGTATCAGATCTTTCAGCCGATGCTTTCATAGCGGCTTTGAAAAGGATGATAGGTCGTCGAGGTCTTCCAAGAGACATACATTGCGATAACGCAACAAATTTTGTCGGCGCTCAATCAAAACTTGTAGAATTGCGCAATATGTTGTTCAAAAAAGATAATCAAAAATCCATTATAAGCTTTTGTACTAATGCCACAATAAATTTTCATTTTATACCCCCCAGGGCTCCACACTTCGGTGGGATTTGGGAGGCAGCCGTCAAAGTAGCAAAGGGCCATCTCTACCGCAGCCTGGGAAGTGCTAAGCTAACGTTCGAGGAGTTGTCAACAGCACTGGTCGAAATTGAGGCAATAATGAATTCGAGGCCAATCACTTCCATGTCAACAGATCCTAACGACCTCGAATCTCTTACACCAGCACACCTGTTAATAGGGTCATCGCTGAAGGCGATCCCTGAACCAGCTCTGGAGGTTCCCCAAAATCAGCTATCTACAACGTTGGCGGCGAATTAACGCTGTCAAAACTCATTTTTGGAACAGATGGTCACGAGAATATGTCCAAGAGCTTCAAGGTCGAGCAAAGTGGACATCATCTAAGCCCAATATCGCCGTCGATAGCCTAGTCATCGTGCATGAGGACAAATTACCACCCCAAAAATGGCTCACAGGAAGAGTCACAAAAATCATTGAAGGCCCAGATGGTAGGGTCAGAGTCGCAGATGTTAAGACGCAACGAGGAGAGTTCAGACGCCCTATTCACAAACTAGCTGCGATCCCGTCTTGAAAGGAAGTCCTTCCAAAGGAGGCGGAATGTTGGAGCATAGTCAACTTTATTTAAAATCAAATATAATTTGTAATTATAACTATCTTACATAATCAATAGAAATGTATATAGATTGTATATTTTAAATTTAAACTTTGCGCCTTGTTTATACCATTCGCCATATTTTATTCAATATTGAATTCGCTTTAAATAAAATACATTTTAAACTTAACGAAAACTCTCTCTCCCCAAATATGTATAAAAACCCAGAATTCAAATAAAATTTTATGAATTGTATCCAACCCTTAGGGGAAACTCTGCTCGTTTTTTCTTTCGTAGTTTTTGTCGTTCGCTCGTTATCTGGTGGTTTCTTTGTTGGCCATCCAGGAATACATTTCGTCGTTTTAAACAAGTTAATTTCTCGTGGTCGATTTTAAATCCTATTAGTTGAACCTTCGCAACCGTTAACAATCGGTTAACGCATCAACCAGGATCGTCCTATCCTTCGCTAAAAGGAATCGTAGAGATCCTAAAGTTGGCGGTCTATTCTGACCGTTCAGTTTTTATAAAATAACAATTGTTATATTAAAGCGAAAAACATTAAATTTTGTGGTTCTTACTGGCACATAAACATCTTGTGTATGAAATCAAAAAAATTTATTTTGGGCGTGGCTGACGACCACTTTTCCTTAGAAACTATAAAAAAATAGTTTTTGTAAATAAACGGTATTTATAATTAATCCGCAAGCCAAAATTTTGCGTCTCTTAATAGAAACGAAAAGGTTTGTGTATGAAAAGAAATTTTTGAATTTTGGGCGTGGCTTACGCCTACTTTTCATGAAAGAACGAAAAACGTAGCCTTAAGAATTTAAGGCATTTCCAATGTTTAATTTAAACCTTTTTCCTTCCGTTCGTTATTTGAGAAATATATCTCTACATTTGGTTTTGTAAATTTTTTCAATACGCCCACTTTTAAAGGCGTGATTTTAGTAAAATACCTTTGTTCAGGCAAGATTGTTTAAAAACTACTCGGTTCAGCTGTAGTCTTACACATATGCCTAAATACTGAAAAAAGTGCAGTTAGTGCTTAAAATTTTTAAGACACGCCCACTTTTAAGGGGCGTTTCCGTCAAAAGTCGTATAATGCATTAATTTTTTTAACGTTTTTTAACTATCAGTCGCAGTTTTGAGGTAAACAGATGAACACTTGGATTTATATTCCTTGGTTACGTAGCAGATTGTGGTCCAATAATTGTTAAAAACACCTATAATCGCTATTTCCATTCCAAATCTAATTTTTAAAAATTTAAGTTTTGTCTTGTTTTGTTCAAATCGATCTGCAAGAATAAACTTGAATGTCACTGAGCTCATAGCAATTGCCTCTCGCGCACTCCTTTTTTTATTGCGCCAGCACTAATTGAACATCACACCGCATAAAATTAATTTTATTGAATTTTTTTCTGTCTGCTAAAGAAGAATTTTGTTTCTGAAACATCGGCTGTTTGCGGGAGGCAGACGCATGCACATACAAAAATATGGGGAATAGGGTATCCAACAGTTCGTTGCAAACGTACTGTAGCTCTCGCTTATGTTTTTATTTGAGAGTGTTAGAAATGAACCACATTCAGGGGAGAGATGATAATCTCAAGATAATTATACGAAGAAGATACTTCACTAAGATATTAATGAACGTAACGATTTCAAAGCTGAGTTATACACTTGTTGTAAGAAAAGAAAAAAAAGTGTGATACCGAAGACAGCCGCCCGAAGCACTCCGAATAACTAAATAAAAACCAAAAACAGCACAGATACAACCATTCAATTACAGTATTATAATTTTTTGCTTCTATAACACTACCCGAAGAAGGTTGATTAGAATAAATTGCCTTGAAGTCAGGTATATATTAAAATAAAAATAATAATAATTTTTCTAGTATATAAAACAGTATTTATTAACTAAACTTTACTCAAACAATCTTAAGATTAGGAGAGGTTTTCAGGAAGGTATAGAGGTAACTTATAGTAAGGCCTTAACATATAGATAGGGTGATTATATTATATTAGAGTGTTGGTAGTGGCGATTAGTAGTAAAAAGTACTTTTTTTCGATTACGCGTGAATAAAGTTATTAGATTAATACTTATCTGAATTTATGTTTACAGATAATTGGAAAGCGGAGTAAAGTAATAGTGTAGGATAGAAGCGAAAGTGGTCAAGAAAAAAATATAAATAAAAATTAGAGGTACAAGATTACCAATTTGTTAGCGTCACAGTTCACAGGTGACTTAATGAGCCTAAAAGAAAAAGATAAGGTTAGAAATATTAGAAAAATCTTGGAAGATAGAGTAGTTACCCGCTCTTTACGGACGAGATATTTTCCTTATTACAAATTTCGCGAGATGTCTACAATCCGGTCACCGATACAGAAAACCGGTACACAAGCTGGGAAACCACCAATGGTGCCAAATCCATCTCTTTCAGGAGCGGCCGGATCCTCTAGTGGGATGGGCAGCAACCCGCCAGCTATTCCACTCCCGTCTCCTTCAAGTAGCGCCGTCCTAGCAGAGAGGCAGGAGGGAATGCCACAGTTATTTTCAAACCCTGCTCCGGTAGTCGGAACAGGAACGGCGGCACTCCAATCAGGAATGCCACCGCTGTTTACAAATCCTCCACCATCAAGTGCGGTGAGCATTGCGGGTGTTCAAGGAGAAATGCCGCCGCGGTTTCCAAATCCTCCACCATCAAGTAGAGAGAACGTAGTAGATAGCCAGGAAGGGAACCTTTTGCTTTTTACGAATCCCCTTCCTTCAAGGGGAGAGGGTTCATCGACCAGCACCACGGACTCAGTACTTGCTCCATCCTACAGCTCTATCAGCGGATTAGAGCCAGCTAACCAAAACGAACCAAGAAATGGTGTTGCCGAGAACCTCGCAGAGCCTTTGAGTGGACCAGACAATAGACCGAGGACGATCTCAGCTGAAAAGCAGAATGAGGTGAGGTTCGAGCACTCTACGGATGAAGTTGGCCAAGAGGGGGCTATTGGAGCGGTTCCAGCAGAATTGCGATCCGTGATAAATTTAGCTGTTATAAACGCCTATGACTCGTACATAATCTCTACGAGAGGGAATGTTTCGGAAGCAGTAAGATCGGAAGTAGAAAGAGGATTCCTGGATTTTTTAAAAGAGATAAATTATGCCACCCGTCCAACCCCTCCAATAGAAGAGAGGATTTGTCAACGTAAAGCTCACTCTCCAGTGGATCAGAGGCTTAGCCAACCACCAAGAATTGAGATTCCAAGGACAGCCCACCAAGCAACGGAAGAGAGGACTACGGTTCCACAATTAACACCACGAGAGGATACCCATTTTAGAAGGGCCAGAGACAGTAGTCATGGAATCGACAACGGGACATCAAGGTCCAATCCACATGGAGGCATGAGAAATGCTCATGACAGGTACCAGAGTCAGCCGTACCATAACGCTCGTGTCTACTCGAATGGGGGTTTGCGGACGCCCATCCGGATAGACAAGTGGGGCGTGATTTTCGATGCTAAACCTCAATCGCTCTCGGTGGATGACTTCATTTTTCGAATAGAGATGCTGCAAAGCCAATACGATTGCTCATGGGGAGAAATCCTAAGGGACTTCATCCCTCCTACTATCAGGCACCGCTAGTGAATGGTACTGGCAGTACCAACGAACAAATTACCGCCCCGACTGGCCAGTCCTTAAGGATGCATTAATGCGCCAATTTCGCACCCGAATTAAGGTTTGAAGGTCTTACGGGACATTTGGGAACGAAAACAAAGCGCCTGGGAAACCAGTGATGACCTGTTTGCTTCGATTAATAAGCTACGTGCACAACTCAGGCTCCAAATTCCAGAGATGGAGTTAGTGCGGATAATAAAAGGAAACCTGAATGAGCATATCGGAAGGCTGGTGTACCCTCAATCGATATTTACTATGGATCAACTCAGAGTAGCGTGCAAGGAGGCAGAACATGCGTTTCCAACTGAAGATCGAGAGGGGCCAAGGCACCAACGTCCACCTGCTCGCTATGCGGTGCACGAGTTAGGTACCAATCCAGAAGAAGTGTCCATGTTGGAGGGACATATTGATGCGTTCCAACATAAGGGAGATATACCGAGCTGTTCTCGCGGATAGGGTGAACACAGACCGCCAGCCTGTTGGAACTGCCATGTGGTAGGACACTCGTTCATGGATTGCCCGTCATTGGTAAGGAACATTTTTTGCTACCGATGTGGGCGAGAGGGTGTTATTACGCCTAAATGTCCACAATGCCAGCCGGAAATACAGCTGCGGAACGCGAGGTCTCTGGGGGAAACGCGTTCTACTCAAACTCCCCAGGATCCAGCCAGCCGCAAGTAGAAAGGGGAACAGGGGAGTGGGAGACACGAATTACCATATTAGCCAAAAAAGAAACCGATAAGCAACCAGTTGAAGACATTAAGAAGATATATACATAGAATCAAGCCATCATGTTAGAGTTAAAGAATATAATGAGATTAGAAATAGAATATTTAACACCAAAAAAGGAGGAATTTCGAATAGAATACTGAAAGCTAGAAACCGATATAAGCTAAGACAACAAATAAGAAGTAGTATAGCGTCGACGGTAGTAGAGACTAACACTGACCCCCGGCCTTATGCCAAAGTCTTCATTGCGAACAAGGGAATTCTCGGTTTATTGGATAGTGGGGCTAGCGTAAGTATATTGGGAAAGGACTGTATGCGATTTGTAGAGACTGAGGGGATACACGTGCATCCCTATCAATCGGAGGTTAAGACCGCCGATGGGAAGAGACAAGCCATCGTGGGGAAAATTCAGGCGAAAGTGAGATACAAAGATTGCGAACACCCGATAACATTTTATTTAGTCCCGAATCTAGACCAAGAACTTTACTTTTTTTTTTTTTTTATATGATTTATTTATTTATTTATTTATTTATTTATTAAAAAAGAACTTAGTATTAAGATTTACATCTTTTAGATAACTAAGCTTCACAGTGGAATTAAATTATTGGAGCTTACAACAATACAATTCATAAAATTAAAAAAAAGAAAGCAACAAATTTATTAAAAAGAACAACAATTTTAACAATTAAAAAAATTTAATCAGTTTTTTTTTTTAGGACTTAGGAGTCGATTTTTGGAAGGCGTTCCAACTCGCCCCAAATGTAATTAGCGCTATATCGGCTCTGGAGGAAGACGAAGATACCGTGAACGCCCATGCCTTGACTCCTGAACAGCGAGGCAGATTGGAAGCGGTCAAGGCGCTGATGGAGCACGTCATCGACACCGGAGATGCGGTGCCGGTTAAGCAGCGCCATTACCCTGTTTCTCCAGCGGTACAAGCCGTTTTGTGGCAGGAATTAGACAGAATGCTGAAGCTTGGCGTTATCGAGGAGAGTGAAAGCCCTTGGTGTTCGCCCGTGGTGCTCATTAAAAAGCCGGGTGCAAACAATACCACCAAGTATCGATTTTGTTTGGATTCACGGAAAGTCAACGCGTTAAGTAAAAAGGATGCAAGCCCTCTTCCTCATATCGACGGACTTCTCAGTCGTCTACCCGATACCTACTTTATAAGTAGTGTGGACTTGAAGGAAGCATTCTGGCAAATACCGTTGGAGAAGGAGAGTAGGGAGAAAACTGTGTTTGCGGTACCGGGGAGACCCTTGTACCAATTTACGGTCATGCCCTTTGGGTTGTGCAACGCAGCTCAATGGCTATGCCGCCTTATAGACAAGGTCATCCCTGCACGACTCCGGGACCGAGTCTTCGTGTATCTGGATGACCTGCTCATAATAGCGCCGGATTACGAAACCCATATCGCTCTGCTGGAAGAAGTAGCCGAATGCCTAAGGAAAGCGAATCTTACCATCAACGTAAAAATATCCAAGTTTTGCTTCAAGGAGCTAAAATACTTGGGTTTCATCGTTGGTGGTGGGAAAGTGAAGACCGATCCTGCGAAAGTAGAAGCCGTCGTCGACTTTCCACTACCGAAAAACGCACGGCAAGTGCGAAGGCTGCTTGGACTAGCAGGGTGGTATAGACGATTCATAGAGGATTTCTCTAGCTTGACAGCCCCTCTGACTGACACGTTGAGGAAAAAGAATGCGAAATTCATCATGACCGAGGAAGCTAAAACTGCCTTCGAGAATCTGAAAAAGGCCCTCACGAGAGCTCCAGTGCTCACGCACCCAGATTTTTCGAAGAAGTTTTACGTTCAATGTGACGCTTCAGACTCTGGAATCGGAGCAGTCCTCTTCCAGAAAAACTCGCTTGGGGAAGAGTGTCCCATCTCTTATTTCTCCCAGAAGCTAAACGCATGCCAGCGCAACTACAGTGTCACGGACAGGGAGTGTATGGCCGCCGTGATAGCAGTGAAAAAGTTCCGGCCCTATATCGAGGGTATGGACTTTACTGTAATAACTGACCACTCTAGCCTTAAATGGTTAATGTCCATGAAAGACCTAAGTGGGAGGCTGGCAAGGTGGTCTCTAGAATTGCAATCTTATACCTTCGATCGCTGAACGTGGTGCCAGACACCCTTTCTCGGGGACATCTGGACGAGCTGGCGCTGGAGAAGGTTATACCGTGGCTTGACTTGGACAGTGAGGAGTTTAAATCAGAAGAATACAAGTCTCTACTGGATGTAGTTCGAAATCGTCAAGAAGAACTTCCAGATCTAAAAATTGAGGACGATTACGTCTACAAGCCCACGCTTCCGGTTGGGGCTAACGGTGCTCTAGTGGAGCATAATTGGTGTCTGTGGATTCCGTGTGGGTTGGCCGAAAGCCTAATTGCGAAAGCACACGATCCTCCTCAAGCAGCTCATGGTGGGGTGGCTAAGACACTCTACCGTCTCAGGCAGTATTTTTACTGGCCAAATATGACCGTGCAAGTGAGGCAATTCATGGGGAAATGTGAAGTCTGCAAACACTCGAAAGCGTCAAATTTTATAATGCGACCCACAATTCAGAGTAGTTTTAGTACGGATCGACCCTTTCAGAAACTTTATGTTGACTTTATAGGACCATATCCGCGTTCTAAATCAGGAAACGCCTATGTTTTTGTGGTCCTAGACCATTTTTCCAAGTTCGTGTTCTTGAAACCACTTCGTGCTGCCTTGTTTGGTAGTGTCATAGTCTTTTTAAGGGACATATTTAATATGTTTGGTGTACCACAAATTATCCATTCGGATAATGGTAAACAATTCGTATCTAAGGAATTTCAAATTTTTTTGAGAAATTATGGGGTGCGTTCTTTTCGGACGGCGTATTACTCGCCACAGTCCAACGCCTCTGAAAGAGTTAACAAGTCCATGCTAGACGCTATACGGTCTTACCTAAGACAGGACCAGTGCGATTGGGATGTGCATCTGAGCGATATTGCAGGCGCGCTAAGAAGTTCGGTACACTCAACTATCGGAGCATCGCCATATTTTGCCATTTTTGGCACAAATATGATGACGCATGGTAGCAGCTACGATTTAGTTCAAAAGTTAAATGCCGTGGCGGATGGGGAGCTGTTAATCTTGCCAAAGCAAGATAAGTTGCGGTTAATACGCTCTCGAATCAAGGACGCTATTTTGGAAGCGAATGAAAAAACAGCGAGAAAATACAATACCCGAGCTCGAGATGTAAATTTTGTGGCAGGCCAAGAGGTCTACAAAAGGAATTTCATTCTTAGCGACTCTTCGAAACGCCTAGCTGCGAAGCTCTGTCCAAAATATACTAAATGCCGCATCGTCAAAAAGTGTGCAAAAAATATGTACGATATAGAAAATTTGTCGGGGAAAAAGATTGGCGTTTATCACGCCAAGGATCTAAAGCAATGAAAAAGCAAACTTGATCCTTCTTTACTTTGACAGTTAGAAATCGAACCCTAAGCTAGAGTGAACACTTAATTCCGTTTACCTACTAGCCAGTCGAAAATACAAATGTTCTTCTTATTGAGCCGCCACGCCATAATAATAGGAATAATAAACAAAGCATCCGAACCGACCACCCACAATTTCCGCCCGGCGGGGAGTATGACGAGTATTGAGACACTACCTTTCATCCCAACGACCTGATTTTCAAAAATCTATAAGTAACACCATTTCTTGTTGGTGAAGAATCTCTTTCTCGTTCTTGATGTTCATCACGTCAAAAAGAATCGTTTGATCTGCGGACCGAAGCGTTATTTGTTGTACGCGATGATACCGTCTTTCTCGGTATGTTGCTCCCAACCTTCCCATGCCCATCTAACGTTGTTAGGTTGCATTATAAATCTTCAAATTTCAAGAACCAATTCCGAAATTTACCACACCCATGCATTTTCTTTTTGTTTTCTGTGGTAGTCCTTGTCCTCTGTCCGAGATTTAGCTATGAAATGTCTTTCATCTCTTCATGGGTGTGAAATCGGTATACTAAGAGATACCGATTGTCCACACCCATTCCACGCTAATGCGAAAGAATAATAAACTTAGTCAACACCATACCCATCTAAGAAAATAGAAAGAGTTCCTCAGAGATAAAAGTCTTTAAGGGAAGAACCAGAACCTATTCCCTGCAATGTATCGGAGGGTGTACAAATTCGAAGAAAAAAAAACCAAAGTCAAGAAAGGGAGGAATGACAAATGGGTTTGAGAAGGAGTGGTCAAATATAGGCAAGCCGATAGATGGCAATCGGGAAAAATAGGTTTGAATATATGATAAAGATTATAATAGCACCTAAAAGTAGACTACGCGTTAAAAGACAGGTATAGATTTTCAGATACAGGTATTTTGAATGTAGGTCATGTTATATGTTATGTCAGCTATACAGCGACATTGACTTGGTTAAGAAGCTGAAAATTCAGCGGCTTAGATGGCTGGGTCATGTGGAGCGTATGGACGAAAACGCTCCTGCTCGACGAGTCTTCAATTCCAACCCGGAGGGCCGACGCAGTTCTGGAAGACCTCATCTAAGGTGGCGCGATCAAGTGGTAAACGACCTCAACCAACTTGGTGTGCGCAACTGGAGGCCACTGGCTAGGGACCGGCCTAGCTGGCGAGGATTGTTGGTTGAGGCCGTGGTCCACAATGGACTGTCTGCGCCACCTTAAGTAAGTAAGTAAGTAAGGTCATGTTATTTCATTCACCTCGAAAACCCGCAAACCAGTGGATTTTCTAGTGGTGTGAATTAACGAGTGAGTAAGAAGGGGAAAAAGTCTGAAATCAAGGTCTGAAGTAGGTTAGTAGGACATTCAAAGTCAGATATTGCGTGTGGTAGGTACTCTACTAATCGGAAAGCAAAAAAAAAAAAAAAACGAAAAGACATTTTTAAATTTGAAACATATGTAATATGTATGTGCAAACTAAGTCCTGAAGTAAAAAGGACACCAAAAAAAATAAAAAGTGTAAATTACAATCCTAGAGTGCTTTTGTGATAATAAGTGAAATAAAATGCACGACTGGGTCGCACGAACTTGCTCTAATGAGTGACAGTGGTTTAGGGGCTTGAGATTTTGATAAAAATAAAATTTTCAAAATTCTTAAATAAATACTTAAACTAAAATGAGCTGAAAAAAAAGTACGCCATTTTATTTCTTTGATAAATTTGAATTTATGAGAATAAATTTATAAAAATCTGTGGAGCGGTTTTTGAGAAAAAAAGTTTTTTTTGAAAAACTTTTTGAAAAAAATTTTCAAAAAAAATTCAAAAAAGCGAGTTCATAGGTATTGAGCAAATACATTTATTTTAAATTTAAAAAAAAAAATTTAATAAGTAGTTTTCAAAATATTAATTTTTTAATTTTTTTTTTAAAATGCTTTTAAAAATACAAAAAAAAATATTTCAAAAATATTTGTATGCAATACAAATTGAGCTACCTACAGCTATATGTGTGTGAAATTTCAAAAGAATCGGTTGAGTCGTTTTCGAGATAGTCGAAAGCAAAAAAACCGGTCCTATGGAAAGTACCGTTCTTAGCCATTTTTTAAAACTTTTTTTCCAGCCATATGATTGGTCGTACCTAAAAAGCAACACTGATTTTTTTAAATCGAAATCGTTAGAGCCGTTTCTGAGAAAAATAAGCTTTAACGTAACGGTTGTATGGCAGGTACCGTTATTTTTTGAGCTAAAAAAAAAATTTCAATTTCTCCTCTGTACAATACCTAAAAAAGTCTATATACCAAGTTTGAAGCAATTCGGCCCACCCGTTTGGGCTGAAGGTCTCTATACATACAGACAGACAGACAGACAGACAGACAGACAGACAGACAGACAGACATACAGACGGACAGAATTTTTAGACCATCTTTTTTCGTCTTCGCTATCATCGTAATGTCATATTTGATTGTTATCTCAAAACTTTTTTTTTCGACGAATGCATAACTTGCCTTATAGTACCTATAATCGCAAGTAAAAAAGTCACGACATTGCATAAAACGAGAATTAGAGAGATTGGAGAAAAAAGAGGGTAAGTGGGGCAGCGACGAGAGATTATATTATTTTAAAAATTATTAAGACGGGTTTCGAAACAAAAATTTTAAACCTTGTTACTACAGGGTGGAATTTTGGTCAGGTTGTGGTCTCCAGCCATACCACACTGCCAAGCGCCAGACGGGCTGCACCAACTTGAGGAAACGACGAGTCACATCCAACACAATAAACGCGACCTGGGTGGTAGATATCAGGAAAGCCCGTGCTTTTCCCGGGCTTCCAAGTAAATTCTTTTATTCGATATTTCATGTCAAGAAAGAAAGAGATTAGAAGACGTAAAAATAAAGAGTCCAGCCACGAAATTCCCCCTTTACCCTTGAGTAAAGCCGCAACATTTACTAAGAAGAAGTCCGATTTTTTTTTTTTGAACCACACGAACTTCATCTGAGGCAGTCGCAACACTCAACAGATTCCCGTTCAATTCCAGTTTTAGTATCTACGTTTTTTTTTTTTTAGTTTTGTATTTTGTATATTATATATTTTTGGCGTGATATAATTTTAGAAAATATTCATT
Source organism: Platycheirus albimanus (assembly GCA_916050605.2). Lineage (NCBI taxonomy): Eukaryota > Metazoa > Arthropoda > Insecta > Diptera > Syrphidae > Platycheirus > Platycheirus albimanus. The sequence continues at coordinate 337,240,569 of OU696696.1, forward strand.
ATATTGTTTATAAGCTTAGGTTTAAGTTCTTGGCGGAAACCAGCGGTCGGCCAAAGTGAATTTTTTTTTTTCTTTGGTCTAATTAAGTGTCCAGGACCAAGTGGGATTAGGTTCGACCGACACCCCCGCGATTTCGTCAATTTGGAACCCCATAAGAATCTCCCAACAAAGAGCTCTCTGTAGGCAGGACTCCTTAGGGTTAACGGAGTAACGTTTTTTTTGACGCAAGGCGTATTAGCGTTGCATTCCAGTTAGGGGTACCGGATAAACTCAACTCCCAGGTTCCGTTTGTGGATCACGAGTTTTTTTTTGATTTTTTTTTTTCTTTCATTTTTCTTGGGCAACCGACCTTTGCAAAATTAGCAATTTGTAATTTTGGAAAAGGGGTCTATGCCAATTGATTTTGTTTGGTATTTGAAACTTTTTTTTTGTTTTTGGCCGATGCGAAAGTAAAGATTGTAAGGTAGTTAAGTTTGATTTTTGATTGTATGAATATATTCTGCTTGATGGTTAAGAGAAAACTACTTACAGATTAATTTTCAGATATTTATTTCCACTTTTTTTTGTTATTATATATAAAATTCCCAAAGGAGCTAGATATTTAAGCTGATTTTTGGTTAAGTTTTTTTCTGTATGTTACTATTTATTTCAAAATCTAATTTAATGCATGTATTTATATAAAAACAAAACAAAATTTATTCTTTGATGATTTCTTTCCAAATCCAAATTTAGTTTGAGTAGATTAAGGTATATTTATAGTTATTGATCTTTAATAAAAGTTGTGAGTCACGTCAAAACCGATGAAACTTTGGAGTCGTTTGTTCTGGTCTTCACAGAGGACCATGGAGTGCTAAGGCATATCAGCTGGGGTGTGTAGGGATGGCTAAATTCCGTCGGTAGAGGAACAACTCAGCGGTTGAAATCGTAAGTTTTGGGGAATCTGAAAATATGGCCGTCTGGATTCCAGGTTGGGTGGGACAAGGCTTTGCTGTACCAACATCAGCAGCACCCCTGGATGTGGACCTGTAAGTGGTGGTGGGGAGCAGTTCAATGGCATGTTTTATGTTTTTGGAAGAGGTGAGGTCTGGCTGCGGGGGTAAGATCCCCCTCTATATCCGGCGAGTTAAGCTGAGCGACGCGAGCATGCCATGGCCCCCGTAGCGGACATTCTTTTCAGGTCCTTTGTTTTTTTTTTGCTTCATAGGGATTAAGTCGTTGAGAGTATTGGTCCTGTATGTTTTTTTTCTCAATTGGTATCCAGTAGCGCCCCCAATCATCCCTCCTAACTCCCTTATCCTACCCTACCAGCCTTGAGTGACCAATGCCTAATCTCCGATTCCGACCACTATACATCCCTATAATCCTACGTCCCCTCCTATTGCCTCATTTCAGCTTTCATCTGCAAGCGAGTTTGAAATATTCGCGTCTGTAAAACATGGCTATAATCTAAGCGCAACTCTTGTATTACTCATTTTTACTTACTATCTTTATCTGAATTCTATTTTAATGCTAGTTCAACAAGCTTTTTTCCCCTTGAGATCATTTTAATCACTTACCCACTTACAAACCGAAAAGTTAAAATTCTCAAGACAATACTACACCAAACGTAAGTAAGACCAAACATTAAATGGCTCAAACAGTAAGCAGAAAAATCAATTTCAAAACAGTCAAATAACGCAAAATGCAGCGAACACTTGATTAAAGCATTCAAGTTGAAGTTTAAATATATGAGTTATCTACTTATTGCACACCAGATCGATACATAAAATCATGCGAAAACCAGCTATCTGAAGATATCTACTTCTTGCAGTGCATTTTCATCGATCGTTCTATTGGTCTGTTTTTTCACAGCCCAATAGATGGCAGCAGGTCCGGAAAACTAGTTATCTGTTTATTGCAGTAAAAACAAATCGGTTGAACGAAGCAGAAAACCCAGATATCTCAAAAATGAAAAAAATCGAGATAGCTTGTTCTTGCACTCAGGTGACGATATTTTCTTATAAAGAATAATATAACGTTTTTAATCGGAATAAAACTTATAAATTATAAAACAATGATTACTAAAAGTATATGTACAATTGTACATATAGTAAAAAGTTTGATGAATTATATCTAGTTTACAACACTCCACCTTAATTCACAAATAAACATAATTTAATTAACATGAACTATCTAAAAATAATAAATAAAGATTTTTAAAGAAAAAAGAAAAAAATCTAAATTATAAAAAAATTAACATGAGATTAAGCCCCTGTTCTTTAAACATAAAAAATTGTTTTTCTTTTGTATCACTTTTGGTTAAATTGTCTGCAACCATATTATCTGTGTCCAAATATTGCACTTTGATTGATCCGTCATTTATATCTTTTCCTTAACAAAATGATGCCGAATGTCAATATTTTTTGTTCTTAGCCTATACACTCGATTATGTGAGATATTGATTGCGCTTTTGTTGTCACAATTCATTTTTACTGAATCAATGTTCTCTACAAGTTCATTTAGCAGTTGCTTCGGCCAAATCGCTTCCTGTGTTGCTGATGATAACGCCATATATTCAGCCTCCGCACTTGATAACGCTATTGTTGGCTGACGTTTACTTGTCAATGAAATGGCTCCACCTTGTAACTTAAGTACATACCCAGTACACGATTTTCGACTTTCAATGTCCGATGCCCAATCTGCATCTGAAAAACCAGTCAAATTTGAGTTACCATCCCGTGAAAATTGAAGCTTGAAGTCTGAAGTGCCCTTTAAATATTTAAAAATGCGCTTCACAGCATTCCAGTGTGCTTAATTATAGAAAACTGCCCACAGCTCCTTAGTATGGTGTATCTTGCATTTCTTTGATTTCGTCTGGTGTTTTTTCTGTCATGTCCTTTGTTAATTTTTGAGTAAATTGTCGGTGTTTTGATAGGGTGACAATCATTTATATTAAATTTTCCAATAATAGTTTCGGTACATTTCTTTTGGTCCAGTGCAATAATGCTTTTTTATTATCGAGTGATTTTCATTCAAATCCAATGACTTTTGCTTCCCGCAAGTCCTTCATACTAAAATTCTTTATTAAACTAGATTTAATTTGATTTATCCATCCCCTTTTAATTGAAAAAATAAAACACCATCGGCATAGACTGCTACAAATATCATATGGCCTTCTTCACGCCGAAAATAGATACACGCATATATTTCAAAACGCTTGTAACCACTGTTCAACAAAACTTCATTTACCTTTATGTTCCACTGTCGACTTGCTTGTTTCAACCCATAAATTGACTTTTTAAGCAAACAAACTCGGCCGCTTCCATCATCGAAACCTTCAGGTTGTTTCATAAATTTGGTTTCGTTGACGTCGCCTTGTAGAAATGCTGTGATAGCATCCATTTATTGAATATCTAAATCATATTAAGCTGCTAATGCCATCAACAAACTAATCAATGAGTATGGTAAACCGGGGCACATTCGTCAGTGGGCACATTCGGCAATGCAATTTTCACTAAGAACGCTGATGTGTAAACTCAATGCTGAACGCTACCTTCTGGAAATTCAGAGGTTGCTTTGTAATTTGACAGTTCTAGTTAGTTGGAAAAAAAGTTAGAAGTGATTGTTTGTTTTTTTGCTCCTGGCTGCTATTTTTGACTTCACATAAGTAAGCAATTTTTAATAAAAAAAAATTTTGAAAACGAGAGAGATAGTGTGTGAATAGTGGTATCAAGTTTTTATCTTTAAGTTAAATAGCACAAACCTGTGCAGGTTTCATGTCCATTTGTTAATCAGCCTGTAAAAAGAAATTTAAGACATCGGGGTACATTCGCCATCCGTACAAGGGGCAGATTCGGCGCCTGACGGGGCACATTCACTATCTGCCGAATGTACCCCATAGTGAAGTATTCAATAGTGAATTATAGACAACTATTTTAAAATGTCTGCCGAACATGTTTTAATGATTTTTTGTGTTCAAATAAAGGGAAACAAATAACTATTTATGATATCGCCAAGCTGAGTAACCATCCGTTTCTGAGAGCGTTTTCAGCGGAAAATATATGCAGTGGATTCAGAACTACTGGAATATATCCTTTTAATTCCCAAGTTTTCAAATCGGCAGAGTTTTCATTGGATTTGTTAATAGAAAATGAAAGGGATGAAAACGTTACAACAACACAATCATTGTCACTAGAACAAATTCAACCAGCACCAATGCCTAGTATCCTATGACCTGAAATGATACATCCAATTCCAAGGAGCGGATCTTCTCGAATTTTAACAAGCTCCACAGAAAAACATTGGGCGGAAGAGAAAAGATTGTTTAAGCAAACTCAAAAAGATAAGAAAAACATCGAAGCAGTGAAAAAAATTGTGCAGTTTTCATCGAAACGTAATCAAGTAGAGGAGCAAAACAAAAATGAAAACGGTTTACGTCAAAAGAAAAAACCAATGGAAGCTGAGTCTTTAGATGAAAGTGACTTTGAAATACACTACGCTGAGTCAGACCAGTCAGATGGTGCATTTATACAAGACTCAAGTTGTAGTGAAACTGAAGAAACGCATGTTTCCAAAAATAATTTGACAGATGATGACGCCTTAGCTGTGGGAGACTACGTTCTATTTAAATTAAATGGAAATGTAAAAAAAACAAACCTTTTTAAATTGGCGAAATAATTGACAAATTTAGCAATTTGACTTTCAACGTAAACTTTCTCCGAAGATCTGGCATTTCATCTTGGGTGTTTGTAGAACCCCAAATAAAAAAAACATTTCCTTAACACTGAAGAGCGAAGTCGAATTAAAACTTCCTCGTCCTACCAATCCAGCATCAACATCTAGATCCCGGACTAAATATTGCTTTGATATCAACTTGACACACTACTACGTCAAGTAACCACTTCATGATTGTGTGATTTTCTTCATAGTCTTATTACTTTACTTAATTAATTGATTTCTTCCTTTTTTCTGCGATAAGGTGTTTTTTTTTAAATAAAAATTAAAATTTCCCTATTTGACATAATTTGTTTTTCAGTTTTGATGCAAAAGGCTTTTGTGCCGAAAGTGCCCCCAGCTTGGACGAAAGTGCCCCGTATCGGGGCACATTCGGCGAAACGTCTTTTTGTTTTTAAATAAAAAAATAAAATATAACTTGACGTTGAATACAAAAATTTCCTGCTGCAGATTAAAGACAAAATATCAGCCTTTTATACAATGCTTTAAACTTTTGAAAAAAATCAATAATTTGGTTCTTATGGTACTTTGAAATTTTCGTGACGAATGTGCCCCGGTTTACCATATCGTACAAAGGGTGAGAATGTTTCTCCTTAATCGATTCCTGCACGTTGACTGCATCCTTTCGCAACAAATCTTGCTTTGTATGGAACATTATTTCCATCCGAATCAGTCATGATTTTGAACACCCATTTTGAGTTGACCGGTTTTCTTTCTTTTATTATCCATCATTCTTCCATTGCCCGCCTCCAGTCTTTACTGTTTTGACATGACATTGCTTCGGTAACAGAAATGGGTTCATTGATGTGATCATGTACCAAATATTGAACGAAACCAGGTCGATGATATGAGGGTTTTGGTCGTTCTGATCATCTTCATGTTGCCATTGTGTTCATACTATTATTCTCCACCTCAACATGAGAAGATGTAGCAGATTTGTAATAGAATTCATCGTTATCGTTCAAGACTATTATCGCAACATCATTTTCTCTAGGTGTATCATTTTTAACAGTACTTATCAGATTATTTGATTTCTCTTAATCAGGAACTTTTATAGTTTCATCGATGGAATTGCTTGATTCCAAAAATATGACATCCCGGCTTATAATGACTTTATTTGTTTTTGAATACATCGAACGATATTCTTTGCAGTGGCGATTCCTGGCGTCCAATATTAGGTTGGCTACACCAAGGATCCAAAAGCAAAGTAAAAAGAAGCAAATTTATACGTATAAAAACGAATTTATTATTTATTTATTTTCATTTGTATGAAAAACTTTTATACTATATTTGAACATAAAATCAATCCGTCGCTCAATCTTCTTAAAATGTTCAATGCCGCGATCGTAAAAGCTTAGTTTTCTCAAAAACCGCTCTAACGATTTTAATTTAAAAAAATCACTGTTGCTTTTCAGGTACGAATAATCATATGGCTGAAAAAAAAGTTTTAAAAAATGTCTAAGAACGGTTTTTGTTTTCGATATCTCAAAACCAGCTGAACCAATACTTTCAAAATTTCATACATATGTATGTATATTAACAGCTGGTCAAAAAAATAGGTGCAATTATTTTTTTTATATAAACTTAGTTTTTTAATATGTTTTGTTTATTTAAATATTATTTTAACATAAGTTTTCATTGGACTATCAATACTTAATGAAATATTAATATTTAAGGCTTTTAAATTAAGTAATTATAAATTTTATACAATAAAACCGACGGTCTAGACATTTGCGCTTGGACAAAAAAATAGGTGTGTCTTCCTAAATTATGAATAATGATAGTTTGAATGCAAAATTTGTTGTATTTTATAATAATTTTCGTTTACGATTCTCTTATAACCCGAGTATACGACATTGTTATCCAAGACTTTTTACAGTCAGCGTGGTATTAACTCTACAAACTTTTGGCATCTTTCTTGGGGTATAGAATACCATTCACTCTGAACAGCATCCCACAATCGGTTCCAGTTTGGAAAATATTGGCATCCTAGTTTCCGCATAAGCTCATTCCTCAAGTTCTCAATCGGGTTGAGATCTGGGATTGACTTGGCCATGAAACAATTGAAACTTCTTTCTCTCGATACCACTCTTTCACAAGATTTGCCATATGTTTCTGATCGTTATATCCTGCTGAAAAATCCATCGGAGAGTCATGTTTTCTTCGGCAAATGGAAGCATGATATCTTCCAAAATATCCCTATAACCTTATTTGGTCAAGATGTAACTAATACGGAATATAGGAATTAGGGCCCACACCATACTAGAAAAAACGGAACCAGACCATAATATTTCCTCCTCCGTGTTTAATCGTCCTTTGGGTATAGCGAGGGTGATAGTCTTTTCTTGTTGGTCGCCTGAAATACGCCCAGAATCTGATGAGAACAAATAAATTTTTGTTTCGTCACTCCAGAGGATATTGCGCCATTTTGTGGTCCTTCAGGTCCGCTCCAATTCTATGGCTAATATATAAAATTTAATCACACCTATTTTTTTGACCAGCTGTGTATATGTTGTCGAGTTGTCGGCAACTTAATTTATACTGCAAGAACGCATACCTATACATTTTTAAAAAAGCATTTTTTTTTTATTTAAAAATTAATATTTTGAAAACTGCTCATTAAATTTTATTCAAAAATTGGAAATAAATGTATTAACTAAATGTCTATTAACTGGCGTTTTTGAATTTTTTTTGAATAATATTTGCAAACATTTTTCAAAAAAAACTTTTTTTCCTCAAAAACCGCTCCACAGATCATAAATTTAGTCTCATAAATTGAAATAATCCGAGAAATAAAAAGGCGTCCTTTTTTTCAGCTCAAATTACTTAAAATATTTATATTATGTATTTATTTAAGAATTTCGAAAAAATTATTTTTATCAAAATCTCAATCCCCTTGACAGAGCCTAGACCACTGTCACACATTAGAGCAAGTTCGTGCGACCCAGTCGCGCATTTTATTTCTAACTAGCTTTTGCCCGCTACTTCGTACGCGTGGATTTTAGAATAAAGTAGGTATCTCAGTATATATTTTGTTTATGCACAACCGGATCAAAATGGGGGGTATGCGGGGTATGAAAGCTATAAAGTCAGCTCTACAGCCGTAAGATTTTTGGCTTCTGTATAATATTATTTCGAAGTATCATAACGGTTTAAATTGCAAAGTTAAGTTAAGAGGGTTAAGTTCTGAAGCAATATACGAATATACCTAATTGGAATGCCCACTTTCAAAACGATGCTGCGCGCCGATACTGCTATTTATTGCAGCTCCGCTTCATCAGTTTTGGGCGTAAGTATTGCCATTGTATATATAAACTATAGTATTCCCACTTGAGGTGCGCCATCTATCGACGAAAAACTAAGCTCGAGAATAGCATGGGAAGCAACAACAACAATTTCCACCATTTTAATTGTTGTTGTTGCTTCCCATGGTATTCTCGAGCTTAGTTTTTCGTCGATAGATGGAGCACCTCAGGTGATAGTACTATAGTTTATATATACAATGGTATTGCTCGTTCACCGTTCTTTATGGTTACATTATTTTTCGATTTCTGCTTTCGCTGAATTAGGCATTGTCTATATGGTGGTAAATAGCGCCATCTATGATATTTTTGATGTAACTTCTATTCAGAACGACTAACTTATTTCTATTCATGTATACGTAGGTAAGTGTGGCGCTATTTTATTATGTAAGTGAGACGCTAACGTCCTTAAAATCTTTCAATTTTGCGTTAAGTTCATTGAATAACGTTCGATTGCAGCAATATTAAAAAAAACAACCAGAATTATATATTTGCCTGCGATCAAATATAGCCTATATTTTAAGTTGGCGTACTACCAATATATCTGCGAAAACCGCATTCAAATCCATGCAGTAGTTTTTGCGTGATGCGCGTACAAATATACAGACAGACAGACAGACAGACAGACAGACAGACAAAAATTCTAAAAACGGTTGTTTTGGCTTCTGTGGGTCTAATAGAGACTCCCCATATTAGTTTTGCATCTATATCTTCAATGTACAGACATCGACCCGTTACAATTTTATTATATGTATATAGATTTGCTCAAAAAATTGCTTGAACGATATTTACTCAACTTTGTTACATAAGGTAAAAAAAAACTTCATTTTGTTAGTTTTCGGCTCAAAATGATATGAACGGAAATCAGGTTATAAAGGTTTTATTAAACTGGACAAAAGTGGACAACCACATTAACGAAATGGTTCGCACCTTTTATAGCACCCACAAGATTGCACCTATGTTTTAAAGATTAAAGGCTTAATTGTAGCTACCACATATCGAACCCTTCAGTTTTAAGAACAAAAATTTAAATGTTTACCAAATTTCTTAAAAATGGTTTAAGCAATTTGTATGTACTTTGTAGGTGGGATTACTACCTTATCCAGAGTGACAGAATTTAGAAAAGACAAAATCTATAAAAAAAAATAAAGAGAGATAAAATCTAGAAGTAGAAAAATCTACAATATGGAAAAATCTAGAAAGATGGAAATCCAGTATCTAGAAAAAAAAGTACTCAAAATTTTTTTTATTTAGAAGAATTCTAAATCTAGTATTAATATTAATTCTAGATTATGACCATTCTAGATTTCTTTTTCTAGATTTTGGATTTTCGAGATTAAGAATTCTAGATTTTCCTAATTCTAAATATTTTTTTTCTAGATTTTGTTGCTCAAAATTTTTTTTTCTAGATATCGTGGTAAAGGGTTTACGTATTTGTTGGGATAATTTTCTTGATATCTAACTGCGTTCTTTTGTTTGGGCTAAGAATTCAAGTAACGGATATCTGATGTATAGCAGTAGCTTAATTCAATTAGACGTCTTTGTATAACGCAAATAACGGTAAAATTAACGTATCTTATAACACTGTCAATATGCTCGAAATGCGCGACAAAAACACTTCTTAAACAAATATTTTGAACTTCCTTGCATATTTTATACAACGAAGAGTAGTTTTTACTGCTCAAAAATCATCTATTGCACCCACAGATCAAGTATGTGCGACAAAGTCGTGCATTTCATTTTAATATAGACCCTACATAGTACTTAATACTTTTTGCGAACCTACTTAGATTTTCCTGGCAACCTGCTTCCTTTTCTAGGTTTACATTTTCAACCCTGCTTGTGCTTTGCCAATGATGCGATGGCTGGCTAAGTTTTTATTTGCTTTCCTTTCACTCACCGTTCGCAGTATGGCTATTATTTTGAGCATCGATTTTATGCTTTAAAGGTGGAATAAAGTGGCACACGAGGGGTAAAGGGAGTTTGCATACGATTTGAATTAAAATATGAATGTGTCATTTCCAATGCCATTCTAGATCGTAAACCGAAAGTATGCGAAAGACGAGAAATTTTGCATGGGAGTAAAAAGTCACGAGATTGCTGCGGTTAGTTTTATTTGAATGAAAAATGTTTTGTTGTAATTAGGTTAACACATGGGTTTTTAAAAAACTCAATCAGGTTTTTATTTGTATTTTGTACGCAAAATATTATTTCATGATACATTTAATATGAATTGCATTTAGGTATCTATTTTTGGGTTGGCACAGCCAACCTAGCCAACTGAGAGGAATCGTCACTGATTCTTTGGTACCTTCACAATAGCCAACGAATAAATGTTCAACCGATTTTCTAGCGTTTTTGGTCAGGAACATGCACCATTGTAGAAGATCCAAATATTCGCAAATGAACCAAATTTGGTTTAACTCCTGACCAAATTTCAATCGGTGACTTATCTGCAAATACACGCTAAGATGAGCGATTCTTAATGTAAGTTGCAGTTGCTATTGCTTCAGCCCAATATTTTGTATCCAGATTTGCATTAGTAATTATGCACAAAGCTCGCTCTGTTAAAGTTCGTATGGTATGGTGGTGTATATGGTGTTGATGTTTGTCTTTCAATACCACAGCTCGAAACAATTTTTCAAATCCAAAATTCCATTATCTAAACGAAATTTCTTCTGTTTTTGTCCAGTCTGGTTTTCCACAAACTCACAAAATTTTTCATAAGCTTCATCTTTTGATTTCAAAAAATATGTAAATGTCATTCTGCTGAAGTCATCAACTAAAAGGAAATAATATCGACTAAAAGGAAATAATATCGCCAAGTCTGCATGTACAACTTCCAAAATTTAATTTGTTCTTGTCCCAACATGATTGAATGGAAATCTGATTTGCTTACCCTTACCCTGTAAACTCATTACGCAAACTTGATTGGTTTTGTCATCAGAAAAAGTTACGCCATTTACAACTCCTGCTTTCATTTTGTTTGATATTAATGTGTCCAGTCCAAGTCTTCGATGCCAAGTAAGAACGTTATTGTTCAGTTCCACAGAACAGTCTTTGTATAAAATTCATATTCAAATACTTTTTTGCTTCACATACTGTAATGCCTTTTGCACTTTCATAATATTCATAATATAAAACTTAGCTGTAGTGCCATCTGCATTCTCAGCATTAATTTAATTTTCAACCAATAATATAACAAAACACCTTGCACACTTTAATTACTTTTAAATTCACTTTTTCGTTTATTCGGTATTATTTGTCACATCAACCAAATTGTAAATAAATATAGACTAAAGCTAAGTGTACACGATTGCCATTTCTGACAATCATTGTCAGATCTGCAAACGTCTAACAATGTGTGAAAATGAGCTGAAAATGAGCTGAAAATTGAATTTGTGTGTACACGGTTTGCAGAAATAAACAAATGTCTGCAAATCTGTTGCCAAATATTTGGCTGACAATGTCGACAAACTAATTTGGCCAAATAGCTGGCAATATATTTGCAAACATTTGTAGATTTTCTGCCAACCGTGTGCACACCAAATTAATTTTGGATCTGCAAATTAATTTTTTGCAAATGTCTGACAAAGAATAAATTTGCAAATGTTCCTTAAACTGCACCTGCAAATTTATTCATTGCCAGACATTTGCAGAAACGTCAAAAAATGAAAAAAAAATTGGTGATCTCCAAATGAATTTTGTGTACACACGATTGTCACATCTGCAAATTAATTTGTCTTCAAAATGATTGATGAACACATTTTTCTGCAAATTAATTTGGTGTGTACACGGTTGTCAGCTTGCTTGTACACGATTGCCAGAATCTACAAATTAATTGGCAGATATTTGTCTACAAATTGGGAGCCAAACAATTTGTCTTCAAATTAATTTGGTGTGTACACGATTGTCAGCCATTCGAAACAAATTTTCCACTGACAGATCCGGCAATATTTGAAGACCTGGCAATCGTGTACACTTAGCTTAAGCATATTTGTAAGTATATACAGGGTGATTCACGAGCGTTGTGCCAAAAAGCTAGAGCGTGTAGGATGGGTTGAGGCAAGAAAAAAATCGTATGGGAGGGGGGGTCTATTCCCCTCCGTTTAGCCGGGAGGGGCAATTTTCTAAAAACATGACCTTAATTTGAAAAAAAAATTATTAAAAAATAACGGTAACTCTTACAAGGCCATGCTATATGCTATGCTTTTCTTCAAAGCTTTCTATGTATATTTTATACTAAGTTTAATAAATTTCGTAAGAGCCTTTTTTAAGAAAATTAGAAAAAACGAAAAGATTTTGGCTAAAACCTAGTGACTCGTTGTATTATTTAGGAAGTACCTGAGCCGAAAATTAATAGTATTTTAAAAGAAATAGTAGTATACCGGTCTTTTGAAGCCTTCGAAAATAAATGAAAGCATCAACATTTCTGTTTGATCATTAAATTTTATTTTTACTTGCGATTATAGGTACTATAAGGCAAGTTATGCATTCGTCGAAAAAAAAAGTTTTGAGATAACAATCAAACATGACATTACGATGATAGCGAAGACGAAAAAAGATGGTCTAAAAATTCTGTCCGTCTGTATGTCTGTCTGTCTGTCTGCCTGTCTGTCTGTCTGTCTGTCTGTCTGTCTGTCTGTCTGTCTGTCTGTCTGTCTGTATGTATAGAGACCTACAGCCCAAACGGGTGGGCCGAATTGCTTCAAACTTGGTATATAGACTTTTTTAGGTATTGTACAGAGGAGAAATTGAAATTTTTTTTTAGCTCAAAAAATAACGGTACCTGCCATACAACCGTTACGTTAAAGCTTATTTTTCTCAAAAACGGCTCTAACGATTTCGATTTAAAAAAATCAGTGTTGGTTTTTAGGTACGACCAATCATATGGCTGAAAAAAAAATTTTAAAAAATGGCTAAGAACGGTACTTTCCATAGGACCGTTTTTTTTGCTTTCGACTAACTCGAAAACGACTCAACCGATTATTTCGAAATTTCACACACATATAGCTGTAGGTAGCTCGATTTGTATTGCATACCAATATTTTTGAAAAATATTTTTTTGTATTTTTAAAAGAATTTTTTAAAAAAAAATTTAAAAAATTTATATTTTGAAAACTGCTTATTAAATTTTTTTCTAAAAATTTTAAATAAATGTATTCGCTGAATACCTATAAACTGGCGTTTTTGAATTTTTTTTAAAAAAATTTCTCAAAAAGTTTTTCAAAAAAAACTTTTTTTCTGAAAAACCGCTCCACAGATTTTTATAAATTTATTCTCATAAATTCAAATTTATCCAAGAAATAAAATGGCGTACTTTTTTTTCAGCTCAAATTAGTTTAAGTATTTATTTAAGAATTTTGAAAAATTTATTTTTATCAAAATCTCAAACCCTTAGACCACTGTCACGCATTAGAGCAAGTTCGTGCGACCCAGTCGTGCATTTTATTTACTTGCGATTATGGGATTTTCATATAGGACATAATAAGAATAATTTCAGAATGCTATTTTTACTTGCGATTATAGGTACTATAAGGCAAGTTATGCATTCGTCGAAAAAAAAAGTTTTGAGATAACAATCAAACATGACATTACGATGATAGCGAAGACGAAAAAAGATGGTCTAAAAATTCTGTCCGTCTGTATGTCTGTCTGTCTGTCTGTCTGTCTGTCTGTCTGACTGTCTGTCTGTCTGTCTGTCTGTCTGTATGTATAGAGACCTACAGCCCAAACGGGTGGGCCGAATTGCTTCAAACTTGGTATATAGACTTTTTTAGGTATTGTACAGAGGGGAAATTGAAATTTTTTTTTTAGCTCAAAAAATAACGGTACCTGCCATACAACCGTTACGTTAAAGCTTATTTTTCTCAAAAACGGCTCTAACGATTTCGATTTAAAAAAAATCAGTGTTGGTTTTTAGGTACGACCAATCATATGGCTGAAAAAAAAATTTTAAAAAATGGCTAAGAACGGTACTTTCCATAGGACCGTTTTTTTTGCTTTCGACTAACTCGAAAACGACTCAACCGATTATTTCGAAATTTCACACACATATAGCTGTAGGTAGCTCGATTTGTATTGCATACCAATATTTTTGAAAAATATTTTTTTGTATTTTTAAAAGCATTTTTTTAAAAAAAATTTAAAAAATTAATATTTTGAAAACTGCTTATTAAATTTTTTTCTAAAAATTTTAAATAAATGTATTCGCTGAATACCTATAAACTGGCGTTTTTGAATTTTTTTTAAAAAAATTTCTCAAAAAGTTTTTCAAAAAAAACTTTTTTTCTGAAAAACCGCTCCACAGATTTTTATAAATTTATTCTCATAAATTCAAATTTATCCAAGAAATAAAATGGCGTACTTTTTTTTCAGCTCAAATTAGTTTAACCCTTTCGCACCTGTTGGGCTACATATGTCCCACTCAATGTTCAAACAACCCTAAAATTTGAAATACACTACTGATTTGGGTGAAATGTGTCCCAGTTCGTAGTTTAACCTTTTTTAACGGTTTTTTCATATAAGAATTGCAGCTGAGAGTATATAAAACAATCTAGTCACCTTTGTAAAATTACGGTGCTTGGCGGTTGTTCTAATTTTTTTGCAAAATAAACTAAAATAGAGCATTTATAAGTGTTTTACCAGCATACAAAGTTATAAAAAAGTTATTTAGTGATTTTGTGCAGTGATATAAAATAACGTAAGTGAAGATTTGTTCGATATTACATGTTTTTTTATCATTATTCAAGTCTGGGTTATATGTGTCCCAATAGGGCTTTCAGGTGGGACACATGTATCCCACTAGGCATTTTGCTGTTCATTTTCTAATTCAAGTGATTTTTTAATTATCAATAGCAGTTAACAAAATGGCAAGGAGAAATGCGCCCAATGAAGTTACTTTTTCCGATAACGAAGATAGGGACTTTAGTGACACTGAAAGCGATTATGAACCTTCAGAAAATGCATCTTTTTCAGAAGAGGAAAGTGACAGTTCATCAGGGAGCAGTGAAGACGCCGACATTTTTCCGAACTCCAATGCAAATGAAGGTGTTACATTATGGTCGAATCCAGAAGCTTCATTTGAGCCTCGATTGGAGGTAAGTCATAATCGAGATTCGTCCATAAACGACGTATTCAACCGCAACGATACAACATTGGGCATCTTCAAAAAAATGTTTCCGCAAAGTTCATTCAACTACATTGCGCAATGTACAAATGAACGCATTCAAATATATAATATGGATACACACAGTGGACGAGAAGAAAGAGTTGAAGAAGGTACTTTAGGGGAACGTGTTGTCAACACTTTGGCTGAAACGATCACAGAGAGAGATGTTACCCTTTGCTTTGATCGCTTCTTTACAAGTGTTCATTTGCTTGAGAACCTGAATCATGCTGCCCTGGGAACTGTAATGGCGAACCGCAAAAATTTGCCTAAAATCGATATGAAGTTAAAAAAGGGTGAATCAGTTTTCAAGGCTAGCAATACAGGTCTAATTTTTACAAAATGGCACGACACTAAGGAGGTATCGGTTTTGAGTAACTGCCATTCCTCCAAAATAGTCCAAGTAAACAAAAAACTAAAAAATGGAGAGCAAATAACCATCCCGTGCCCTGAAATTATAAAATTTTACAGAGAAGTAATGGGTGGAGTTGATAGAGCAGGTCAACTAGCTGGGTTGTACGAGTTGGACCGAAAGTCTACCAAATGGTGGAAGAAAGTTTTTTATAGGCTTTTGATGATGAGTGTAGTGAATTCGCATATCATTCAGTCCAAGCTTACACGAGCAAAAACACCTCTTATAGGATTCCTTGTAGATCTAGCAGAAGATCTTATATCCGAAGGAAAATTATCTGGAAAGATTCATCGGTCAGCCAGATCAGGGTGTTTATCCAGAAAAAGAAAACAGATGTCTGCAGTACACCTTCCTGTAGAGGGAGCAACACGAAGACGTTGCACCAATTGCAGCGCAAATAAACGAGAGCGGCGTACTAAAACTATTTGCGAGGAATGTCAAATACCGTTATGTAAGGACTGCTTTGCTACTTATCATAAGTAAAAATTTTCAACAATTAATTTTTTATTTTGGACTCTACCTACATTCACATTAATTTTTCTTTATTTTTCTTACGCTATCTGTAAAAAATAAATTAATAAAAAATATTTATTCAGAAATGGTTGTTTTGAATCTGAGTTTGTAATTCCCTGTTGGGTCATATATATCCCACCCAAAAAACCTATTGGGATATATTTGTCCCAGCTTACCCAGCGCCCCCTGTGGACAATGTTTGAACTTTTATGTTAGAAATATTTTTAAAATAAATCATTTGATCGGCTCTGCCTGATTTTTTTAATAAAAGTTTATTAATGGCTTTCCGGTTCGAAAGGGTTAAGTATTTATTTAAGAATTTTGAAAAATTTATTTTTATCAAAATCTCAAACCCTTAGACCACTGTCACGCATTAGAGCAAGTTCGTGCGAACAGTCTGCTTATATTCTGGTTGAAAAATATTTTTCAAAAATTATCTTATAACGGTAGGTACCTACCTCTGATAGAACCGGAATTTTCAAATAAAGTTTTCTCGTAAACTGTAAATCCGATTTCAATACAATTTTGAACACAGAAAGTCATTTATAAATTTATTGATACCTATGGCATTTCAAAATTTTAAAATTCTTTTTTTTTTTGATTTTTAATAATCTTCTTTTTTTCGAAATATGTTGGAAACAGGTATGTTGAATTCTGTAAAAATTATTTTTTTAGACGTGAACAACAAGTTGCCATAAATGTACCTGCATACTCAAACAAACTTCAAAAATTTTTTTTTCAGAAAGTTTTTCAAAAATAACCTTTTTAAAAATAAAAACTGGTCGAACGATTTGCAATATTTTTTTTTTCAAAGATAGATATTAAGCAACGAAATATTATTGCATACTTAGTTTTTCCAAGAAAACTCGTAAAATCTAAAAAATAAGATATGCGTAACGAGATATAGGTAGGTACCTACCTACCTATTCATTGCAAAATTTATTCATTATTAATTACTTCTTCAATTCTGTTTTAATCCAAAACTTTTTCTTATTAAATAAAATGCACGACTGGGTTGAACGAACTTGCTCTAATGTGTGACAGTGGTCTAGGGGCTTGAGATTTTGCTAAAAATAAATTTTTCAAAATTCTTAAATAAATACTTAAACTAATTTGAGCTGAAAAAAGAGTAAGCTATTTTATTTCTTGGATAAATATGAATTTATGAGAATTAATTTTTAAAAATCTGTTGAGCCGTTTTTGAGAAAAAAAGTTTTTTTTGAAAAACTTTTTGAAAAAAATTTTGAAAAAAAATTCAAAAACGCCAGTTCATATGTATTCAGCAAATATATTTATTTATAATTTTTAGAAAAAAATTTATTAGGTAGTTTTCAAAATATATATTTTTTAATTTTTTTTTCTTAAAAATGCTTTTAAAAATACAAAAAAATATTTTTTTGAAATATTGGTATACAGTACAAATTGAGCTACCTACAACTATATATGTGTGAAATTTCGAAAGAATCGGTTGAGTCGTTTTTGAGATAGTCGAAAGCAAAAAAAAAACGGTCCTATGGAAAGTACTTTTTTTTCAGCCATATGATTGGTCCTACCTAAAAAGCAACACTAATTTTTTTAAATAGAAATCGTTAGAGCAGTTTTTGAGAAAATAAGCTTTTACGTAACGGTTGTATGGCAGGTACCGTTATTTTTTGAGCTAAGCAAAAAATTTCAATTTCTCCTGTGTACAATATCTAAAAAACTCTATATACCAAGTTTGAAGCAATTCGGCCCACCCATTTGGGCTGTAATTGTCTATACAAAGAGACAGACAGACAGAAAGACATACAGACTTACAGAATTTTTAGACCATCTTTTTTCGTCTTCGCTATCAACGTAATGTCATGTTTGATTGTTATCTCAAAACTTTTTTTTTCGACGAATGCATAACTTGCCTTATATAGTACACCTATAATCGCAAGTAAAAAATTATTAAATAATATTGAATATAGAAACAAAAAATGCGAAATATCATCTCTAAAACTGACGAGATTAGCACCACAACGCATTGCAAAACTAAATCTCAATAAATAGCTAATCATAAGTTCTATTAGGTATTCAATGAAAAATACATCAAAGCAAACAGCTATAGCTTGAAACAAATCACTTAGCCATTCTACTGCGCAGCATTACGTACGAAAATCTGACTTTATTTTTTCTAAAGCTATTCTTCTTCTTTCTTTCTTTATATTTCTTAAGACTATTATTGCCAGCTGAAGTAATTAACAAATCGGAAAGAATATTTTCGTTCGGTTTTGACACAAGCTTCCTTTTTCTTTCGCGTATTATTATAGTTGGGCCTTAAGGAGGGTGAGTTTTGTTTATATAGCTTACTCATTAAATAACCTGCGCACCATTTTTGTCCTCTTAAAACGGCCCTCTGCGCAACCGACCTCCGGCCTAATTATTTGATTCAAGCTATAAACACGTGAATATACATATATATCTAGTTTTGCAAAACTAACCACCAATCAGTTAATCAGTAGCCATGCACAAAATTATTTCCATAAAAAAGCAACCATTTCAATTTCAAAATTAAATCCAAATACAGTATCATAAAAACACACACACCACACTAATCTTCAGTCGACATTCGGCAAAAAGCTTCTGGCCAAATAATCTAGCCTACCAGATTCATAGTATAAAATCGTAAGATCTTCTATACGATATGTCCACTCCGATTCCTTTAAGAACTAACCCCAAACACAAACAACAATGAACTTTGGCATAAATTGCAAACTCCGCCCCTTATAGTATGAGTTGTCCTGAACATGAGTTGTACCTAAACATGAGTTGTATAAACATGATTTGTATCAGCATGATGTGTCCAAAGATGATGTGCTTAAACATGAGTTATACCCGACCCGAAAGATGTTATAGTTAAAACTATTTCCTTAAAGCAATGAACGGTTGTGTTTTTAGTAAGTTGTAATGACCCTAATAAATCTTTCATTTCATTTAAGAATTCCATATTAATTGTGTTTCTAACTAACGGTGGGTGTCTATTTAAAATATCAAACATTTTATCAATTTGTTTGAAAAAAATTGACGTGGCTTTGGCCTTACCCTCAACGTTCTTAGAAAAAACCGAAACTTCCAGCATTGGTAAAATTGCTGATGATACGCTGTGTGAAAATACTCGGATCCACGTGTGCTTGGGTGATTTTCGGACAAGTTCTTACAAGATTTTGAGAGTCAATAGCATATAGTTCTCTCAAAACGTCCCAGCTAACAACATCTCCATTAGGATGGCAAAAGTCTGAAGATATTAGATTTATTCTGATAGATATAACTAGATGAGGTACATCGAAACAAAGGTATATCTTTTTTCCTTCATAAACAAACCAATTGTTATCAATGTTTTTGTTTATTCCTTCTTTATTTCCAAGTTGAAAAAATAGGCTTCGGTTTGTTGATCCTTGTTCGCATGTGAGCGCTCGTACAAATATTCCCAACCTTGCACAAACATGTAAGCATTTGAAAATTTGTTGTTTTAGTTCTAACACGGGACAAGATGTCGCACTAACAACATAGTTCAGAATATATTTGAAATTGGAGCAGAGTCCCCTTATCATGAAAACACAAATAGTTTTTCCTCTGATTGGTTCTCTTTTCCCATCACCACAGTCAACAAACCCGTCAATACTGTCCTTAAACTTATTATATGTTTGATTTTCCTCGATCGATATTTCATCAAAAATAAGTACTAGATTTTTACTCACCTCAGGTAATTCATCTACTTTGCCCTTTATTTTTAATAAAACCTCTTCATTGAAGCCTGGTGAAAGATTTTTTATATCCATCCACTTGTATAAAGAAGTAGGATGAGGCAGGTGGAATTCAAGAGTTTCCCTCATAAAGTTATAAAGAGCAGCATTCCTAAAAAATATATTTTGAGAAAGCCATTTTTCGTCCTTAGAATAGGTTTTGTTCTTGGTCATTAGCATTCTTGCAAAAGTTTTTGCATTTTTGTTTACCACAGGCAATGAATCAATTAACATTGATACCGTTTTCGTGGCTGTTTCCCAATCTTTCTTTTTTGGTAAGCTTCCTACTTTCAATATATTAACTTTGCGCCGCAAAGCAATATGTTTTAAATTGCTTTGTTTTCGTATGTCTTTTATCATTTTTTCTAAATTGTATATTTTAAGTTTTAATTTTAAAATTTCATTTTTGTAGCCCTGGCAGTCTCGATCATTTTTTTGTGGGAAATATTCAGTACTGACATTTTTCTGAAAATGTTCGTTTGATATTGATTTAAACTTTTGTAAGGTTAAATCTACATCAGAACCTTGTGTATAAGTTGAAGGTTTCAAATAGGTTGCGATATTTGAACCGAACGAATTTGATATATTTCCAAGGTATAAACTGGGAACAGACCCTTTTCTAAGATTCTTTTTTAATATCAAATTTGTTTCAAAGTGTTTTTCACATAAATAAAGATTTGTATGAAGGTTATCTTCTTTTAAATTACAGGCATCATGCCACTTTCTAAAAAGAACTTGGTTCTTCTCCCGAACTGGAAATTTGAAAAATTTTACAACATTTTACATGGTATCCGTACCTGTGCTTTTTCGTATCAGTTGAAAACATTTTAAATTTTAAAAACAAACTTCCAGAAAAACTATATTTCGTCGTTGAAAATCTCAATACCTAATACTTTATTTATATAAATGTATACCTACAAAACAAATAGGTACTATGTTTGTAAGAATCCAACTATACCTAGTAATTAAAAGTAGTAAAAGAAAAGTAAGGCGAGATATAAGATACACAAATAAAATGTCTCTATCTAAGCTGAAAAAAAACACTATCCGTAGACACAGACAATCATTCCAGCATTAACTATTCCGTAGACCTCAGACAAAGACAACCATTCGGTTTGACAAATTTAGATGCACTGCTTAAAAAAATTCCAATCAACCCTCAAATCCTCAAACTCAAACAGTAGTTGAGTTGTGTTTCCTTGATCGTGGTTGCAGTTCCACCGCCTCCACCCTCCACCGTGCCCTGGACTATGGTACGTGGTTCGTAAAAACTCAAGCTAGGTGATGTTGTAATTGCAAACGAAACAGACATTATTTTGCATTTAATTAATCCAACCAAAATAGTAAATTTAGTCAAAAATATATCTTCAAATTCTGCACCTTGAGATCGTGAATATAGACTCATATTAAATGAAGAAATTGAAAGCATACTGCACAAAGTTAGAACATTAATGCACGGAAAGAATTGAAAAATCACCAATTGCGAAATATTCAGTTGCAATTTACAAAACATGTTTTTTTTTTGTAATTCACGGCGCTTTTTATCGAAACCAATTGAAAAAATGGCAATTTAACAGTCAATTTATCTCAAATTACAACAATTCCTAAGTTGAGAATTACAATTAAAAGTCATAATTCAAGCTTGCGCCCTTCAAAGTAAATTACAACCTTTACTACTTCAAGGGAATAATTCCATTTATCCTTTTTACTAATCTGGATATGCTAAAATTATTTCGTGATTTACATTCACATTAATGTTAAAATCAACACAAGAAGTGTGGCTGACGGCTACATCGAAGGTCCTCAGTTCGATCGCTGCCTCCAACCAATAAATGTCTTCTTTTGTTTGTACTATTCACAAAATCCCTGCTGCAACTGTTCCCCACCCAGGAAAACGAGTAAGAACCAACTTCACGGGGCAGAAGCTGGTTCCGGGTATCGATGGCCCTAGAACAACGATCCAGGTCTCGCAGACTAAACGAGACAATAAAATTCTGACAATGGAAGCAGCTATAAACGACAAGAAATATGTGGCAACTATCGATACCGGTGCCACCGCTTCCAATGAAGAAGAGACGTGGTGAAGATGACATGGCTACACAACACCAATAGCTACTGTCTGAAGACGGCAACAGGTGAGTCAGCTACAGTATATGGGGAAGTACAACTAGTTATCCAATTGGCAGAACTGGAGTTTGCACATAAATTCCTAGTGGCAGATATTTGCGATGAGTGCATCATCGGAATCGACTCCATGAAAGCACATGGAGTAATTCTGGATATTGGTAACCAGGTCCTGAAATATAGAAATGTCGAGATTCCGATGATCTACGGTAACGAAAACTCGTCAATCCTGAGAACTGTCGTCAAAGAAGATCTACGCCTGCCTCCCTCTTCAGAAGTCTTTGTTTGGACAAACATAAAAGGCGATTCAGGGAACCATCGATATTTTTTTGTAGAACCGGACTCTGAACAACGTTCCCAAAACTACATCGTGGGAAAAACGCTTGCCGCACCTAAGAACAACATGGTGCCTGTAAGAATAGTGAACATCAAACCTTATGAAGTCAACCTTAAAGCAGGAGAAGTTATTGGACAATGTGGTCCAGTCGCAGCAATAACAAGAATCACCGATGAAGAAGTACGAAATCCTGTAGAAGTCAACTGTTTAAGGTCAAAAATTCTCAAATCCTGCAAACTAAGTCAAAAACAACAACAGGTTGCTGGAAGCCTTATTCATGAGTTTGCTGATATTTTTGCTTCAAAGGATAAACCATACAGAAGAACACAATTGGTGCAACATCGCATCGATACTGGTGATGCAAGGCCAATCCGTCAACCTGCAAGGCGCCTTCCACTAGCCAAACAGGCTGAGGTTACGGATATGATCTCGACGATGCAGAAAGAAGGTTTGATCGAGAATTCCAAAAGCCCTTGGGCATCACCAGTGGTCCTAGTCAAAAAGAAGGATGGAAGCACCCGGTTCTGCTTGGATTACCGAAGGTGCATTTTCGACAGGTAATGGTCTATGGCAATTCAAAGTTATGCCCTTTGGCCTGTGCAACGCTCCGGCAACATTTGAGCGTTTGATGGAATGCGTTTTACAAGGGCTCACTTGGAAGACATGCCTGGTTTACTTGGATGATGTCATCGTTTTTGGGAAAACATTTGACGAACACTGCAAGAACTTGAGAAAAGTTTTCCGAAGCTCATCTTAGGTTGAATCCAGACAAATGCACCTTTTTTAAGACTGAAATGAAATATTTAGGACATATTATCTCGTCTCAAGGGGTACAAACCGATCCAGAGAAAGTGGAAGCTGTAAAGAACTGGCCAACTCCACAAGATAAACATCAGCTGAGAAGTTTCCTTGTGTTAGCCACATATTACCGGCGATTCGTGAAAGACTTTGCTGGAGTTGCGAAAAGCCTGCGCCAACTCACAGAGAAAGGAAAACAGTTCAAATGGTCAGGTGATTGCGAGAAAAGCTTCCAGGAACTAAAAACACGCCTCTGTAACACTCCCGTTCTGGCATATGCTACTCCTGGGAAACAGTTCATCATCGATGCAGACGCAAGCAATGTTGGAATTGGGGCTGTTTTGTCGCAAGTTCATGATGGCCAAGAAAAGGTAGTAGCCTATTACAGCAAAGTGCTCTCGAAGGCAGAAAGGAACTATTGCGTGACCAGGAGGGAACTTCTAGCTCAAAACATTTTCATAAGTACATCTATGGGCAGAAATTCCTCCTTAGAACAGACCATGGAGCGCTAAGGTGGCTTTTGAACTTTAAAAATCCCGATGGACAAGTAGCAAGGTAGATTGAGAGGTTGCAGACATACCACTACGAGATTCAACATCGAAAAGGAAAACTACACTCCAACGCAGATGCATTATCCCGACGACCATGTAAATCGAATTGCAAGCATTGTTCACGTCAGGAAGAAAAGGAGTCCCTAGTCACTCAACGAGTGAGAGTCGAGCCCATTGCCGGCTGGAGTAACGAGGAAATTAGGAATGCTCAACAAGGAGATTCTGACATTGAACCCATCCTTGCATGGAAATAGCACGAGGAGAAACCACAATGGGTTGACATTTCCGATAGAAGCCCGGTGTTAAAAGCCTATTGGGCTCAATGGAACTCTCTCCATGTACAAGAAGGTGTACTCAAACGGAAGTGGGAATCCGCAGATGGCAAGTCCTATGTGATGCAGGTAGTTGTGCCTCGGTCCAAAGTCAATGAAGTTCTCCGTGAGATGCATGATGGCACTTCTGGAGGCCATTTGGGAATTAACAAAACACTGGAAAAGATCCGAGATCGTTTCTACTGGCTTCATGCAAAAGAAGACGTCGAAAGATGGTGCAGGAAATGTGACACTTGTGCTGCTACAAAAGGACCAGGCAGACAAATTCAAAGTGAGATGCAGCAGTACAACGTTGGAGCACCCTTCGAAAGAATTGCAATGGATATTGCAGGTCCTTTTCCTGAAACCAACGATGGAAACCGATATATTCTCGTGATCATGGATTACTTCAGCAAGTGGCCTGAAGCGTTTGCCATTCCAAACCAAGAAGCAAAAACGGTTGTGGATCAGATTGTCTTCAATTGGATAAGTAGATTTGGTGTACCTAAAGAACTCCATTCTGACCAAGGGAGGAACTTCGAGTCAAATATCTTCCAACAGGTTTGCTCACTCCTTGGCATTCAACAATGCGACTACCAAGTGAAGTTAAATTTGGATACCCTCCAAATGAGCCACAAAGCCAAGAAGAATATGTGGACGATCTCAAAAAGAGACTCATGTACATTCATGAAAGGACCAGAACAAAGATAAAGGATGCCAGTGATCGCATGAAAACACGTTATGATGCACATGCAACGACGACAGGGTTTCAAGTGGAAGATCTTGTGTGGTTATACAACCCCCATCGGAAAAAGGGACTGTCACCGAAGCTCCAGCAAAATTGAGAAGGCCCTTACAAAGTTGTCACCAGAATCAATGATGTTGTTTACCGCATTCAGAGAGGTGTTAGAGGCAAAATGAAAGTTGTTCACAGGGACCGACTATGCCGCTACAATGGCCAGGGAAGTTATTGACTTGTTCGGGGCGAACAATCTTAAGAAGGGGGCAATGTTACCTGAATAGTGTTTGTCTCAACTACAGTTTTATGAATGGTTTTTGTTTCTACTACAAAAACATTACTATATGGTTTTTGTCTATACTACAGTAAAATACTGAATAATTCTGCTGAATGATTCTGCTGAAATAACAATGGGGAATTTGAAAGCTCTGAAAGCTTTCAAAGCATCTTGACAATTCCGAAAGGTTCGAGACTTAGACTGTTCGGGAAACTTTGATCCCAAGTATAAATAGGACATTTTATTCGGAAATGGACACGTTAAATCGTTAAATCGAAATGGACACAGTTTCATTTTAACCGTGGTAACGAATAAATGGTGAATAATTAGTGGTGCTAAGATAAAGAAATAAATAAAGAGTTTGAACTTAGATAAAAGTGAGTTTCATTTATAGAGATAGTAGTGGTGATTGAAAAGTAAAGGAAAATAAGTTTTATTTTCGAACCCAAGACTAAAAACATTACAATAATCTTAATTCAAAACACCCATAAAATGTAACTCATATTCAGGTTGCTTCTTATTAAAAATTTTTGATATCCGACTTGGATACATCACCATGGCCTAGTAGATGTGTGCTAGACTGGTATGCAGAGGGTCTCGAGTTCGATTCCTAGAATCAGCCAAGTAAGTAAAAGTTACATTTTTCTAAAAATAAATAATAAATGCATTTCAATAAATGTAAGAAGTTGCTTCTATCAAAGCGATACAATAGTTTGTTACAAATTGCAAATTGGGGTTGCAATTTACGACTTTACCACTCATTTTTTCAAAAACATATTTTTGATTCAAAACAAAAAGATGGAAATCTACGACTCGCTTTTTGCAATTTACAATCGAGTAAATTTAAAATTGATACAAATTTGGATCAATTTTCGAATCCAAGAAAACAATAATTATTTACTAAACGCAAAACAAAACAAATGCACACACCCGTCGTGCCGCGAAGAGAATTTTCGTTGAATGAAGATGATTGATAAAAAAAAGAGAAATGTCAAATATAGTTCCGTTCGCACAAGTAGGTATGTAAATCGAGATTAGCACCGTTCGATAGGTGGCTTGCCGGTTCGCTCAGAAGGGGGTGAGTTTGATCGATGAATACTTTTATTGATCGAATCAATAAAATTTGGAATTTCTGAAAAGAATAAACGGAAGTCGAATCAAAATCAATTCTTCATAAAGGGTGTACTAGAAATTATGTTAGGCGCCAGGTAATTTTCTCAGGAATTACCAAACCGTCATAAAAACTGAAAAAGAGAATTCCAATGGAATAAAACGAACGAGTTATTTTTCCAAAAAGGAAATTTGAATGATTTATTAGGAAAACCTTTCAATATAGGAAAAAAACCCTAAATTTTTTCCTAAACAAAAATTTACAATAAATTAATTGGGAGAGATGGCGGAAGGCCAAATCAAAAGATAGAATATATATATGAGAATGAATACAATCAAGAGTTTTCTTTAGTGTCACAAAAGACACAAAGAAGAGAAAAATGACGGGGTTGATAATGACGATTAATAAAAGGAGTCGCGAGTCCCGCAATCTCGGGATAGACAACGGATGCACGAAGACTTTACAATCAACAAGTTTCTGCCACTTTTGGCCAGAAAAACACAACTATCAAAACACGCAAAATACTGTCCTGGGACAAAATGAAAAGAATGAAAAAGGGTACTTATCTGCCTATAAGGATCCTTCCTCTAGAGCCTGAGATGCTTCCTCCTGAAAGATCTTCCTCTCAAATAAAATAATCACACAAAATAAACTCGTTGGCCTTATCTGCCAAAATCTCTACGTTAAGATTTATTATAAACTCAAAATAAAAAATGATTTTTCGCTAACTCTTAAATGTTTCTGTCCCTGCCTTTTAGTCGAAAACCAAAAAGTGACCCAAAAGTCCAAAATGGCCGACTTTTCTCGTCCATTTCGCCATATCCAAAATACATTCTTCTCTTTTTAGCACGCATTCGAATTATGCAAAATATCCCTGGCTAACGGTGATATTTGCAACAAGAGTAGCTCAATGGACGAGTTCAGACCCATTCTTGGCAATCCCAACTTTTTAAGAGAAAAAGCGAAAAATCATTTATAAACTCGACAAAGTCCCCGTCCCATGCCCAGAGTACAGTATGGAGGAAAATCTTTCGAGCAAGTAAATTCTCTGTCCTTTCCCACTCGCCTTGCGAGAAAAGATCCGAAGGCTAACCCGATTGTTTTTCTTTACATATTAAAGATTAAAATATTGTAGGTCTTCGTGCAGAAGCAATGTTCGAAAGTTCTACCAAAGGGTAAAGCATTCGTCTTAGGGTTACAAAGCCCGAGCGGAAGCTTGTAGAGACGTGGGTGGGAATGTCGTTGTAGATACACAGTCGGTGCTGAGAATATGGAAAGAACACTTCTGCAGACTGTTAAACGGCGAAGACAACCAACTAATCGCTGTCAGGCAGAATGATCCATTCGATTTGGATGATGATGAACAAAATTTCCGTCCTCCCGACCAAGAAGAAGTTCGGATAGCAATATCTAAACTAAAGTCCAACAAGGCTGCTGGAGCTGATGGCCTTACGGCTGAACTCTTCAAAGCAGCGGGAGATGACTTGGTGAGGAGCATACACCAACTCATCTGTACAATCTGGTCGGATGAAAGTATGCCTGACGAATGGAACCTCAGCATTGTGTGCCCTATCCACAAGAAAGGAGATACTCTAAGCTGCGCCAACTACAGAGGTATAAGTCTCCTAAATGTCGCCTATAAAATCTTGTCGGCCATTCTGTGTGAACGTCTGAACCCTTTCGCACGTGAACTGATTGGCCCCTATCAGTGTGGTTTCAGACCCGGTAAGTCAACCGTCGACCAAATTTTCACACTTCGGCAGATTTTGGAAAAGACCCAAGAATTCCAGATCGATACTCACCACCTCTTTATCGATTTTAAAGTCGCCTATGACAGCGTAAACAGGAACGAGCTATACAGAGCCATGTCACTTCTTGGCATCCCTGCCAAACTCGTTCGATTGTGCAGGATGACTATGGAGAACTCGCGCTGCTCCGTCAAGGTTGGTAAGAACACCTCCGACTCATTTAATGTCGAGAAAGGCTTACGACAGGGTGACGCGCTGTCATGTAACCTCTTCAACATCATTCTTGAGGCAATCGTACGCAACTCGCATGTCAACACCAGCGGTACGATTTTTTTTAGATCCGTTCAATTACTTGGCTATGCTGATGATATTGACATTATTGGAAGAACGAAGCGCGCTGTCAGTGGAGCATTCGCAAGTATTGAAGTGGAAGCGGCTCGAATGGGTCTGGCTGTAAATGAAGATAAAACAAAGTATATGCTGTCCTCGGGTGAAGTAGATCATCACCGTAGGCTCGGACAAAACGTCACAATGGACAGATATAACTTTGAGGTTGTCAAGGACTTTGTCTATTTGGGTTCCACTATAACCTCTCAGAACAACATCAGTGAAGAGATCAGTCGAAGAATCACTCTTGCCAATCGCTGTTTCTTCGGGCTAAGAAGGCATCTTAGTAGTAAAGCCCTCTCTCAAAGGACCAAGGAAACACTATACAAGACCCTTATCATCCCAGTCCTGCTGTATGGGGCAGAAGCGTGGACACTGACACAATCGGATGAATACAGGCTGGGGTGCTTTGAGAGAAAGATTCTTCGGGTGATATTCGGGCTTGTATGTATCAATGGAGTATGGAGGAGAAGATTCAATGGCGAACTGTACGGGCTATACAGCGACATTGACTTGGTTAAGAAGCTGAAAATTCAGCGGCTTAGATGGCTGGGTCATGTGGAGCGTATGGACGAAAACGCTCCTGCCCGACGAGTCTTCAATTCCAACCCGGAGGGCCGACGCAGTTCTGGAAGACCCCATCTAAGGTGGCGCGATCAAGTGGTAAACGACCTCAACCAACTTGGTGTGCGCAACTGGAGGCCACTGGCTAGGGACCGGCCTAGCTGGCGAGGATTGTTGGTTGAGGCCGTGGTCCACAATGGACTGTCTGCGCCACCTTAAGTAAGTAAGTAAGGTATTGAACATCCCTCCGACGTTAATTGTAAGCTTGAGCAGATTTGTGGTTTGCAGCCTGAAGCTTTTTGCCAATATCAATCCTCAGCTTTTTGAAACGTTCTTCGATCTCCCCTAGATCTTGAACAGTTTCCGACGAATCTCCAACTTTTGGTACTTCTTGACCAGAAGTTACCATCTCCCTCCCAAAATTTGCGAAGTACGGGGATACTCCCAGTACTTCGTGTTGTGACGTGCGAATAGCGCACGCAACCTTCGAAAGTTGTGAGTCCCAAACTCGGTGGTTCTCACTGACGTAAGCTCTTAGTGTCGTCTTGATTATTTGATTGATTCTTTCCGCAGGATTTGCCTGCGGATGATAATGAGCTGTAAAGTTCAAACGTGACGCGTACGCTTGGCAAAGCGTTTTCAATTCCTTTGATCGGAATTGGGGGCCGTTGTCACATACGACCACCCTCGGGGTGCCAAATAAAAGAAAAACATTTTCCTCAAGTTCCCTAAAAATTGCTTTCGCCGTAGCAGACCTCAACGCAAAAAGAAGTGGAAATTTAGTAAAATAATCAACGACGGTGAGAATATAAATGAAACCCCTACTCGACTTTGGAAGCGGACCTACTAGATCTACACAGATCATTTCCCATGGTGAAGTAATTCCTACTCTTTCCGACATTAACCCAGCTGGCTTCTCATTCACTGGCTTCACCTGTTGGCAAACTCTACAATTCCTAACATATTTGGTGATATCACCTCTCATCTTAGGCCAATAAAATTTTGACCCGATCCTGGCAAAAGTTTTTCTAACTCCCATGTGTCCCGCTAAAGGACCATCATGAAACTCCTGTAAATTTTTTAATCTTTCCTGCTTCCCTAAAACCCTCTTCTATTCCTGATTATTTTCGTGAACGACAATGTGGTTGACCTTTATAAATTTGAACAAATGACCATGTTCAATTCTCCAGGCTGGATAAGCTAACGGGTTAGAATTAACTGCTGACTTCATTTTAATTATCCAAGGGTCGGTATCCTCTTCTGAGATCTCGGCTAACTCCGGGACTCCTCGAGATAGCATGTCTGGAACTACATGCTCCTTCCCCTTTCGATGAATAATTTCGAAGTCGAATTGTTGAAGCCCAACTGCCCAACGTGCTAATCTACCCTGTGGATCTTTAAGGTTGCTCAACCATACCAGGGAATAATGATCAGTCACGACCGTAAACCGAGCACCTCAACAGCCCATAGTACGGCCAAACATTCCTTCTCTGTTGTACTATAATTGCGCTCACTCCTATTCAAAGACCTACTAAGGTAACAGACAACCTTTTCCCCTTCATCAAAGTTTTGAGACAAAACTGCACCGATACCGTAGTCAGAAGCGTCTGTTTGTACGACAAAAGGTCGTTTAAAATCTGGGCAAGTAAGTATGGGTGCTGTCACCAAACACTCTTTTGCCTTCCTAAAGCTAGCCTCACACTCTTCTGTCAAAGTAAATTTCCTACCTTTCTTTAACAAATCTGACAGTGGCCGAAGTAATTCAGCAAAATTCGGTACAAAACGTCGGTACCAAGAAACTGTCCCTATAAAACTCCTAATCTCCTTAACATTCTTCGGTGCTGGAATCCTAACCATGCTTTCCACTTTTTCTGGGTCTACATGAAGCCCATTCCGATCCACAATATACCCTAAGAACTTCAGCGTTGGTATGCAAAAGTTGCATTTCTCCCTACTGACCTTCAACCCTGCTTCACTCAACCTTTTCATAACCTCACACAGAATTTCGAGATGTTTCTCAAAAGTCTCTGCAATGATTATTATGTCGTCTAAATAGACGAAAACGAATGGCTCGAGGTCGGTACCCAAAACTGTGTCGATAAACCTCTGCCATGTCGCAGGCGAATTGTGAAGACCGAAAGGCATCCTTCTAAATTGAAAGAGACCTCGACCAGGGACCGTGAAGGCTGTAAAGGCTTTAGATTCCTCTTCCATGGGAATCTGCCAGTAAGCTGACTTAATGTCAAGCGAAGACAAGAACCTCGCGCCTCGAAGCCTGTCTAAAATAGCATTAATATAAGGCAGTGGATAAGCATCTCCATGTGTGTTTTTATTTAGCTTCCTATAATTATTATTATTATTATTATTATTATTATCTTTTTTTTCTTCATACAAAAAATAAAAACTATGTAACATTTAAAAGATTTACAAGCATGGCTATAAAGCCGTCTGCCGTTTATATCTAAGATTTAACAGTGAGAGAGATGATGAATTTAATTAAAATAATTTATAAAATAACAATTAAGAAGGTAGACAAAAAAAATTTAATATAAGATAACAGATAAAATTTAAAGTATAAAAGATGCCAGAAAGAACAATTTATTTTATGCGGGTTTGTAAATTACAATTAATGATGTGAGCGGGTCGGGTATAACTCATGTTTATACACATCATCTTTGGACACATCATGCTGATACAAATCATGTTTATACAACTCATGTTTAGGTACAACTCATGTTCAGGACAACTCATACTATAAGGGGCGGAGTTTGCAATTTATGCCAAAGTTCATTGTTGTTTGTGTTTGGGGTTAGTTCTTAAAGGAATCGGAGTGGACATATCGTATAGAAGATCTTACGATTTTATACTATGAATCTGGTAGGCTAGATTATTTGGCCAGAAGCTTTTTGCCGAATGTCGACTGAAGATTAGTGTGGTGTGTGTGTTTTTATGATACTGTATTTGGATTTAATTTTGAAATTGAAATGGTTGCTTTTTTATGGAAATAATTTTGTGCATGGCTACTGATTAACTGATTGGTGGTTAGTTTTGCAAAACTAGATATATATGTATATTCACGTGTTTATAGCTTGAATCAAATAATTAGGCCGGAGGTCGGTTGCGCAGAGGGCCGATTTAAGAGGACAAAAATGGTGCGCAGGTTATTTAATGAGTAAGCTATATAAACAAAACTCACCCTCCTTAAGGCCCAACTATAATAATACGCGAAAGAAAAAGGAAGCTTGTGTCAAAACCGAACGAAAATATTCTTTCCGATTTGTTAATTACTTCAGCTGGCAATAATAGTCTTAAGAAATATAAAGAAAGAAAGAAGAAGAATAGCTTTAGAAAAAATAAAGTCAGATTTTCGTACGTAATGCTGCGCAGTAGAATGGCTAAGTGATTTGTTTCAAGCTATAGCTGTTTGCTTTGATGTATTTTTCATTGAATACCTAATAGAACTTATGATTAGCTATTTATTGAGATTTAGTTTTGCAATGCGTTGTGGTGCTAATCTCGTCAGTTTTAGAGATGATATTTCGCATTTTTTGTTTCTATATTCAATATTATTTAATAATTTTTTACTTGCGATTATAGGTGTACTATATAAGGCAAGTTATGCATTCGTCGAAAAAAAAAGTTTTGAGATAACAATCAAACATGACATTACGTTGATAGCGAAGACGAAAAAAGATGGTCTAAAAATTCTGTAAGTCTGTATGTCTTTCTGTCTGTCTGTCTCTTTGTATAGACAATTACAGCCCAAATGGGTGGGCCGAATTGCTTCAAACTTGGTATATAGAGTTTTTTAGATATTGTACACAGGAGAAATTGAAATTTTTTGTTTAGCTCAAAAAATAACGGTACCTGCCATACAACCGTTACGTAAAAGCTTATTTTCTCAAAAACTGCTCTAACGATTTCTATTTAAAAAAATTAGTGTTGCTTTTTAGGTAGGACCAATCATATGGCTGAAAAAAAAGTACTTTCCATAGGACCGTTTTTTTTTTGCTTTCGACTATCTCAAAAACGACTCAACCGATTCTTTCGAAATTTCACACATATATAGTTGTAGGTAGCTCAATTTGTACTGTATACCAATATTTCAAAAAAATATTTTTTTGTATTTTTAAAAGCATTTTTAAGAAAAAAAAATTAAAAAATATATATTTTGAAAACTACCTAATAAATTTTTTTCTAAAAATTATAAATAAATATATTTGCTGAATACATATGAACTGGCGTTTTTGAATTTTTTTTCAAAATTTTTTTCAAAAAGTTTTTCAAAAAAAACTTTTTTTCTCAAAAACGGCTCAACAGATTTTTAAAAATGAATTCTCATAAATTCATATTTATCCAAGAAATAAAATAGCTTACTCTTTTTTCAGCTCAAATTAGTTTAAGTATTTATTTAAGAATTTTGAAAAATTTATTTTTAGCAAAATCTCAAGCCCCTAGACCACTGTCACACATTAGAGCAAGTTCGTTCAACCCAGTCGTGCATTTTATTTAATAAGAAAAAGTTTTGGATTAAAACAGAATTGAAGAAGTAATTAATAATGAATAAATTTTGCAATGAATAGGTAGGTAGGTACCTACCTATATCTCGTTACGCATATCTTATTTTTTAGATTTTACGAGTTTTCTTGGAAAAACTAAGTATGCAATAATATTTCGTTGCTTAATATCTACCTTTGAAAAAAAAATATTGCAAATCGTTCGACCAGTTTTTATTTTTAAAAAGGTTATTTTTGAAAAACTTTCTGAAAAAAAAATTTTTGAAGTTTGTTTGAGTATGCAGGTACATTTATGGCAACTTGTTGTTCACGTCTAAAAAAATAATTTTTACAGAATTCAACATACCTGTTTCCAACATATTTCGAAAAAAAGAAGATTATTAAAAATCAAAAAAAAAAAGAATTTTAAAATTTTGAAATGCCATAGGTATCAATAAATTTATAAATGACTTTCTGTGTTCAAAATTGTATTGAAATCGGATTTACAGTTTACGAGAAAACTTTATTTGAAAATTCCGGTTCTATCAGAGGTAGGTACCTACCGTTATAAGATAATTTTTGAAAAATATTTTTCAACCAGAATATAAGCAGACTGTTCGCACGAACTTGCTCTAATGCGTGACAGTGGTCTAAGGGTTTGAGATTTTGATAAAAATAAATTTTTCAAAATTCTTAAATAAATACTTAAACTAATTTGAGCTGAAAAAAAAGTACGCCATTTTATTTCTTGGATAAATTTGAATTTATGAGAATAAATTTATAAAAATCTGTGGAGCGGTTTTTCAGAAAAAAAGTTTTTTTTGAAAAACTTTTTGAGAAATTTTTTTAAAAAAAATTCAAAAACGCCAGTTTATAGGTATTCAGCGAATACATTTATTTAAAATTTTTAGAAAAAAATTTAATAAGCAGTTTTCAAAATATTAATTTTTTAAATTTTTTTAAAAAAAATGCTTTTAAAAATACAAAAAAATATTTTTCAAAAATATTGGTATGCAATACAAATCGAGCTACCTACAGCTATATGTGTGTGAAATTTCGAAATAATCGGTTGAGTCGTTTTCGAGTTAGTCGAAAGCAAAAAAAACGGTCCTATGGAAAGTACCGTTC
This sequence comes from Platycheirus albimanus, assembly GCA_916050605.2. NCBI lineage: Eukaryota > Metazoa > Arthropoda > Insecta > Diptera > Syrphidae > Platycheirus > Platycheirus albimanus. Next base: position 337,275,015 of record OU696696.1, read on the forward strand.
TTAGCCATTTTTTAAAATTTTTTTTTCAGCCATATGATTGGTCGTACCTAAAAACCAACACTGATTTTTTTTAAATCGAAATCGTTAGAGCCGTTTTTGAGAAAAATAAGCTTTAACGTAACGGTTGAATGGCAGGTACCGTTACTTTTTGAGCTAAAAAAAAAATTTCAATTTCCCCTCTGTACAATACCTAAAAAAGTCTATATACCAAGTTTGAAGCAATTCGGCCCACCCGTTTGGGCTGTAGGTCTCTATACATACAGACAGACAGACAGACAGACAGTCAGACAGACAGACAGACAGACAGACAGACAGACATACAGACGGACAGAATTTTTAGACCATCTTTTTTCGTCTTCGCTATCATCGTAATGTCATGTTTGATTGTTATCTCAAAACTTTTTTTTTCGACGAATGCATAACTTGCCTTATAGTACCTATAATCGCAAGTAAAAATAGCATTCTGAAATTATTCTTATTATGTCCTATATGAAAATCCCATAATCGGAAGTAAATAAAATGCACGACTGGGTCGCACGAACTTGCTCTAATGCGTGACAGTGGTCTAAGGGTTTGAGATTTTGATAAAAATAAATTTTTCAAAATTCTTAAATAAATACTTAAACTAATTTGAGCTGAAAAAAAAGTACGCCATTTTATTTCTTGGATAAATTTGAATTTATGAGAATAAATTTAGAAAAATCTGTGGAGCGGTTTTTGAGAAAAAAAGTTTTTTTTGAAAAACTTTTTGAAAAAAATTTTCAAAAAAAATTCAAAAACGCCAGTTCATAGGTATTCAGCAAATACATTTATTTAAAATTTTTAAAAAAAAATTTAATAAGCAGTTTTCGAAATATTTTTTTTTTAAATTTTTTTTTAAAAAATGCTTTTAAAAATACAAAAAAATATTTTTCAAAAATATTGGTATGCAATACAAATTGAGCTACCTACAGCTATATGTGTGTGAAATTTCGAAAGAATCGGTTGAGTCGTTTTCGAGATAGTTGAAAGCAAAAAAAACGGTCCTATGGAAAGTACCGTTCTTAGCCATTTTTTAAAACTTTTTTTTCAGCCATATGATTGGTCGTACTTAAAAAGCAACACTGATTTTTTTAATTAAAAATCGTTAGAGCCGTTTTTGAGAAAAATAAGCTTTAACGTAACGGTTGTATGGCAGGTACCGTTATTTTTTGAGCTAAAAAAAAAATTTCAATTTCCTTTCTGTACAATACCTAAAAAAGTCTATATACCAAGTTTGAAGCAATTCGGCCCACCCGTTTGGCTGTAGGTCTACATACAGACAGACAGACAGACAGACAGACAGACAGACATACAGACGGACAGAATTTTTAGACCATCTTTTTTCGTCTTCGCTATCATCGTAATGTCATGTTTGATTGTTATCTCAAAACTTTTTTTTTCGACGAATGCGTTTAAAAAAGAAATTAATGAAAAAAAATCATGTCTTTTGTTTAGAAATTTAATGTTTGATTGCGCATTTGAAATTTTGTTTCTTATTTTACTATACAAATTTTCCAATTTAGAAAATACAAAATTTGCAGCATCTTCTTTAGTTTTATCACTTGTTTCAATAAAACTTCAAAAATTCTTAATGCAGTTCTCGTATCACTATAGTAGGGCTTTTTCGTCTCGTCTGAAGTAAACTCTTTCCAAATTGCTTGTTCTCGATTATAATTGATTATATCTCTGACCTTAGTTTTCATGGGACCAATCGTCAAAAGCACCAACGACAGCTTTGTTAAAATAGCTACTGAGGATTGAACTTGTTTTGCCTTCGAAACGCGACTTTGCAAACTTAAACTAAATAACTGTACATTTTTTAATACATCTATTCATTCGATGGAACCTAATTAATATGGGATATTTTTTTAAGAAGAAGGGGAACAAAATGAAATTTGCGATAGAAAGGTGAGTTCGTTATAAAGTAGTTTTACTGTACCTTCATATTTATGTTCTTTCCCAGTATGTAAAGATGAATATACTTCTGATGATGGATAAAATGTTTCGTGTGATTCTTCGGTTAATTGAGAGTTCAGAGAATACATTTACATCAGCTCCCCACACACATCACAATTGTGTGAGAAAAATCAAAATTCTTTCTGATTTATATATTTTCTCCCATGATGACCTTAATTAGAAGGAAACAAGTAAACATTTTTTGGAAATACATAGCTTTAATAATCCTCAATTTTCAAATTTCACCGCCCTTAAAATTTGCCGCCCCGGGCAAATGCCCGGCGTGCCCATCCCTAGATCGGGCCCTGGGTAGCGATAGCACTAAGTCCGAAAGCCAGGCAATTTTACACTCAAGCCAGAGTGAAAATATGCAAAGGCTCTCTCGCGAACAAGAAACAATAATTTCTTCACTGCAAAGGGCGTTGAATAACGGAAAACACACAGGGAAGTCAAGACAATTGTATGACCTCCAAGAAAAAACGATCCAAAGACATTGAATGCAAATCGAAGAAATTCATAATTCGATTGGAGAATCAACGAAAGATCCAGACAAAATTGGACACAACAAAGGCAGATTCATAGATATGGAAGAAGAGGTGCATAACGTCCTCACTTCACTAGCGCAGCAGCTTGAAACCAGCCTGCCACCCCATCAACCAGTTACAACTACATCAAAGATGAATCTGCCGAAAATAATTTTACCAACATTTGACGGGTATTACCTAAAATGGCCCCGGTTTCACGATATGTTTACCCAGAGTGTAGACAAACAAAAAATGTCAAGCTGCGAAAAAATGTTCTACCAAAACTCACCTTACAGGAGAAGCAGAACGGGTCATAAGACATGTGGCTCTGTCGGAAAAAAAAACTACCCATCACGACTCAACCGTATCGGTCGTCAGACGCAGCATCCGCTGCGGCATTCAGAGACCTTCATGATGCAACACAAGAATGTATGCATGGCCTCACCAACCTTGGATTAGATAATGGTCAATGGGATCCCATGCTGCTTCACATACTTACAAAGAAGCTAGATAAGTCAAGTCATACACAATATGAACAAATCTTGGCCAACCCCAAGGAACAGGAGGGACAACGAAGAAGGAAGGCGAAGGTACCCAAAGGCAACGAGCCCCATTACCCTCCAGAATACAAATTTAAAGTTGTGCAAAAATCAGCATAAATTATACTCTTGCAGAACATTCTTGAACCTAACGCCTTTGGAACGATTGAACCATGTGTGGAAAAATAATTTCTGTGTGAATTGTTTCAAGGATGGACACACCTCCTTCAAATGTCGACTGCGAGGCTGTTCAAATATCTAAAAAACATAATTCCTTAGTGCACTTGTCCAAATTCACCCAACCAAAATCGAGTGCATCAGTTTCAAATTCTGTTACTAAGGACGTGGCACCACCAGATCCAGAACCATCCACTACATCCGAAGTAATTAATGTGTGACGAAGTGCCCCCGTCACAAACTCACAAAATGCCGACCGAAGTCACAAAATAAATAATCATGTCTACCACCGACCGACACCACAGCGCATCCCACCAAACCTACAACAACACTCTACGCAACACCCATCACCACCCTGCCAACCGAACATCCGAGGGCTAGCCACTAAGAGAAAATCAACCGAAAACTTTGTCTCATACGCGAAGAATGCTAGCAGCGAGCCACACACATCGGATGATAATGTTTACACCCTACACCGATCCCACAGCACCCATGACGTCGACGATGCCAGCACTCACGATGATAGTTTAAATAAAATAGTGATCGTAAAGAGTCATATTTATTTTGCATTCCTTTTAATGATTAACATTGCCTTGTTACGATATATTATGATTAGTAAGAGTAGAAAGTTGTAGGCAGGCGTCTAAACCACCCATAAACCTTTTCAAATTCGTTCAAGAGCAGGCGTCTACGCCATCCGTCCACCTTTTTGACTTATTTGAAGGCAGGCGTCTACGCCAACCATAAACCTTTCAAATTCGTTCAAAAGCAGGCGTCTACGCCACCCGTCCACCTTTTTGACTTATTTGAAGACAGGCGTCTACTCCAACCATAAACCTTTCAAATTCGTTCAAAAGCAGGCATCTACGCCATCAGAGTAGAAAATTGTTGTAAATCGTTCATCACACTACCAAGGAACAAAGTTCAGATATCCCTTTGGATACCGGCCGTGTAAGAAACCAAATAACTTTGCCCTTGTTCGCAAGTTGTGCTAAGGCAGGCGTCTACGCCACTCGTATATTTTTTTTTGGCTTACTTGAACGCAGGCGTCTACGCCATCCATAAACCTTTTCAAATTCGTTCAAGAGCAGGCGTCTACGCCATCCGTCCACCTTTTTGACTTATATGAAGGCAGGCGTCTACGCCAACCATAAACCTTTCAAATTCGTTCAAAAGCAGGCGTCTACGCCACCCGTCCACCTTTTTGACTTATTTGAAGGCAGGCGTCTACGCCAAACATAAACCTTTCAAATTCGTCCAAAAACGCAATCATTTATAAGAACATTAATTTGTAATTTTGAATTATAAATTTTAAGAGTGTAAGAATGATTTTGAAATTGTAATTATAATTCATTTATTCAATAAAATTAACTTGATGTTAAGGGAAAACCCCCTATATCGGAATTTTTTTTGCTTTCTCCGGAAAAACCTTGGTATGGATGTTTGTCTCTCATTCGCACTCTTTTGTTTTCCGTAAAGGCGTTCAAATAAGCAACAATCTTAAAAACAAATTTAAAGCTCTAAAACCAAAAGCTCATCAGCAGAAACCCAAGGAAAGAAAGCTGAACGAATTACCAAAAGAACACAAGTAACACTGAATGCACATCAACTTAAAAGGGGTTGAATTTTAAATAGCAGCAGCCACAGATAATCAGTGCACATTTAGATGTGCTCTGAATTTTATTCTTAGGATACACGTCAGATGCGATTAGGAATTTGCTGGCGGGTCACCAAATTTGCACTATACTAAATTGAAGGAAACGCCTTCAATTTAGTATGGTGCTAAAATATTGGACGCAACTGATTTAAAAAGCTTCCCCATGAGACGTTTACTGCCTGATTATGTGGAATAAAGTATAGAAATACATTTTGGTTAATCTACCGAGGAATCATCCCTCGAGCAAACAATAAGGCAGTCTTTGCAAACCCAAGAACTTTTGTGTCCAACATCAAGTCGCACTATCGCAGAAGAAAAATGTGAAGAACATATTAATCAATCGACGTCAAGAGACGCAACGGGAAGATAGGTTTATCTAGATTAACTTTTCTATAAACACATTACTCTAAACGTGAACAAATTAAATAAATAAAAATAAATTGTTGGCACAACAGCTCCAAGCGGGGCCGGGGCCTGTGACTTACACTCTCAACCATTCCTGTGTGTGCGTTGATATTCTGCAGTACCCCGGAAAAAAAACTCAAGGTGGAAACGTCAGGGATCGAACCCTGAACCTTCGACGTAGCAGTCCGACACACTAACCACTACGCCATGGGGTACTACGCGAACAAATTAATTTAACTTTATGATGATTCAATATACGCACTAGAAGACCGCTGACTATGGATTTTACGAATCCAGAAACGCAATTATTATTTAATTATCGCAGAAAGAAAATATTTATGCACGAACCCGACGTGCCGCGATGAGAAATGTCGATGAATGAACCAAACAATGAAGTTAAAAAAAGCAATGTCAAATTTGGTTCCGTTCGCACAAATAGGTAAGTAAATCGAGATTAGCCCCGTTCGAAAGGTGGCTTGCCCGTTCGTTCAGAAGGGGTTGGGTTTGATCGATTAATGTTTTTTATTGATTGTATCAATAAAAATGAAATTTCTGAGGAGAATGAATAGAAGTCGAATCAAAATCAATTCTTCGTACAGGGTGTACTAGGAATTATGTTAAAAGGCGCCAGGTTATTTTATCAGGAATTACCAAACCGTCATAAAAACTGAAAAGAAGAATTCCAATGGAATAAAACAAACGAATTATTTTTCAAAAGGAAATATAAATGATTTATTTGGGAAACCTTTAAATATAGGTAAAAACCCTAAATTTTTCCGTAAACAAAAATTTTCAATAAATTGTTTGGGAGAGATGGCGGAAGGCCAAATCAAAAGATAGAATATATAAATGAAAATGAACAAATTGGTAGGTACAATTAAAAGTTTTCTTTAGTGTCACAAAAGACACAAAGAAGAGAAAAATTATTGGGTTGATTATGAAGATTAATAAAAGGAGTAAAAATTGGGTCGCGAGTCCCGCAATCTCGGGATAGACAACGAATGCATGAAGACTCCACAATCAACAACTCTCTGCCACCCTTGGCCAGAAAAAAAACAACTATCAAAACACGCAAAATACTGTCCTGGGACAAAACGAAAAGAATGAAAAGAGGGTACTTATCCGCCTATTGGGAACCTTTCTCCAGAGCCTGAGATATTTCCTCCTGAAAAATCTTCCTCACAAACCAAATAATCACACACAATTATCTCGTTGGCTTTATCTGCCAAAAACTTCTCATTGGAAAATTATTATAAACTCAAAATAAAATATGTATAATCAATTCGAAAAATGATTTTTCGCTGACTCTTAAATTTTTCTTGTCTCAGCCTTTCAGTCAAAAAGCAAAAAGTGACCCAAAAAGCCAAAATAGCTGACTTTTCTCGTCCATTTAGCCACTTCCAAAATATATTTTTCTTTTTCAAGCCAATTTCTGTGGTGGTGTTCTGTCACGGGCGAGCTTCAATACTTCGTATCATTATCGAGAGTGTGTACCGTTGTTGAACCCAAGCCACGCAATCGAATTATGCAAAATATCCTAGGCTAATGGTGATATTTGCAACAAGAGTAGCTCAATGGGTTCAGACCCATTCTTGGCAATCCCAACTTTTTAAGAGAAAAAGCGAAAAATCATCATAAACTCAACAACGTCCCTGTCCCATGCCCAGACTACAGTATCGAGGAAAATCTTTCGGGCGAGTAAATTCTCTGGCATTTGCAACTCGCCTTGCCAGAAAAGATCCGAAGGCTAACCCGATTGTTTTTCTTTACATATTAAAGATTAAAATATTGTAGGTATTCGTGCACATTGAATTTAAGAGAAGTATTAGATGCAAAAGCCGTTTTTCTTTTCTTTGTGTTGAAGATACCCTATGTTGGGCTCTCAGCCATTTCAAACGTTGGCTGGACTTTGGACTCAACAGCTTCATCTAGGACGGATTTGTGGACGGCATGTCGCATATTTGTATTCTGTCATCTCGTGGACCAACTGTCGCACGTAAGAAAATTGTGATTGTCTGTCACACAATTTGTAATAAGACCTGCTTGTGTTGTCTTTCCAAAATGCGTTTGGAGCGGGCTAACTGCTGATGGTCAAGCGCGCTCTCTACTGTGCCAGTATTTTCGAGAACCAATGAAAAGGAGGGGTGAAAAATGGAAAAAGGAAACGAATAGGTCAGTAGAACTTGTGGTAAAATTTACCGCAACACGTTGTCAGTCTACCCTTTGCTGAGGACTCAATTAAACTAGGGTCATCTAGCTACATTGCCCTCAGTCGATTTCGTGCGTTGGAACGCAGGTTAGACCGAAACCCATATTAATATAACCAGTACCGAAAATTCTGCGACTCATGACAGAGATTGATTTCAAATAAACTTCAACACCACACTACTTTCTGCCTCATCATTGCTCAAGTGCTCAAGCCAGAAAGTAGTAGTACAAAGTTACGAGTAGTCTTTGTTGCCTATGCAAAGACGTCAACTAATCAGTCGTTAAACGACTTACTCTATTCTGGACCAACTATTCAAGACGAATTGTTTTCAATATTATTGCGTTTAAGACTGTCAAAATTTGTTTTAAGGCTGAAACTAGAAGACCGCTGACTATGGATTTTACGAATCCAGAAACGCAATTATTATTTAATTATCGCAGAAAGAAAATATTTATGCACGAACCCGACGTGCCGCGATGAGAAATGTCGATGAATGAACCAAACAATGAAGTTAAAAAAAGCAATGTCAAATTTGGTTCCGTTCGCACAAATAGGTAAGTAAATCGAGATTAGCCCCGTTCGAAAGGTGGCTTGCCCGTTCGTTCAGAAGGGGTTGGGTTTGATCGATTAATGTTTTTTTTATGATGATTCAATATACGCACTAGAAGACCGCTGACTATGGATTTTACGAATCCAGAAACGCAATTATAATTTAATTATCGCAGAAAGAAAATATTTATGCACGAACCCGACGTGCCGCGATGAGAAATGTCGATGAATGAACCAAACAATGAAGTTAAAAAAAGCAATGTCAAATTTGGTTCCGTTCGCACAAATAGGTAAGTAAATCGAGATTAGCCCCGTTCCAAAGGTGGCTTGCCGGTTCGTTCAGAAGGGGTTGGGTTTGATCGATTAATGTTTTTTATTGATCGTATCAATAAAATTGGAATTCTTGAGGAGAATGAATGGAAGTCGAATCAAAATCAATTCTTCGTACACGGTGTACTAGGAATTATGTAAAAAGGCGCCAGGTTATTTTATCAGGAGTTACAAAACCGTCATAAAAACTGAAAAGAAGAATTCCAATGGAATAAAACAAACGAGTTATTTTTCAAAAGGAAATATAAATGATTTATTTGGGAAACCTTTAAATATAGGTAAAAACCCTAAATTTTTCCGTAAACAAAAATTTACAATAAATTGTTTGGGAGAGATGGCGGAAGGCCAAATCAAAAGATAGAATATATAAATGAAAATGAACAAATTGGTAGGTACAATTAAAAGTTTTCTTTAGTGTCACAAAAGACACGAAGAAGAAAAAAGACGGGGTTGATTATGACGATTAATAAAAGGAGTAAAAATTGGGTCGCGAGTCCCGCAATCTCGGGATAGACAACGAATGCATGAAGACTCCACAATCAACAACTCTCTGCCACCCTTGGCCAGAAAAAAAAACAACTATCAAAACACGCAAAATACTGTCCTGGGACAAAACGAAAAGAATGAAAAGAGGGTACTTATCCGACTATTGGGGTCCTTTCTCCAGAGCCTGAGATATATCCTCCTGAAAGATCTTCCTCACAAACCAAATAATCACACACACTTATCTCGTTGGCTTTATCTGCCAAAAACTTCTCATTGGAAAATTATTATAAACTCAAAATAAAATATAATCAATTCGAAAAACGATTTTTCGCTGACTCTTAAATTTTTCTTGTCTCAGTCTTTCAGTCAAAAAGCAAAAAGTGACCCAAAAGTCCAAAATGGCTGACTTTTCTCGTCCATTTAGCCACTTCCAAAATATATTTTTCTCTTTCAAGCCAATTTCTGTGGTGGTGTTCTGTCACGGGCGAGCTTCAATACTTCGTACCATTGGTGAGAGTGTGTACCTTTGTTGAACCCAAGCCACGCATTCGAATTATGCAAAATATCCTAGGCTAATGGTGATATTTGCAACAAGAGTAGCTCAATGGGTTCAGACCCATTCTTGGCAATCCCAACTTTTTAAGAGAAAAAGCGAAAAATCATCATAAACTCAACAACGTCCCTGTCCCATGCCCAGACTACAGTATCGAGGAAAATCTTTCGGGCGAGTAAATTCTCTGGCATTTGCAACTCGCCTTGCCAGAAAAGATCCGAAGGCTAACCCGATTGTTTTTCTTTACATATTAAAGATTAAAATATTGTAGGTATTCGTGCACATTGAATTTAAGAGAAGTATTAGATGCAAAAGCCGTTTTTCTTTTCTTTGTGTTGAAGATACCCTAGGTTGGGCTCTCAGCCATTTCAAACGTTGGCTGGACTTTGGACTCAACAGCTTCATCTAGGACGGATTTGTGGACGGCATGTCGCATATTTGTATTCTGTCATCTCGTGGACCAACTGTCGCACGTAAGAAAATTGTGATTGTCTGTCACACAATTTGTAATAAGACCTGCTTGTGTTGTCTTTCCAAAATGCGTTTGGAGCGGGCTAACTGCTGATGGTCAAGCGCGCTCTCTACTGTGCCAGTATTTTCGAGAACCAATGAAAAGGAGGGGTGAAAAATGGAAAAAGGAAACGAATAGGTCAGTAGAACTTGTGGTAAAATTTACCGCAACACGTTGTCAGTCTACCCTTTGCTGAGGACTCAATTAAACTAGGGTCATCTAGCTACATTGCCCTCAGTCGATTTCGTGCGTTGGAACGCAGGTTAGACCGAAACCCATATTAATATAACCAGTACCGAAAATTCTGCGACTCATGACAGAGATTGATTTCAAATAAACTTCAACACCACACTACTTTCTGCCTCATCATTGCTCAAGTGCTCAAGCCAGAAAGTAGTAGTACAAAGTTACGAGTAGTCTTTGTTGCCTATGCAAAGACGTCAACTAATCAGTCGTTAAACGACTTACTCTATTCTGGACCAACTATTCAAGACGAATTGTTTTCAATATTATTGCGTTTAAGACTGTCAAAATTTGTTTTAAGGCTGAAACTAGAAGACCGCTCACTATGGATTTTACGAATCCAGAAACGCAATTATTATTTAATTATCGCAGAAAGAAAATATTTATGCACGAACCCGACGTGCCGCGATGAGAAATGTCGATGAATGAACCAAACAATGAAGTTAAAAAAAGCAATGTCAAATTTGGTTCCGTTCGCACAAATAGGTAAGTAAATCGAGATTAGCCCCGTTCGAAAGGTGGCTTGCCCGTTCGTTCAGAAGGGGTTGGGTTTGATCGATTAATGTTTTTTATTGATTGTATCAATAAAAATGAAATTTCTGAGAAGAATGAATAGAAGTCGAATCAAAATCAATTCTTCGTACAGGGTGTACTAGGAATTATGTAAAAAGGCGACAGGTTATTTTATCAGGAATTACCAAACCGTCATAAAAACTGAAAAGAAGAATTCCAATTGAATAAAACAAACGAATTATTTTTCAAAGGGAAATATAAATGATTTATTTGGGAAACCTTTAAATATAGGTAAAAACCCTAAATTTTTCCGTAAACAAAAATTTACAATAAATTGTTTGGGAGAGATGGCGGAAGGCCAAATCAAAAGATAGAATATATAAATGAAAATGAACAAATTGGTAGGTACAATTAAAAGTTTTCTTTAGTGTCACAAAAGACACGAAGAAGAAAAAAGACGGGGTTGATTATGACGATTAATAAAAGGAGTAAAAATTGGGTCGCGAGTCCCGCAATCTCGGGATAGACAACGAATGCATGAAGACTCCACAATCAACAACTCTCTGCCACCCTTGGCCAGAAAAAAAAAACAACTATCAAAACACGCAAAATACTGTCCTGGGACAAAACGAAAAGAATGAAAAGAGGGTACTTATCCGACTATTGGGATCCTTTCTCCAGAGCCTGAGATATATCCTCCTGAAAGATCTTCCTCACAAACCAAATAATCACACACACTTATCTCGTTGGCCTTATCTACCAAAAACTTCTCATTGGAAAATTATTATAAACTCAAAATAAAATATAATCAATTCGAAAATTGATTTTTCGCTGACTCTTAAATTTTTCTTGTCTCAGTCTTTCAGTCAAAAAGCAAAAAGTGACCCAAAAGTCCAAAATGGCTGACTTTTCTCGTCCATTTAGCCACTTCCAAAATATATTTTTCTCTTTCAAGCCAATTTCTGTGGTGGTGTTCTGTCGCGGGCGAGCTTCAATACTTCGTACCATTGGTGAGAGTGTGTACCTTTGTTGAACCCAAGCAACGCATTTGAATTATGCAAAATATCCTAGGCTAATGGTGATATTTGCAACAAGAGTAGCTCAATGGGTTCAGACCCATTCTTGGCAATCCCAACTTTTTAAGAGAAAAAGCGAAAAATCATCATAAGCTCAACAACGTCCCTGTCCCATGCCCAGACTACAGTATGGAGGAAAATCTTTCGGGCGAGTATATTCTCTGGAATTTGCAACTCGCCTTGCCAGAAAAGATCCGAAGGCTAACCCGATTATTTTTCTTTACATATTAAAGATTAAAATATTGTAGGTATTCGTGTACATTGAATTTAAGAGAAGTATTAGATGCAAAAGCCGTTTTTCTTTTCTTTGTGTTGATGATACGCTAGGTTGAGCTGTCAGCCATTTCAAACGTTGGCTGGACTTTGGACTCAACAGCTTCATCTAGGACGGATTTGTGGACGGCATGTCGCATATTTGTATTCTGTCATCTCGTGGACCAACTGTCGCACGTAAGAAAATTGTGATTGTCTGTCACACAATTTGTAATAAGACCTGCTTGTGTTGTCTTTCCAAAATGCGTTTGGAGCGGGCTAACTGCTGATGGTCAAGCGCGCTCTCTACTGTGCCAGTATTTTCGAGAACCAATGAAAAGGAGGGGTGAAAAATGGAAAAAGGAAACGAATAGGTCAGTAGAACTTGTGGTAAAATTTACCGCAACACGTTGTCAGTCTACCCTTTGCTGAGGACTCAATTAAACTAGGGTCATCTAGCTACATTGCCCTCAGTCGATTTCGTGCGTTGGAACGCAGGTTAGACCGAAACCCATATTAATATAACCAGTACCGAAAATTCTGCGACTCATGACAGAGATTGATTTCAAATAAACTTCAACACCACACTACTTTCTGCCTCATCATTGCTCAAGTGCTCAAGCCAGAAAGTAGTAGTACAAAGTTACGAGTAGTCTTTGTTGCCTCTGCAAAGACGTCAACTAATCAGTCGTTAAACGACTTACTCTATTCTGGACCAACTATTCAAGACGAATTGTTTTCAATATTATTGCGTTTAAGACAGTCAAAATTTGTTTTTAAGGCCGACATTCAAAAAATAAATATGCAAATAATAATACGAGAAGAAGACAAACATTTTCAGCTGATATGGTGGCGACCCGATCGAACTGGGCCTATAAAATGTTTTAAACTTCATACCGTGACTTATGGAACCACTTTAGCTCCATATATCGCAACAAAATGCCTTCAGGTCTTAGCTAAAGAATATTCTGCAAAATATCCATTAGGCTCCAAATTTTTCTCAAAGACTTCTACGTTGATGAAGTTATGGCAAGTGCCGACAGCATTGTAGTAGCAAAAGACATCCAGGGAGGGAGAGCTCCATTAAAAAAATTGGTGTTCAAACCACCAACAATTACTTGATAACGTGCCATTAAAAGATCAGGAGATATATCTTACCGACGACAAAAACGAAGGCGCTGTCAAGACTCTTGGGTTAATATGGCGACCCAAGTCAGACGTCTTCTGCATAAAAACAAATTATAGAACATCAAAAAGATTCACAAAGCGATCTGTAGCCTCAGATATAGCACGTCTTTTTGACGTCTTTTGGAATAGTCGCTCCAATAGTAATCGTCACAAAGCATTTTCTGCAAGAATTGTGGGAACTCAAGTACGACTGGAATACTTCCCTACCAGAAAAAATGTACACCAGGTGGAACAAATACTACCAAGGCCTCCAAGAATTAGATAAATTCCAAATTCCTAGACACTTTTTTGTTCATCAAATTACCTCATCAATGCAAATGCATACCTTTGCAGATGCTTCAGAGAAGGCCTACGGGGCTGCTGTATATATCAGATCAGTTAACAAGGATGGTACAATCGTATAACGACTACTGTGCTCCAAATCTCGAGTTGCACCAACTACTAAAACGGCATCAGGAATGAGATCGATGACAATTCCACGTCTAGAACTATGTGCATCACTTCTAGCTGCCGAACTCTCAAAACGAGTCAAGAGTGACCTAAAATTGGACAACACCAATAGATTTCTGTGGTCTGACTCCCGAATAGTATTTAGTTAAATTAACTCAAATGCAGAATCCTTCCACACATTTGTTGAACGTCGAATTGCCAACATCAAATTTCTAACCAGCACTAATCAATGGCGATATGTGTAAAAGCTGAAAATCTAGCTGATGTTTTATCCAGATCCATATCCCCGGAGAACCTGCAGGATCATACACTATGGAAGTATGGTACAAGATTTTTGCATGGATCATAATCAATTTGGCCCCCCCTTACAGACTCAGGAAAACATGGACAGATGAAAAGAAGGAAGTTGCGTTATTGACCACTAATGACGACAGTCATGTACAAAGTATTTTGGAAGGAATAAAGCATTCCAACTCATTCAACAAACTTAATGTAACCCTAGCTTACTGTTTTCGATTTGTCCAAGTATGCAGTTCAGGTAAACTCAAGGATGCACTTAAATCCGTCAGACAAAATCCGAAAAAAGGCGTCAAAACGGCATGGTCATTATCAACCTTGGCACTATGAATATCCATGCAGTTCATTATCAAGGAAGAACTTGGCACCGAGTTACCACTACTGCAAAATACGCTATTAATGTGGATAGTCACTGGAAAGGAACGAAGATTCATTTATACTCTATTCCACATAATCAGGCAGTTCGGGGAAGATACGGATGTTTGTCTCTCATTCGCACTCTTTTGTTTTCCGTAAAGGCGTTCAAATAAGCAACAATCTTAAAAACAAATTTAAAGCTCTAAAACCAAAAGCTCATCAGCAGAAACTCAAAGAAAGAAAGCTGAACGAGTTACCAAAAGAACACTAGTAACACTGAATGCACATCAACTGCAAAGGGGTTGAATTTTAAATAGCAGCAGCCACAGACAATCAGTGCACATTTAGATGTGCTCTGAATCTTATTCTTAGGATACACGTCATATGCGATTAGGAATTTGCTGGCGGGTCACCAAATTTGCACTATACTAAATTGAAGGAAACCCCTTCAATTTAGTATGGTGCAAAAATATTGGACGCAACTGATTTAAAAAAGCTTCCCCATTAGACGTTTACTACCTGATTATGTAGAATAGAGTATAGAAATACAAATTGTTTAATCTACCGAGGAATCATCCCTCGAGCAAACAATAAGGCAGTCTTGGCAAACCCAAGAACTTTTGTGTCCAACATCAAGTCGCACTATCGCCGAATCCGTAGGGCTAACCGAGAAGCACTTTCCATGACATTAATTACTCTTGGAATACCCCGGAAAAAAAACTCAAGGTGGCAACGTCAGGGATCGAACCCTGAACCTTCGGCGTAGCAGTCCGACACACTAACCACTACGCCATGGGGTACTACGCGAACAAATTAATTTAACTTTATGATGATTCAATATACGCACTAGAAGACCGCTGACTATGGATTTTACGAATCCAGAAACGCAATTATTATTTAATTATCGCAGAAAGAAAATATTTATGCACGAACCCGACGTGCCGCGATGAGAAATGTCGATGAATGAACCAAACAATGAAGTTAAAAAAAGCAATGTCAAATTTGGTTCCGTTCGCACAAATAGGTAAGTAAATCGAGATTAGCCCCGTTCGAAAGGTGGCTTGCCCGTTCGTTCAGAAGGGGTTGGGTTTGATCGATTAATGTTTTTTTTATGATGATTCAATATACGCACTAGAAGACCGCTGACTATGGATTTTACGAATCCAGAAACGCAATTATAATTTAATTATCGCAGAAAGAAAATATTTATGCACGAACCCGACGTGCCGCGATGAGAAATGTCGATGAATGAACCAAACAATGAAGTTAAAAAAAGCAATGTCAAATTTGGTTCCGTTCGCACAAATAGGTAAGTAAATCGAGATTAGCCCCGTTCCAAAGGTGGCTTGCCGGTTCGTTCAGAAGGGGTTGGGTTTGATCGATTAATGTTTTTTATTGATCGTATCAATAAAATTGGAATTCTTGAGGAGAATGAATGGAAGTCGAATCAAAATCAATTCTTCGTACACGGTGTACTAGGAATTATGTAAAAAGGCGCCAGGTTATTTTATCAGGAGTTACAAAACCGTCATAAAAACTGAAAAGAAGAATTCCAATGGAATAAAACAAACGAGTTATTTTTCAAAAGGAAATATAAATGATTTATTTGGGAAACCTTTAAATATAGGTAAAAACCCTAAATTTTTCCGTAAACAAAAATTTACAATAAATTGTTTGGGAGAGATGGCGGAAGGCCAAATCAAAAGATAGAATATATAAATGAAAATGAACAAATTGGTAGGTACAATTAAAAGTTTTCTTTAGTGTCACAAAAGACACGAAGAAGAAAAAAGACGGGGTTGATTATGACGATTAATAAAAGGAGTAAAAATTGGGTCGCGAGTCCCGCAATCTCGGGATAGACAACGAATGCATGAAGACTCCACAATCAACAACTCTCTGCCACCCTTGGCCAGAAAAAAAAACAACTATCAAAACACGCAAAATACTGTCCTGGGACAAAACGAAAAGAATGAAAAGAGGGTACTTATCCGACTATTGGGGTCCTTTCTCCAGAGCCTGAGATATATCCTCCTGAAAGATCTTCCTCACAAACCAAATAATCACACACACTTATCTCGTTGGCTTTATCTGCCAAAAACTTCTCATTGGAAAATTATTATAAACTCAAAATAAAATATAATCAATTCGAAAAACGATTTTTCGCTGACTCTTAAATTTTTCTTGTCTCAGTCTTTCAGTCAAAAAGCAAAAAGTGACCCAAAAGTCCAAAATGGCTGACTTTTCTCGTCCATTTAGCCACTTCCAAAATATATTTTTCTCTTTCAAGCCAATTTCTGTGGTGGTGTTCTGTCACGGGCGAGCTTCAATACTTCGTACCATTGGTGAGAGTGTGTACCTTTGTTGAACCCAAGCCACGCATTCGAATTATGCAAAATATCCTAGGCTAATGGTGATATTTGCAACAAGAGTAGCTCAATGGGTTCAGACCCATTCTTGGCAATCCCAACTTTTTAAGAGAAAAAGCGAAAAATCATCATAAACTCAACAACGTCCCTGTCCCATGCCCAGACTACAGTATCGAGGAAAATCTTTCGGGCGAGTAAATTCTCTGGCATTTGCAACTCGCCTTGCCAGAAAAGATCCGAAGGCTAACCCGATTGTTTTTCTTTACATATTAAAGATTAAAATATTGTAGGTATTCGTGCACATTGAATTTAAGAGAAGTATTAGATGCAAAAGCCGTTTTTCTTTTCTTTGTGTTGAAGATACCCTAGGTTGGGCTCTCAGCCATTTCAAACGTTGGCTGGACTTTGGACTCAACAGCTTCATCTAGGACGGATTTGTGGACGGCATGTCGCATATTTGTATTCTGTCATCTCGTGGACCAACTGTCGCACGTAAGAAAATTGTGATTGTCTGTCACACAATTTGTAATAAGACCTGCTTGTGTTGTCTTTCCAAAATGCGTTTGGAGCGGGCTAACTGCTGATGGTCAAGCGCGCTCTCTACTGTGCCAGTATTTTCGAGAACCAATGAAAAGGAGGGGTGAAAAATGGAAAAAGGAAACGAATAGGTCAGTAGAACTTGTGGTAAAATTTACCGCAACACGTTGTCAGTCTACCCTTTGCTGAGGACTCAATTAAACTAGGGTCATCTAGCTACATTGCCCTCAGTCGATTTCGTGCGTTCGAACGCAGGTTAGACCGAAACCCATAATAATATAACCAGTACCGAAAATTCTGCGACTCATGACAGAGATTGATTTCAAATAAACTTCAACACCACACTACTTTCTGCCTCATCATTGCTCAAGTGCTCAAGCCAGAAAGTAGTAGTACAAAGTTACGAGTAGTCTTTGTTGTCTATGCAAAGACGTCAACTAATCAGTCGTTAAACGACTTACTCTATTCTGGACCAACTATTCAAGACGAATTGTTTTCAATATTATTGCGTTTAAGACTGTCAAAATTTGTTTTTAAGGCGGACGTTCAAAAAATAAATATGCAAATAATAATACGAGAAGAAGACAAACATTTTCAGCTGATATGGTGGCGACCCGATCGAACTGGGCCTATAAAATGTTTTAAACTTCATACCGTGACTTATGGAACCACTTTAGCTCCATATATCGCAACAAAATGCCTTCAGGTCTTAGCTAAAGAATATTCTGCAAAATATCCATTAGGCTCCAAATTTTTCTCAAAGACTTCTACGTTGATGAAGTTATGGCAAGTGCCGACAGCATTGTAGTAGCAAAAGACATCCAGGGAGGGAGAGCTCCATTAAAAAAATTGGTGTTCAAACCACCAACAATTACTTGATAACGTGCCATTAAAAGATCAGGAGATATATCTTACCGACGACAAAAACGAAGGCGCTGTCAAGACTCTTGGGTTAATATGGCGACCCAAGTCAGACGTCTTCTGCATAAAAACAAATTATAGAACATCAAAAAGATTCACAAAGCGATCTGTAGCCTCAGATATAGCACGTCTTTTTGACGTCTTTTGGAATAGTCGCTCCAATAGTAATCGTCACAAAGCATTTTCTGCAAGAATTGTGGGAACTCAAGTACGACTGGAATACTTCCCTACCAGAAAAAATGTACACCAGGTGGAACAAATACTACCAAGGCCTCCAAGAATTAGATAAATTCCAAATTCCTAGACACTTTTTTGTTCATCAAATTACCTCATCAATGCAAATGCATACCTTTGCAGATGCTTCAGAGAAGGCCTACGGGGCTGCTGTATATATCAGATCAGTTAACAAGGATGGTACAATCGTATAACGACTACTGTGCTCCAAATCTCGAGTTGCACTAACTACTAAAACGGCATCAGGAATGAGATCGATGACAATTCCACGTCTAGAACTATGTGCATCACTTCTAGCTGCCGAACTCTCAAAACGAGTCAAGAGTGACCTAAAATTGGACAACACCAATAGATTTCTGTGGTCTGACTCCCGAATAGTATTTAGTTAAATTAACTCAAATGCAGAATCCTTCCACACATTTGTTGAACGTCGAATTGCCAACATCAAATTTCTAACCAGCACTAATCAATGGCGATATGTGTAAAAGCTGAAAATCTAGCTGATGTTTTATCCAGATCCATATCCCCGGAGAACCTGCAGGATCATACACTATGGAAGTATGGTACAAGATTTTTGCATGGATCATAATCAATTTGGCCCCCCCTTACAGACTCAGGAAAACATGGACAGATGAAAAGAAGGAAGTTGCGTTATTGACCACTAATGACGACAGTCATGTACAAAGTATTTTGGAAGGAATAAAGCATTCCAACTCATTCAACAAACTTAATGTAACCCTAGCTTACTGTTTTCGATTTGTCCAAGTATGCAGTTCAGGTAAACTCAAGGATGCACTTAAATCCGTCAGACAAAATCCGAAAAAAGGCGTCAAAACGGCATGGTCATTATCAACCTTGGCACTATGAATATCCATGCAGTTCATTATCAAGGAAGAACTTGGCACCGAGTTACCACTACTGCAAAATACGCTATTAATGTGGATAGTCACTGGAAAGGAACGAAGATTCATTTATACTCTATTCCACATAATCAGGCAGTTCGGGGAAGATACGGATGTTTGTCTCTCATTCGCACTCTTTTGTTTTCCGTAAAGGCGTTCAAATAAGCAACAATCTTAAAAACAAATTTAAAGCTCTAAAACCAAAAGCTCATCAGCAGAAACTCAAAGAAAGAAAGCTGAACGAGTTACCAAAAGAACACTAGTAACACTGAATGCACATCAACTGCAAAGGGGTTGAATTTTAAATAGCAGCAGCCACAGACAATCAGTGCACATTTAGATGTGCTCTGAATCTTATTCTTAGGATACACGTCATATGCGATTAGGAATTTGCTGGCGGGTCACCAAATTTGCACTATACTAAATTGAAGGAAACCCCTTCAATTTAGTATGGTGCAAAAATATTGGACGCAACTGATTTAAAAAAGCTTCCCCATTAGACGTTTACTACCTGATTATGTAGAATAGAGTATAGAAATACAAATTGTTTAATCTACCGAGGAATCATCCCTCGAGCAAACAATAAGGCAGTCTTGGCAAACCCAAGAACTTTTGTGTCCAACATCAAGTCGCACTATCGCCGAATCCGTAGGGCTAACCGAGAAGCACTTTCCATGACATTAATTACTCTTGGAATACCCCGGAAAAAAAACTCAAGGTGGCAACGTCAGGGATCGAACCCTGAACCTTCGGCGTAGCAGTCCGACACACTAACCACTACGCCATGGGGTACTACGCGAACAAATTAATTTAACTTTATGATGATTCAATATACGCACTAGAAGACCGCTGACTATGGATTTTACGAATCCAGAAACGCAATTATTATTTAATTATCGCAGAAAGAAAATATTTATGCACGAACCCGACGTGCCGCGATGAGAAATGTCGATGAATGAACCAAACAATGAAGTTAAAAAAAGCAATGTCAAATTTGGTTCCGTTCGCACAAATAGGTAAGTAAATCGAGATTAGCCCCGTTCGAAAGGTGGCTTGCCCGTTCGTTCAGAAGGGGTTGGGTTTGATCGATTAATGTTTTTTTTATGATGATTCAATATACGCACTAGAAGACCGCTGACTATGGATTTTACGAATCCAGAAACGCAATTATAATTTAATTATCGCAGAAAGAAAATATTTATGCACGAACCCGACGTGCCGCGATGAGAAATGTCGATGAATGAACCAAACAATGAAGTTAAAAAAAGCAATGTCAAATTTGGTTCCGTTCGCACAAATAGGTAAGTAAATCGAGATTAGCCCCGTTCCAAAGGTGGCTTGCCGGTTCGTTCAGAAGGGGTTGGGTTTGATCGATTAATGTTTTTTATTGATCGTATCAATAAAATTGGAATTCTTGAGGAGAATGAATGGAAGTCGAATCAAAATCAATTCTTCGTACACGGTGTACTAGGAATTATGTAAAAAGGCGCCAGGTTATTTTATCAGGAGTTACAAAACCGTCATAAAAACTGAAAAGAAGAATTCCAATGGAATAAAACAAACGAGTTATTTTTCAAAAGGAAATATAAATGATTTATTTGGGAAACCTTTAAATATAGGTAAAAACCCTAAATTTTTCCGTAAACAAAAATTTACAATAAATTGTTTGGGAGAGATGGCGGAAGGCCAAATCAAAAGATAGAATATATAAATGAAAATGAACAAATTGGTAGGTACAATTAAAAGTTTTCTTTAGTGTCACAAAAGACACGAAGAAGAAAAAAGACGGGGTTGATTATGACGATTAATAAAAGGAGTAAAAATTGGGTCGCGAGTCCCGCAATCTCGGGATAGACAACGAATGCATGAAGACTCCACAATCAACAACTCTCTGCCACCCTTGGCCAGAAAAAAAAACAACTATCAAAACACGCAAAATACTGTCCTGGGACAAAACGAAAAGAATGAAAAGAGGGTACTTATCCGACTATTGGGGTCCTTTCTCCAGAGCCTGAGATATATCCTCCTGAAAGATCTTCCTCACAAACCAAATAATCACACACACTTATCTCGTTGGCTTTATCTGCCAAAAACTTCTCATTGGAAAATTATTATAAACTCAAAATAAAATATAATCAATTCGAAAAACGATTTTTCGCTGACTCTTAAATTTTTCTTGTCTCAGTCTTTCAGTCAAAAAGCAAAAAGTGACCCAAAAGTCCAAAATGGCTGACTTTTCTCGTCCATTTAGCCACTTCCAAAATATATTTTTCTCTTTCAAGCCAATTTCTGTGGTGGTGTTCTGTCACGGGCGAGCTTCAATACTTCGTACCATTGGTGAGAGTGTGTACCTTTGTTGAACCCAAGCCACGCATTCGAATTATGCAAAATATCCTAGGCTAATGGTGATATTTGCAACAAGAGTAGCTCAATGGGTTCAGACCCATTCTTGGCAATCCCAACTTTTTAAGAGAAAAAGCGAAAAATCATCATAAACTCAACAACGTCCCTGTCCCATGCCCAGACTACAGTATCGAGGAAAATCTTTCGGGCGAGTAAATTCTCTGGCATTTGCAACTCGCCTTGCCAGAAAAGATCCGAAGGCTAACCCGATTGTTTTTCTTTACATATTAAAGATTAAAATATTGTAGGTATTCGTGCACATTGAATTTAAGAGAAGTATTAGATGCAAAAGCCGTTTTTCTTTTCTTTGTGTTGAAGATACCCTAGGTTGGGCTCTCAGCCATTTCAAACGTTGGCTGGACTTTGGACTCAACAGCTTCATCTAGGACGGATTTGTGGACGGCATGTCGCATATTTGTATTCTGTCATCTCGTGGACCAACTGTCGCACGTAAGAAAATTGTGATTGTCTGTCACACAATTTGTAATAAGACCTGCTTGTGTTGTCTTTCCAAAATGCGTTTGGAGCGGGCTAACTGCTGATGGTCAAGCGCGCTCTCTACTGTGCCAGTATTTTCGAGAACCAATGAAAAGGAGGGGTGAAAAATGGAAAAAGGAAACGAATAGGTCAGTAGAACTTGTGGTAAAATTTACCGCAACACGTTGTCAGTCTACCCTTTGCTGAGGACTCAATTAAACTAGGGTCATCTAGCTACATTGCCCTCAGTCGATTTCGTGCGTTCGAACGCAGGTTAGACCGAAACCCATAATAATATAACCAGTACCGAAAATTCTGCGACTCATGACAGAGATTGATTTCAAATAAACTTCAACACCACACTACTTTCTGCCTCATCATTGCTCAAGTGCTCAAGCCAGAAAGTAGTAGTACAAAGTTACGAGTAGTCTTTGTTGTCTATGCAAAGACGTCAACTAATCAGTCGTTAAACGACTTACTCTATTCTGGACCAACTATTCAAGACGAATTGTTTTCAATATTATTGCGTTTAAGACTGTCAAAATTTGTTTTTAAGGCGGACGTTCAAAAAATAAATATGCAAATAATAATACGAGAAGAAGACAAACATTTTCAGCTGATATGGTGGCGACCCGATCGAACTGGGCCTATAAAATGTTTTAAACTTCATACCGTGACTTATGGAACCACTTTAGCTCCATATCTCGCAACAAAATGCCTTCAGGTCTTAGCTAAAGAATATTCTGCAAAATATCCATTAGGCTCCAAATTTTTCTCAAAGACTTCTTCGTTGATGAAGTTATGGCAAGTGCCGACAGCATTGTAGTAGCAAAAGACATCCAGGGAGGGAGAGCTCCATTAAAAAAATTGGTGTTCAAACCACCAACAATTACTTGATAACGTGCCATTAAAAGATCACTAGATATCTCTTACCGACGACAAAAACGAAGGCGCTGTCAAGACTCTTGGGTGAATATGGCGACCCAAGTCAGACGTCTTCTGCATAAAAACAAATTATAGAACATCAAAAAGATTCACAAAGCGATCTGTAGCCTCAGATATAGCACGTCTTTTTGACGTCTTTTGGAATAGTCGCTCCAATAGTAATCGTCACAAAGCATTTTCTTCAAGAATTGTGGGAACTCAAGTACGACTGGAATACTTCCCTACCAGAAAAAATGTACACCAGGTGGAACAAATACTACCAAGGCCTCCAAGAATTAGATAAATTCCAAATTCCTAGACACTTTTTTGTTCATCAAATTACCTCATCAATGCAAATGCATACCTTTGCAGATGCTTCAGAGAAGGCCTACGGGGCTGCTGTATAATGTATATATCAGATCAGTTAACAAGGATGGTACAATTGTATAACGACTACTGTGCTCCAAATCTCGAGTTGCACCAACTACTAAAACGGCATCAGGAATGAGATCGATGACAATTCCACGTCTAGAACTATGTGCATCACTTCTAGCTGCCGAACTCTCAAAACGATTCAAGAGTGACCTAAAATTGGACAACACCAATAGTTTTCTGTGGTCTGACTCCCAAATAGTATTTAGTTAATTTAACTCAAATGCAGAATCTTTCCAGACATTTTTTGGACGTCGAATTGCCAACATCAAATTTCTAACCAGCACTAATCAATGGCGATATGTGTAATAAGCTGAAAATCTAGCTGATGTTTTATCCAGATGCATATCCCCGGAGAACCTGCAGGATCATACACTATGGAAGTATGCTACAAGATAGATTTTTGCATGGATCATAATCAATTTGGCCACCCCCTTACAAACTCAGGAAAACATGAACAGATGAAAAGAAGGAAGTTGCGTTATTGACCACTAATGACGACAGTCATGTACAAAGTATTTTGGAAGGAATAAAGCATTCCAACTCATTCAACAAACTTAATGTAACCCTAGCTTACTGTTTTCGATTTGTCCAAGTATGCAGGTCAGGTAAACGCAAGGATGCACTTAAATCCGTCAGACAAACCCCGAAAAAAGGCGTCAGAACGGCTTGGTCATTATCAACCTTGGCACTATGAATATCCATATGCAGTTCATTATCAAGGAAGAACTTGGCACCGAGTTACCACTACTGCAAAATACGCTATTAATGTGGATAGTCACTGGAAAGTAACGAAGATTCATTTATACTCTATTCCACATAATCAGGCAGTTCAGGGAAGATACGGATGTTTGTCTCTCATTCGCACTCTTTTGTTTTCCGTAAAGGCGTTCAAATAAGCAACAATCTTAAAAACAAATTTAAAGCTCTAAAACCAAAAGCTCATCAGCAGAAACTCAAGGAAAGAAAGCTGAACGAGTTACCAAATGAACACTAGTAACACTGAATGCACATCAACTAAAAAGGGGTTGAATTTTAAATAGCAGCAGCCACAGACAATCAGTGCACATTTAGATGTGCTCTGAATCTTATTCTTAGGATACACGTCAGATGCGATTAGGAATTTGCTGGCGGGTCACCAAATTTGCACTATACTAAATTGAAGGAAACCCCTTCAATTTAGTATGGTGCAAAAATATTGGACGCAACTGATTTAAAAAAGCTTCCCCATAAGACGTTTACTACCTGATTATGTAGAATAGAGTATAGAAATACAAATTGTTTAATCTACCGAGGAATCATCCCTCGAGCAAACAATAAGGCAGTCTTGGCAAACCCAAGAACTTTCGTGTCCAACATCAAGTGTCGTACTGCCTACCACCGGCAGCGCACGCGCTGTGTGTCGTCGGCGTCGAAAATCATTCGTCTTGTCAAACTGTGTTTTCTGTTTTTTTTAACACCCCATTATGTTGTGTCTTGTGTCCAAATTTTATATTATTACAAAAAGTAAATAAAAAAAAAGCAATCCAAGTCGCAATAGCCAAAAAAAAAAAGTTTAAATCATTACCTACAATAGCCCATTAAAATATTAACGTAACGCGCGCGAGTTAAGGTAGGAAGTGTTTTGGTAAATAAAAAAAACCAAACTTAATTTTCAGTACAGCTCGGTGCTGTGTATATTGACAAACTCAAGATTTTTATTTATGAATTACAATTTTATATCATGGAAAAATGATGACATGCTATTCTTCATTTATAAAAGGAAATTGAATTACAATTTTATATCATGGGAAAATGATGACATGCTATTCTACATTTATAAAAGGAAATTAGAACTGATGACTGTTGACGTCGGTTGCTGGTGCTAACGACCTGGGTTGACCGTGAAACTGCTGACTGGTGTTGATGACCGTGGCGTGTGAATGGTGAGGAATGTAATTCCTCCCCCCCTGGAGAGAGCTACGGTCAAAGAGGCTGTATGCATCTTTTGCCGGAGCTAACATTATATTGTATGCATGAGTTGGTGTTTGCTGGTCACTGTTGTTTATATTTTGAGGTATTTGAGCTGGTGGGTTGATGGTTCTCAGGTGATATGCTATCGTGATGAGTACACCAACTATGGTTATGGTTGATAGAGCGGCGTAGTTGATGATAATTTTCTGGTGAGTACTTCTCTGGAGATGGTGAATTGCGTTTTTATTTTCAAAGTGGAAATTTTTTAACTTCTGAAGGTTAAGGTTTTCCATGGGTGAAATTTGGACATTGTTGAATGATGTGGGATAAATGTGTATATCTTCGAGGTAAAAGTTGTTCTGATCTTCGTAAGTGATTTGGTTAATTTCTATACTGCAATTAAGGAAACTGATGATATATGTACCCTTTAGGTACTGTTTTTCGGGGCCACATGTTGACTGGACTTCTGTCCCTGGGCTGTTTATAACCAAAATGTAGTTTGGTTCCGGTTGATAGATTTGGTGTACATCTTCTACGTCCAAAGTCTTGCAGTGTGCTGGTTTGTTTGTCATCAGGTTGGCGATGCAGCTAGTTTCAATGTTCAAATCTTGGCTTTTTGTTGCTTTGCAGTAGAACACGTTTTCGATTTTTGTGCATTTGTTATCAAAATATTGAATTTCATTTTTGTTGAGGATGCAGAAAGGTTTAATGGAAAGCAATTGGTTTTTTATTGGGATTGGAATCAAATGGAAAAAGGAGAAGGTTTGATTATTTAAAATGGGGATTTTAATATTGAAAATTATATTTGAGTGATTGTAATATGCCTGAAGCTCCAATAGTTCATAGATGTGTTCATCTGATCTGATATCTATTGATTGATCTCTAAATGAATTATATATAAAAGTTAACTCATCGGTGCTAAGACTTTGTTTTGAAATTATATTGAGTTTAGCAAGAATAATGGACTCTGCTATGTCAGCCAAATGGTTATTCAAAAGTTCTATGTTAAAATTAATCTGATTTAAATATTGAATATATCTAATTGAATTTTCTTCTGTTCTTATTCTGTTACCTAACGTTTTTTCAGTATTTACTAAATAGTTTTCAATTAGTTTTTGTTGGGTATTTATATGGTTTGTTATGCTGTCGACCCTTTTTATCATTTGTTTATTAAGCTTGTCTTGGTTATTTCCCTGCTCTTCAAGATTATCTTGCATTTGTGTTAAATTTTCAATTTTGTTATTGATGTTTAGGGCATCATCAGCGTCCATATTACCTGTAATACTTTTTATGACTGTTCCCAGACCATTTATAAGCCCTCTTTTGTGTCTTAATTTAGGTGTTAAGGTTTGGAGTTTGGCTTGTAGTTGCTCGAATTTTATTTTTATTACTTTGAGAGAATCATTAAAACCGTCGATTTTTTCAAAGGCTTTCAAGGAATCGCCAATTGCTTTTATGTTTTCTTCGTATTTCTGTAGCTGTATTATGTGTATCAGATTTTTGTGTGATTGTATTGTTCTGGCAGTCCCCAATTTAATTGTCAAAAGTCCGTGGTTGTTAGATAAATCTTGTATTTCAATCTTCTGCCCTTTCGTTGTTGTCGATAGGTTGATGATTGCTAACCTGAAATTTGAGTTTCCTTTTAATCTTGGATTTGTGTAATTTTTGGTTGTAAGTTGTAAAAGCTGTAACTTGTCTATTGTTTTTAATTATGTGTTTACTAAATCTTGGAGTTAATTTGTTTCTTCTGTTTTCTTTTCTATATATGAATGAGCCTGTCTTAATACTACGTGGTTTTTCTCTGTTCTGATTTAATTTGCTTAAATTTTTTTCTATCTGATTTCCTGTTCTGTTTTTAATGGATGGGAATAATTCTGCTTGAAACTCGTTTAATTTATTGAGGTAGTCATGAACGTTACTATATTTTATATTTTTGAATTTATAAGTCCTACCATAAAAAAGTTCGTAGGGTGTTAATTTAGTAGCAGAGTGGATGGAGTTATTATAGGTTATTATAGTTTCATGGAGTAAGTCGTCGTGGTCTCTGTCGTTATGTTTCGCAAAAATGATTCTGTATGTTTCAGTTAGTGTGGAGTGTAATCTTTCAACGGGAGAATTGCTACTTGATTGTTGGAGCGATGTTATATGTTGGTTTATATTGTATTGTTTGACAAAGTCTTTGAACATAGAAGACGTAAATTCTGCGCCTTGGTCTGATATAATTTTGGTTGGGATGCCGTGGAGACTCATAAAATGCAGAAGGGATTTTATTATTGTTAGACTATTTCTAACTGGAACCGTGTACGCTGCTGCGAATTTAGAGAATTTGTCGATAATAGTGAGGATTTTTTGATTATTAATACTATAGATGTCAATACTCACGATATCTAAAGGCTTTTCAGGGTTTTCTGGGATTTGAAATTCGATTTTTTGGGGTTTCCTATCGTATTTAAGTTTTTGGCATAGTTCGCAGTTATTTATAATTTTAGTAATTTTGTTTTTCATAAATGGGAAAAAAAATTCACGCTTTAGATGCAGAAGTGTCTCATTTATACCACGGTGGTTATTTTTCAAGTGGTAATCGTTAATTAATTTATCTTGATCATCGTTCTCAAATATATCCATTAATATTTCTGTGCAACGAATTACTTTGAAGGCTCTGTTATTAGAAAAGTAGTTTGAGTAAACATTCTGGATGATCTTGAATGTATCGTCATCGGTATAAATAGCGGAATATTTATTTGGAGGTACATAATTTTTGAAAATGGAAATAATATCATCCTCCCAAAAACTTTGTTTTTCTAAAATACGTCTCTGTTTATTTTTGAAAGGCATTTGTACTTGTATTGGTTTGTCTCTTTCATTTATTTTTAGTATAAGCTGTATATTAAATTCGTTTAAGGGACGTTCGGATATATATATATGATCATCTATATTTTCAAGAGCAGAATGGATTGTAGATCCACTAGAATTGGGATTAGTTTGGTCAAGCTCGTTTATATTTAATTCAATTTTCTCATTTTGATTTTCCGTTTTTATTCTGCTGAGTGCATCAGCGTTCAGGTTTAATGTCCCCTTTTTGTAAATGATTTCGTAGTCAAACTCCTCTAACTTGAGTCGCCATCTGACTAGTTTTGAATTCGGGTCTTTAAGATTCATCATCCATTGTAAAGGTCTGTGATCGGTCACGATTTTGAATTTGTGACCAAACAGGTAGGGGCGAAAATATTTCGTTGCCCAAACAATCGCTAAAAGCTCCTTTTCAATAGTAGAGTAACTACACTCTGAATCCGTTAAGGTTCTACTAGCGTAGCAGATTGGTTTGTCGCTACCTATGGTGCCTTGAGATAGGACTGCACCTATTGCGTAGTTACTTGCATCTGTAGTTAGTACGAATGGTCGACCGAAATCGGGGTATTGAAGAATTGGGTCGTTAATCAAGAGATCTTTACACATCTCGAAAGCTGTGACGTACTTTTTGTCGAGCGTTATTGATTTACCTTTCTTCAGGCACTCTGTAAGTGGTTTTGTTAACCTTGCGAAGTCCTTAATGAACTTGCGGTAATATCCAAGGAGGCCTAAAAACGATTTTATTTCTTTTTGCGTCTTTGGAATTGGGAAATTTTTTACAGCTTTAATCTTGTCGGGATTGGGTTTTACTCCGTCCCTGGAAATTATATGTCCGAGGAATGCTGTCTCTTTGTGAAGGAATTCAGTTTTTTCTAGCTGCACTTTAAAATTAAATTCTTGTAATCTTAAGAAAACTTTCTTCAGGTTTTCAAGATGTTCTTGTAGGGAGGTTGAGAAGATGACTGTCATCTAAATATACCAAACAGACTTTTCCTACGAGACCGCTTAGTACATGGTCCATCACACGTTGGAAGGTAGATGGAGCATTTTTAAGCCCGAACGGCATTCGCACGAACTCAAAATGACCTCCTTCGGCTGTAAATGCCGTTTTAGGTATGTCTTTTGGGTCCATCTCTATTTGGTGGAACCCACTTGCTAAATCTAGCGTTGCGAAATACATGCATTTCCCCAATTTATTTAGGATCTCCGTAATGTTCGGGAGTGGATATTTGTCGCTAACTGTTTTTTCATTTAGACGACGAAAGTCGATGACAAGTCGCCACTTTTTCGTGGGTATGTCTTTCCCTTTCGGGACTACCCATACCGGGGAGCTCCACGGCGAATGGCTTGGACGAATGATTCCTTGTCTGAGTAGTTCTTGTATCTGTTTTTGGACTTCCATTTTATGTACATATGGGTATCTGTATGACCTGGTATATATATATATATATACATTGTCATTGGTTGGTATTTTATGTTTAACAGCGGTAGTGAAGGTGAGAGATTGGGTTTTTTGAAAAAAAAATATCTTCTAACTGTTTGCGTAATTCAATTATTTTTTGTTTTTCCTCCGAGTTTAAGTGGTCGAGCTTTAGTGAGTCTATTATTTTTGAATCTTCAGTTTTTTCATCCTGAGGGCGTGGATATGCTTCAGATAAATTGATTTCGGAGTATTCATTGTTTTAATATCGGAAAACTTTGATGGGTTGTTCGAGCAGAATAGTTTGATTTTCATTGGACGCGTTTGTGATCTCAAGGAAACTGTACCAATCTTTTGCGGTATAGATACCTTCCGAAATAAAAACTTTTGGTTTTATTTCAATTTGTTTAATGAGGATATCACCATTTTGTATGTCGACGGGGAGATGACAGACTAATTTTGAGAGTGGTGGAATGGAATATTGAGAAGATGTGAAATTAGGTTTAAAAAGAAGGGGTATGTTAGAATTTTCTGTTATAAGGTTCTGTTTTTCTAAATCTATTTTGGCTTTGAGTTGTGTTAGAATGTCTAGGCCAATAAGGCCATCAAAATATCCATGGAATCTGAAAACCAGGAATTTAAATGTTCCCTGTGTTTTGAATTCTGCAAAGGAAGGAAACGTTATACTTTTGTTGATAGTATGTTCTCTGAAAATGGTTTTTATAACAGTGCGTTTGGTGGGGGATTGAAGTTTGGGGTTGGCGAATTCAGGGTTTATGAAGGAAGACGATGCGCCAGTATCGATTAAGAACTTTAGCGGTCTTCCAAAGGGTGACGCAATATTTATGTATGGTAAAATGTTTCCGTGTTTATTCACATCTATATAACCGATGGGTTCCCAGAGGCGGGTTCCCGAAAATTTACTGTATCTTCTAAACCGTTTGTTGCGTCCAATAGGTCAAGGCCTTGCTCAAATTGTTCATTTGAGTATCGATAGAGATTTTGGTATGGATTTTCCATTTCAAGGTTGCTAATATGTTCATTTGGGTGTTCTTGTTCGAGATACCCTGAGTCTTCTGGGTACTCTACGTTTATGTTATGAAGTTCCCTGTTGTTATTGTTAGCAAAGTTTGGCTGTCTAAAGAAGTTACTGGGTGCTCTGATATCTTGATGTTGGGTTGGTGATCTTAAATTTGAATAGGTTGTACTGGCTTCCATTGGTTCGGGGGGGTGTAATTTCTGTCTATTGGAAAATTGCCCTGAACCGGTTCTGAAAGGGCCATTGAAGTTATTATTATATTGTTGATTTTGTCTGGTCTGAGCACTAATGTTATCTGTTTTGTAAAATACTTGGGGATTCTGTCTAAATAATGAACTTTGTATAGGTTGAGGATTTTGTGCAAGTTGGTGGCTTAGTCCCAATTGAGGATTTTGTCTAAATTGAGGGTTTTGCTTAAGTTGATAGTTTGCATAAGAGCTTTGTTGATTCATTACTGGGGAATTTTGAAAACGTGTATTAGCGTAACGGTTATGAGGTGAAAAGAATCTTTGTTGATTAAAAGAAACGGGTTCGTATTTCATGTATGAAATATTTTGCTCTTTTGTATAATATGTGAAAGCTTCTGAAAGGCTAGAAGGTCTCATGGCTCTTACGGTAGAACCAAGTGGTTCTCTGAGTCCTGTTAAGAAAGTATTAAGACACATTTCTTTATAGAGGCTGTTTTTTGCAGATATTACACTTGTTTCTTCGTCGTGTATTTGCACATGGTTTATCATAGCTGCCTGAATCTCAATAACTTCACTATAATATTTTTCTAGTGTTTTATTATGTTGTCTGAGACTATGTAGGTAGCGTATGAGAGAAGTTTCGTTAAGTTTATCCGAATAATGACTTGTGAGATTATCTTTAATCGAGGTCCAGGATAATGCAGTCCCATAAACGTTTAGAACTTCATTAGCAGGACCGATAACTTTATTTCGGATGGCTCGTAATATGACTCGGCCTAGATTTGTGCTCTCAATTGGTTTAAGAAGGGACAATATTTCTTCTACGTTCCTTATGAACTCAAAGAGAAGCCTAGGATTACCGTCAAAGGTTGGGATATCTTTTACTATCTCAGGGACTTTAAGTGAATTTATAAGAATGAGCGTGGCTTCTGCAGGTGATGCAGCAGCTGATGCTGTTCCATTTTCGTTTAATATTTTGTTTATTATGTTAGTTTCTAAACTATTATTTTTGAATAAATTCTTAGAAAAAAATTCTATATCTAAATCAGTTTTGTTTGATACTAATGTATTCTTTGAATTATTAATTTCACTTTTTTCAAATAAATTCTTATTGTTTATGTCTAGCAATGAGTTAAAATGTTCAATGTCTAGTAATTTATTATTTAAATTGTTAATTTCGCGTAAATCTATGACAATTTTCTTTTTAGTTATTGGGTAGGGATTGTTTTTTGGGATTCTGGGCATTTATCTACTGAAATTCAATATATATTATGACTTACATGAGCACAAATATCTTCATTATGTTTTTCCTTTGAAACTTATTTGTGGCGATTTAACACTGATTTGTCTTTGACCGTGATTTTTTATCCCTTGCACTGAACTGATATAAGGTTGACTATTTTTATTAGCTTTGGTATATTTTTCCGATAAACCTTCGAAACTGTTACCGATCTTCCGCGTTACACTTGTATTTCTTTAAGTTCTTTTACGAGTTCAATTTTCGATAAACCTTTGACGTGATCTAAACTCGTTCCGTACGACTGCGCCAGTTAAGGTAGGAAGTGTTTTGGTAAATAAAAAAAACCAAACTTAATTTTCAGTACAGCTCGGTGCTGTGTATATTGACAAACTCAAGATTTTTATTTATGAATTACAATTTTATATCATGGAAAAATGATGACATGCTATTCTTCATTTATAAAAGGAAATTGAATTACAATTTTATATCACGGGAAAATGATGACATGCTATTCTACATTTATAAAAGGAAATTAGAACTGATGACTGTTGACGTCGGTCGCTGGTGCTAACGACCTGGGTTGGGTCGGTTGACCGTGAAACTGCTGACTGGTGTTGATGACCGTGGCGTATGAATGGTGAGGAATGTAATTCGCGCAATATAGATCAGTGCCAGTGTTCTTAGTTAAAACAACAACAAAAATCGGCCACTACCACCTGCGAATAATAAGTTAAAAAAAAATATAGCCCCAACCACCAAACCCAAATCTAAAACAAAAGCACAGTAGCTAATCCAACAACAAAATCCGCTATCAGTGCGCGCAAGAAAAATTCAGTGTCGTTGTCATCTGTGGATTAGCATCGAGTGGTTCCCTTCTTCTTCCCTTCCCCCTTCTACACACACAGCCTATCAAGGTTTTAATTGCTTTATTCAAATGTGTACACACGCATTGAGGTATCAATTAAAATCATGATAGTAGATGAATGTATTAGTAGTTGCATGTAAGTTTCCAGGGGCGGATTAGTAACATATTAATATGAAGGCATAATTACTCATGTTAGTGTGTTTTTTATGAAGTCTTTTTGGTGATTGATGTGCAACTATAATAGAATAGTCGTTCGTTATTGGTTTTCACTATATGTTCGTTTATCGTAATGACAGGGAACTTTAGGGTCGATTACAGCAACATTCGGGGGCTTAGAATTTCTATGCCGCGTATGTTCACACTGCAACGTATAGGCCAGCTGTTTTGGCACTAAGTGAAACCCAAATAGGTGATAATTCTGATCCGTTAGAATTTAACCTACACGGGTACAGCTTAGTGTCATTATTCTTTTCCTATCACGGATTAGCCGTATACGTTAGAAATAACGTTGCTTACCAGCTTCTTGCACAACATGGTCAGTGTTCAAACACAGACTTCAATTTCATGTGGTTTAAATTCACCGAACAAAAGCACGTCATCCATACATGTTTTATTTATAGAAGCCCAAATCTGGACAGTAACTCAGCTTTTATCGAATTCGATGCACTGTCTGACTCCATCCAAAGAATTAAGAGAAGTAAGCATCCGATGTTATAAGGCCAACCCTTCTGAGGAAAACCGGAAAAAGTTCAAACAATCTAGAAAGACCTGTAATGCTCACATTCAAAGAACCAAATTTTTGCATGAACAAAAAATAAGGCAAAAAATACTACAATGTCCCAGCGGTAGTAAACATTTCTGGTCATTCGTAAACAAATTTACGTAGCTCTACTACATCTTCGGTTCCGACGCTCATCGATAATAACACTCCTGTGGTAAGCTCCCAAGCTAAAGCAGATTTATTTGCAGCAAAGTTTGCTGCTAATTCAACGCTACCCCAGTGTGATATGACTCCTCCTGTACTTGAGAACGTGAATGGTTTTATGGGACAAATCTTCTTTCGCACTCGTACAGTTGCAAGAGTACTAAAAGATCTCAAAATACACAAATCCGCTGGCCCGGATAGTATTTCTCCCATAGTTCTGAAGAGGTGTGCTTCCACGCTGGCAAAACCACTTCGTAAGCTTTTCCATCTTTCATATTCTACATGATTAAATTTCATAGCTAGTCAGTATAATTTGAGAAGGCAGTTGACAATTGCCAACATTTATAGTAGATCAAACTACGGTGCTAATAGTCCTTTAAATCTCTTAATTAATATTTACAATAAAAATTCAAATTTAATTAATTCCAGCAATGACAATGTAAAATCACTCAACTTAAGAACAATATTTTTTATTCAAAATAATCCATAATGTACATTAGATATAAGTTTTTATTTTTTTTTGTTATAATTAAAAAAAATGTATGTATCTACCGTTAGTATTTAACGAAATGAAATAAAAAAGGTCTCTTTCCGAGTGGATGGAAAACAGCATTTTTGTCCAGCCCGTCCCAAAAAATGGCGTATCTTCATCCCCCTCAAATTACCGACCAATTGCACTGACTTCCCTTCTTTCTAAGGTCATGGAAACTCTGATAAACTTTCAGATCAAGAAATATCTTGAGAAACGGAAACTTCTTAATGACCGGCAGTACGGTTTTCGTAGCAATAGGTCCACTGGTGATATGATGGTATATCTCACCGAACAGTGGAACCAATCTTTACATCGTTTTGGAGAAAGTAAGATTATTGCACTTTATATTTCAAAGGCATTTGATAGAGTTTGGCATGAAGCTCTTTTACCGAAAATGCGTGCATTTGGCATCGATGAACCCCTCCTTCGATGGATTAGAAATTACCTTTCGGACCGTTCAATTCGCGTTGTTTTGGACGGTTTTCAGTCTGCTACCCACAAAATAAATGCTAGTGTGCCCCAAGGCTCCGTTCTATCTCCGACTCTCTTTTTAATCTTTATTAATGATCTCTTGTCTAATACTTCTAATCCAGTAAATTGTTTTGCTGACGACAGTTCTCTCAGCTTTTCATACTCGTTTCCAGATTCACATCCATGTCCTTCGGATGTGGAACTGCAACGAAATCGTATGATAAGCTCATTAAATTCCGATCTTGACAGCATTGTCCAATGGGGAATCATCAAACGCGTGGAATTTAATGCTTCAGAAACTCAATGCTGTCTTCTGTCGTTAAAGCATAGCCTACCCCCTATGCCACTGTCCATGAGTGGCACTTGCATTGAGGAAACCGATCAGCTTTGCGTTCTAGGTATGTGCATCACAAATCATCTTCTGTGGAACGATCACATATTTGACGTCGCCAAAAATTCCGCAAATTGCTTAGGTTTCCTACATCGATGTAAGAAATATTTTTCCCCTTCTGATCTACCCTCGAGCCTAACTTCGGACGTACTGTTAAGTATAGAGACTCTTTTTTTAGCCGCACTACAAAAATGTGGAATGCTTTACCCGGCTCGATTTTCACCTTTCATTGCGATAAACAGTTATTCAAAACCAATGTGCACCGGCACCTCCTTTTATATCCTATCCACATTTCCTAAACGCTCGCACTGTGTTAACTCATATTAAGGGTATTAGTAACCCCTTGTGTGCGGGCTTAAAATAAAAAAAAAAAAAAGTCGCACTGTCGCAGAAGAAAAATGTGAAGAAAATTTTTATCAATCGACGTCAAGAGACGCAACGGGAAGATAGGTTTATCTAGATTAACTTTTCTATAAACACATTTCTCTAAACGCGAACAAATTAAATAAATAAAAATAAATTGTTGGCACAACAGCTCCAAGCGGGGCCGGGGCCTGTGACTTACCCTCTCAAACATTCCTGTGTGTGCGTTGATATTCTGCAGGAATGGAGGGGACCTACAATTTACCGCCGAATCCGAACGGCTAACGTCAGGGATCGAACCCTGAACCTTCGGCGTAGCAGTCCGACACACTAACCACTACGCCATGGGGTACTACGCGAACAAATTAATTTAACTTTATGATGATTCAATATACGCACTAGAAGACCGCTGACTATGGATTTTACGAATCCAGAAACGCAATTATTATTTAATTATCGCAGAAAGAAAATATTTATGCACCAACCCGACGTGCCGCGATGAGAAATGTCGATGAATGAACCAAACAATGAAGTTAAAAAAAGCAATGTCGAATTTGGTTCCGTTCGCACATATAGGTAAGTAAATCGAGATCAGCCCCGTTGGAAAGGTGGCTTGCCCGTTCGTTCAGAAGGGGTTGGGTTTGATCGATTAATGCTTTTTATTGATCGTATCAACAAAATTGGAATTTCTGAGGAGAATGAATGGAAGTCGAATCAAAATCAATTTTTCGTACACGGTGTACTAGGAATTATGTAAAAAGGCGCCAGGTTATTTTATCAGGAATTACCAAACCGTCATAAAAACTGAAAAGAAGAATTCCAATGGAATAAAATATCGACAAGTGTAAGCTCTGCAAATCGAAATTAAAGTACTTGGGGCATGTAGCAAGCAATAAGGGCATTCATACCGACACCGACAAGGTGAACGCAGTACAAGAACTGAAAGCCCCCGAGTCCGTCAAGGAATTACGACGAGCACTAGGGATTACCTCGTGGTACCGCCGTTTCATCCCGAACTTCTCGATTATTGCCACGCCACTCATCAACCTGCTGAAGAAAAATGTCCAGTGGAAATGGGGAGAAGACCAGCAAAAAGCGTTCGAAGTCCTGAAAGATAAATTGACCAGTGCACCTATCCTTACCTGTCCCGACTTCAACGTACCGTTTGTTCTACAGACTGACGCAAGCTTAGATGGTTTAGGTGTTGTGCTCACCCAAAATGTGGAGGAGCAAGAAAGAGTCATCGCCTACGTCAGTACAACCCTGACCAATTTGGAA
Source organism: Platycheirus albimanus (assembly GCA_916050605.2). Lineage (NCBI taxonomy): Eukaryota > Metazoa > Arthropoda > Insecta > Diptera > Syrphidae > Platycheirus > Platycheirus albimanus. The sequence goes on from OU696696.1 coordinate 337,312,022, forward strand.
CGCAAATATTCTACTACAGAAAAGGAGTGTTTGGGTATTCTGTGGGGTATTCGGAAAATGCGACCATATTTGGAGGGGTATCACTTTGTTGTTGTGATCGATCACCACTCTCTCAAGTGGCTGCACACCCTTCAAAATCCGTCTGGTCGATTAGCCAGGTGGGCAATAGAGCTACAACAGTTTGATTTTTCTGTGACTTATCGGAAAGAAACCATGAATGTGGTGGCAGATGCGCTGTCTCGCGATCCTCTTCCGATTACCAAAATGGATTACTAGCCGCTTGCGCGGATGCCAAAATGTGTTGGACCAACCGTAAAAAATTGTAAGTGTCTCGCCATCCCGAACGCTTCCCGGAATACAAAATTATAACCGACAAGCTGTACCGCAAAATTTCCTGGTCACCCACTCTCCGATCCTGCAAAAGAATGGAAATGGTGCGTACCCATCAAAGACCGACCGACAATTTTATTCGATAACCACAACGCCGTCTCTGCTGGTCATTTGGGTATTGCCAAAACTATAGCAAGAATTGGCCCGGAATGTTAAAAGATATCGCCAAATACGTCCGCCTCTGCCATTCCTGCAATCGATATAAACATTCGCAACAAAAACCAAGTGGGAACATGTACACTCCGCCCGTTTCGACTCCTTGGGAAGTAGTATGCGCAGATTTTGTCGGCCTTCTTCCTCCGTCTATAAAAGGCAACAACATGTTGTTGGTTTTTGTAGACAAATTTACCAAATGGGTTGAAGCAATCCCCCTTCGCGCTGCAACAGCCGCAGGGATAATCAAAGGGCTAAGAGAGAAAATCATTCATACATTTGGTGAACCACATGTTTTCCTCTCCGACAACGGCAGCCAATTTTTGTAGTAAACAGCTGCGAGAATTTTTGCAGGAAATGAACATGCAACAAAAATTCACCGCCCCGTACACTCCGCAGGAGAATCCAACTGAGCGAGTTAATAAAGTAATCAAAACAATGATAGCACAATATGTTAATGACAACCACCGCCACTGGGATCAATTCCTTCCTGAATTGTGTTTTGCAATTAACACTAGCACAAACGCATCAACCAGTTTTACTCCAACTTTCCTTTATTTTGGTCGTGAACTTAGACGACCACACACAGATAAAACAATAGACAAGACCACAAGGATTTGAAGGTATATAAAGGGAGTTATTCCGAAAACGAAATCATTTAACTTTCAACCATAGGCAAAGACACTTGAAGCTCCAAGTCCCGGCCGTTACGCAAAGTAACAACAGAGAAGGCGAATGCCGAACCAGTGAGTGAACCATGGGTTCGGTAACTAACCAGGCCGACCGCCCTTCTCTCAACTATTCCACGAGGCGCTACCAGAAAGCCGGACGACATTCTACGCAAAACAGAAGCTGCAGGAGCGAGTGTTGGGAAAAAAAGGAAGTCGGACGTGATCTTCAACAGCATCGAGCTTCTGCCTGACCATCCGACGGTGGTGACCGAGCTCAAGGCTCAGATCGACGTCCATAAGGTGGACAAAATTTCAGAGCGACCAGCTCCGCTTAAACTGGGTTGACATAAAATCGCACCCATATTTCCATCCATATCGTCGGCGACAAAATTTTACGATCAAGCGGGCAGTCGGAAACATTCAAGTGTGCATCAAAAAGCCAGGCACAGCCACACAACACTAAGGTGATCCACTATTCGCTCCAACCGAGCAAGATGGAGATAAAGAAGTGATGTGAAGTTGTTTTTTTTTTTAATTGCATTTTTTTCCCTATGAATTTATTTATTTTGTTACCTGCTTTAAATTGAATACGTTATTATTAAAAATAAGTTGGAGTTCGTTATTTTTATTTTATATTGTTACATCAAATTTTTTGTTGATATGTTGAAAAAAAAAAACATTACACAAATTTATTTCTTCAACATCCGAAACTACCTTTTTCTTCTGTCCGAGAAAATTCTCGTCCACCGAATAGGGGGGGGAGTGTGACGAAGACACATTTTCTTCTCTTCCACCGCAGCAAATAAAATAGGCATATTCATATGTGCAATGGCATTTACTAACCGCCCGCCTTGTAGTGGCTCACTCACTACACACTAATATAGGCTGTGAAATCACATGACAAGGTATACACAAACCACTTGCGTTTCAAGGGTGATTTTGTAATTTGTGCTTATAAATCACATTTACATTTAGTTTCTGTGGAAATATTTCATATAAGAACCTGAAATTCTTACTGAAATGGGGAGAAAATTTCAATGGTGATATTTAGTAATACTATTTAAAACCAAAGACTCTCTCAACTACCGGAAAACCAGGGGTATGCAATGTACTGCGTACATTTGTGTGTTGACATTGCCGGAGTTTGGTTCCGTTGACATTGCCGTACATATTTGTGCGTTGACATTGCCGGAGTTTGTTTCCGTTGACATTGCCGTACATATTTGTGCGTTAATATTGCCGGAATTTAATTCCGTTGACATTGCCGGAGTTTGGTTCCATTGATATTGCCGTACATATTTGTGCGTTAACATTGCCGTACATATTTGTGCGTTGACATTGCCGGAGTTTGGTTCCGTTGACATTGCCGTACATATTTGTGTGTTGACATTGCCGGAGTTTGTTTCCGTTGACATTGCCGTACATATTTGTGCGTCAACATTGCCGGAGTTTGGTTCCGTTGACATTGCCGGAGTTTGGTACTGCCGTACATATTTGTGCGTTGACATTGCCGTACATATTTGTGCGTTGACGTTGCCGGAGTTTGGTTCCGTTGACATTGCCGGAGTTTGGTTCCGTGGACATTAGTTTAAGTTAAATTCTAAGCTGAAGAAAACATTGTGCTCTCCGTATAATATTTGGATAATATAACGTAGATTCGAATATAAAACCGATGTTACAGTTAAAATAAACGAATGAACGTAAACTTGTAATAATTGTAATAAATTTATATTGACTTAAAGAAAAACAACTTGATTGTATCAAACTGAATTAATAATGAATTTGTATTTGTAACCAAAGTATTGAAGTAAAGGTAATAAATAAATTGCTATTTTCTTTAACCGGAGTTTTACGTCTTTTCTTCGGCTGACCCTGGAACTGCTGAAGCTATCTCAGCTATAACCCAAAAAGGACAACTCTTACAAGGCAGTCGTTGATAACAAGGCTGAACCGATCAAGAGTACCTTATTAACCAGATGGAAGCTAGTATCTCACATCAAACGAAAATTTTGGAATCGATGGTCGCAAGAATATTTAAATGAACTTCAACTTCGAACAAAATGGAAAACGCAATCTAAAAATATTAAAACTGACACCGTGGTAATTATGAAGAAAGATAACACTCCTTTAATGAAATGGCCGCTGGGAAGAATCGAAAAGGTGTATTATGGAAACGACAGTTTGGTACGTGTCGCAGACGTACGAACAAAATCAGGCGTTTTGCGGCGTCCAATACACAAACTTGCACCTTTGGTTGAAAATAATGAAGCTCCGTCTGAAAACAGACGTGCCATCATTCGAACGGAAGCGAAGAAATGATAAGTCTGATCCTAGGGAATCATCATCATCAAAGGCAGCAAGAAAAACAACAACTCAAGCTAGGGCAAACTCAACAAACCCAAACTTCTTTATTACACTATTGCTAATTGGTCTAATTCTTCCAATTGTAATTGCAAGTGACATAGAGGTTATAAAATTCTACAATGCCTCCCCTGGAATTCACTTTCAACGACATAGAACAATAAGTCTGATTCATCACAGATGGAACCTTATAGTAGTGTACTATAATCTCGAGCCATACCAGAAGGAATTCCAAGCATTAGACAACAGTACTACAATATTGGATCATATTTAATATAATAAACATAATAATTTTAACCATATGCCTGTAAGTCCTAAGGTCTTTTAAATGCAAACTGCACGGCATTAGTGAGAAGGAATAGAAAGATAGGACAGATTTTTTGAATACAGTCAAGGGAATAAATAGGCAATCAAAAGACAAAGTATGCAGTGCAAGAGGACAAAAACTGATTGACTTTGTGATTCGTTTGGCCTTCGAACTCAAAATGGAACAAGTTTGAATAATGGGTCTGGAAATTTTACATTTGCCGGTAGGCAAGGAACATCAGTGATTGATTATAGCCTCTTAGGAGAAGAATGGGAGCCTTATGTTAATGACTTTGAAGTCGAAGGAATACCGTACTCGGACCATTTCCCTATCGTTGTCACTTTTAGCAGTAAAATGCATGCCCCTGATGAAAATACGAATATGCAGCTACTCCCCAAACTTAAATGGAAAGAAACTAGAGCTCCTACATAGAGACGACGTCTACTTGATTTGGATCTTCAAACTCATGAAAACATAGACCTTGGCAGATTAGAAGACATAATCAAAACTTCATACCCACAACAACAAGTTAAGGGAAAAGCAGCTGTTAAAGAGCCCTGGTTTGATGAGAAATGTCAGCGTGCCCGCAATGTATCATTTAGATGGCTCAAAATCTTTCAGAATTCTAATGAAGGCCTACTCAGAGCGAATTACAGCGAATCGAAAAGAAAGTTCAACGAACTATGCAGAATCAAAAAAAAAAAAGAACTATGGCGAACTAGAAGCAGACAGGTTTTTTTTTTTTTTTTTTTTATAATGCACTCGCACTCAAAGGGTTATTAATACCTTTATAATGAATTAACATGTGCGAGCGAGGAAAGAGAAGGAATAGAAAGATAGGAAAGAAAGGTGGTACAGTGGTTTGAGATTTTAAGTGATAATTATCTCATGGAAATTCCACGGGTGGCATCCAGTTGAAACTTGGGAAATAAATAAAAATTGCTGCCCAGGCTTGGCGAAATGCCAAGATGCTTCGGAGTTCTGGAAGCTGGCTTGGAAACTAAATGGCAAACGATTTACCATCGACACGAAGCTTTGTAAAAACACACTGAGGGACCATTTCAGGGTTTTACTAAATCCTACTCTAAATACCTTAAAATGGCAATATGCGGTTCCTGGGTTCAATAGCGAAATCTTAGACCCTGCAATCACTTCGCATGAAATTGAGCTAGTATTAATTAGTCTTAATTAGTTTAAAGTTTTCTCGGAAAAATTAAGAATGCAGTAAAATTTCAAAACTATATGTCTATCTAGAAAAAAAAATATATTGAAAATCGTTCGACCAGTTTTTTTTAAAAAAAGGTTATTTTTGAAAAACTTTTCCAAAAAATATTTTGAAATTTATTTGAGTATGTAAATATATGTAAATTCGTAGTTTACATCTGAAAAAATAATGCTAAAAAAATAAATATATACGTTTCCAACATATTTCGAAAACCAGAAATTTTTTTGAATTAATGACTTCCTGTGCCCAAAATTTTATTGAAATCTAATGTATAGTTTACGAGAAAATTTGAGTTGAAAAAACTGGTTCTATGAGAGGTCCGTTATAAGAGAAATTTTGAAAAAAAAATTTTAACTTAAAGATAGACTGCCTTAAGAAAATAACATTCTGAAAATTTTATTAAAATCGTTAGAGCCGTTTTTGGGAAAATCAATTTTGTTCTTCCCGATTGTATGGCAGGTGCCGTTATTTTTGGGCCTAGAACAAAAATTAAAAATATGTTCGGACAGACAGATGGACGGAATTCCCAGACCCACTTTTTTCGACTGCTATGTATATCATCGTAATGTCATGTGTGATTTTTATCTTAAATTTATTTTTTCTGCACGAATCCATAACTTGCCTTATAGTACCTATAATCGCAAGTAAAAATTAAAAAAATTAAGTACACGACTGGGTCGCACGAACTTGCTCTAAATGTTCAAATGGTCTTGGGGCTTGAGATTTTCGGGAAGAGCATTGAAAAAATCATACGAAATTTTATTAATCACTTAAAAATCAATAGTTAAAACGTCTTTTGGAGAAAATGAAGTAAGCCATCAGATTTCTTCTGCTTTTTTAAAATTTAAGGAAATTTTTTTTCAAAATCGTTCGACCAGTTTTTTCAAAAAACGGTTTTTTTGAAAAACTTTTCGAAAACATATTCCAAATTTTTTTTTGAGTATGCCAACTTCTAGAACTTTGTTGTTTTTATCAGAAAAATAAAATTAAAACAAAATTGATTAAACCGTTTTTGGAAAAAATAAAAAATAAAAAAAAATTTTAAAACTTTTTTAAAAAACTCAAAAAAACTTTTTTTTGAAAAATAAAAAAAATTTTATTATTTCGTTTGTAATAGGGCTTCTAAATTAAAAATTTCATCGACATTCGTCCAGTGGCTTACGAGAAAATCGGATTTCAAAAAAACGGTCCTATGGGAGGTACCGTTATAAGACTTTTCCTGAAAAATCTATTCCAACTAAAACATTAAGTTTGGGCAGAAAACATCATTCAGAAAGTTTTATCAAAATCGTACGAGCCGTTTTCGAAAAAAAATTGAATTATCACTAAGAATCGTATGGCAGGTACTGTTAGTTTTAAAGCTAGAATGCTAATTCCAAAAACCCCTCTGTAGGACGTCATAATAATACTATGTACCAAGTTTGAAGCAAATCGGTATAGCCGTTTATGCTGTAGGTGCCGATACAGATAGACGGACAGACAGACAGAACTGTGTGACCCACTTTTTTCGACTTCTCTATCATCGTAATGTTATGTTTGGTTGTCCAAAAAAATTTTTTTTTTTACGAATGCATAACTTGCCTTATAGTACCTATAATCGCAAGTAAAAATACAAGTCTTCCAGTCTGCCTTCTGACTTTTGGAATTTAATTCCTAAATACGAATCAACTGACAAAACGTCAGAATTGCCCGAGTCAGGTAAATTTTGAGATTTGTTTGACAACTTTAGTAGCTTCTGACACCCCTTTGTCTTCCACTTAGCCGTCTGACGTTTTCAAATCTTCTTTTCCAAACACTCTTTATCAACCCCAGCCAATTTTTAGCTGTTCCGGAGACAGTTATTTTTCAAAAAAAAAAATTGCATGTTTGACCCCTCACCCTCACCTCCGCTTACGTCTTCCAGTCTGCCTTCTGACGATCAGGATTCTTATTTCCCTACCACCACCCAACAACTTCCCTTAAACAAATCCCATGGCGCCATCGCCAGCGAAGTTGGAAATCTGCAGCCATCTCTTAGACTATTAGCTCTTCGATTTCACCACGTAGGTCGCCAATCGTCTGGAGCATATTATTCATCAATTGCTCTTGCTTACACAGTTTTTGGCAAACCACACGCAAAGAGAATTCTTCGTTCCCGCCTACACATTGGGATTGGGATGATGATGACGTGTTTGCAAAGGTAATAAGTGGTGAGGAGGAATAGGTGCACTTCAGACTGTGAATTTTTCAGTGGTGCGTGAAATGAGTGTGATTGTTTATGTCATGATTTTTTTTTTTTTTTTTGTATCTCAAATTTTTTAAGACAAAAGTAAGGCGATGACTGTGATGGGATTGTTTACACTTCTTGTGTAATTGAATTGAAAAGATTAAGCTGACACAGCATAACTGTGCAGAAGGATCGATTGGATTCGATCGTTGTTTTTTTTTTTTTCATTTAAGTCAAGAACTCCAGAAAAAAAAATGATGATAATTGATTCTTATATTATTTATTCTTCAAACGCTACAACGGACGTTGGATTTTGATTAAGATGAAACAATCTCAGCATTTAAGATATGGGGGAGGCAAAAAGTGAATTAAGGAAATCGATATGAAGTTAAGTTAGTATGGAATTGGTATGAATATGGGAATTATTAAGAAAAGCAGGTATGAAAAGTATGTCTTGGAATTGTTCAATGGTTCGAGAAATGAGTGTGATTGTTTATGATGAATCCGCAGTCATGCATTTTTTTTTTTTTTGTATCTCAAATTCTTAAGACAAAAGAAAGATGATGGGTGTGATGGGGATGTTTACACTTCTTGTGTAATTGAATTGAGAGATTAAGCTGACACAGCATAACTGTGCAGAACGATTGATTGGATTCTAGTGCTTGAAATGTGTGTTGTCGGCGAAAGTCTTTGACATATGGTTAGGCATGGAGTACCTACTGACACACTTTTTTAACGACCATCACTGTCGCTGTATATATTTAGAATACATTTTGAGTGGACGATGCAAAGTCTGTTAAATAATTTTTGTTTTTTGAAATTGTGAAGCAAAGAGATATTTTATAGGCTTTCGAATTGGAGTAAATGTTAAATCAAATATTTCCACTCTCTCTTCCACTACTTCTCTTTTACTCATTTTTAAATTAAATAATAGAAACAACAGAGTGTTATGAGTTTTTATACAAATAAAGTATGTTTTTATTGTTTAATTAAATAATAATAAATATATATATATATATACAAATGTTTCGTAAATTATTTAAGTCTTTCATATAATAACATTAATTTCTTTACTCTCATTATTCTATTATCGAGCATGTAACATGCACAGGTATCAGGTCCAATTTGGCATTCATTTGACGACCAGCAACAGTTTGTAAAATGACAACCATTCTTAGAGCTCCCCCAGTTGACATTTTCAAAATTTTTAAGAAAACTTATAAGATTTAAAAACTCCTTATAGTGTTCATCAAGGATAATTTCTTTATGTTCTTTAAGAAGTTTTGAGATATCTTGCACAATTAATTTATAATTTACGTTGGACATATTGAACACTGTCACGTCACGTGTAAGGTACACATTTGACTGAATCGAATTTAAAACTTGACATGAAGATATATAAATATATATCTATTTTAGTTTTTTCTTAAACATTTTTTTATTTAGTTAACAATTTAATTTTATCGATTTCATCTTTCAAATATTCTTTTATTTGTTTAATTTTTTCATCGACATAATTTTTGGTAGTAGCATCGTTTAGGTCTTGAGGTTCCTTAATGTTTTTTAATTGTTTCCAATTAATATTGTAGGCACTGTTTTCAGTTTTAAGAAAACCCTCACCAGGTGGTCCAGATAACCCACGCTCTCCACGGGGTCCCCTGGGTGGGGCTCTATGTGAAAAACGACCGAATTTATCAACTGGCATTTCTAATTTTTGTTTAATTGATAATATTAGCCTCTTTAAGTTCTTCAATAATAGAAATAATTTCATTTGAGTGATTGTTATGTCCAGCTTGATGTGAACCAACTAGAAGTCTCAATCGATCTACAAGCTCATTCGGATCATCCCAAAATATATATTCTTTTTTATTTTTTGAAAATTGCATTAATCCTCTACCTGTTGGTGTTGTAGTTGAAATAGGTGATTGTAATGAATCATCAAAACTTGATGAAGTCTTTCCTAAAAATGAGCGTATAATTTTTATATATTTTAACACCCATTGCCTTTTACTTGTTTCTGTGAATCAAATGCTTTCCTATACGCATTTGTATCGTTTAATATGGTATCGTAATTTTTCAAGTCTTCCTTAGTGTAAATAGTTTTATCCGGAATTTTCTTAAATATTAACTCATAAAGACCTTTTGTCCCTGGAAAGGTTTTATTTTTTATTCTTATATTTGCTCCAATAATACTGAACTCACCATTGCCAATAATAAAATGAACGATATATTAAATTAATATATCTGATGGACCTGTCCATGATAATAGTATAACAAAGTTCGAGTATCACAGTTATTCACCCTTTGTTCAGTCATTTAATATGTACAAGCGATGAAATACGTATTGCAATACAGAATCAAGACTTGTATATTTTACCTAGTGAAAGCTATATCTATATTGAAGGAAGTCTTACAAAACCTGATAACACATTTTCCACTACAACAGGATTAACAAATAATGCCATGGCATATTTATTTGAAGAAATACATTATGAGCTCAATGGAATAGAAATTGAAAACAATAAAAACGTTGGCGTTACAACATCATTGAAAAATTATATATCTTCGACTAGTAATGAAAGTAAGCGGTTAGAAAATGGATCATGGACTGGTAATGCTACAATTCCAGCAAAAGATGTTTTCAATTTTTGTATGCCTCTAAAATCTCTGATGGGGTTTGCAGAAGACTATAAAAAAATTATAACAAACGCAAAGCATGAATTAATTCTAGTTCGATCTCGAACCAATGAGAATACGTATTTATCTATCTAATTCAGATGAAAATGAAAATTTAAAGTTATCGATTTCTAAAGTACACTGGAGAGTTCCACACATAACATTGTCCGATTCAAATAAACTTACCCTATTGAAACAAATTCAATCAAAACCAATTCAAATACACTTTAGAAATTGGGAGCTCTATGAATAACCGACACTGCCAGCCACTACTGATCTTGTATGGACAGTAAAAACTTCAACTCAACTTGAAAAACCAAGCTATGTAATTCTCGCTCTACAAACTAATAGAAAAAATCAACGTTCTAAAGATGCAAGTAAATATGATCATTGTGACGTATCCAATGTAAAGGTGCATTTAAACTCCGAATCGTATTCTCGTGAAGATTTAAATCTTAAATATACAGAAGATCGGTATGCTGTTCTCTATGAAATGTATTGTAAATTTCAAGAATCATACTATAATAAACAATCACAACCGCTCTTATCACGAAAAGATTTTAAAGATATTGCTCCTATTATAGTTATTGATTGCTCACGTCAAAATGAAGTTATTAAAACAGGCCCTATAGATGTTAAAATTGAACTAAAAACATCGGTTACAATTCCAGCTTTCACATCTCTGTTTTGTCTGATACTTCATGATCGTTTAATTGAATATAACCCTATTACTGGAGAAGTTCACAAACTGACTTAAATTGAATGTCATAATTTAAAACTTTGTCAGAACGTAGTGTGAATTTATCGCGAACACACACATTATCTTAATTATGAATACCTATGTTGTAGATTTCCAAGGCATTGGAGGATTGAATAAAGAGTTCATTTTGAAAGAACTAGCTATACTGTATGAAGGACACCATCATCATCATCATTTCATTGTTACACCCCCGTGCAATTTGAGTCTATTATCTACATCACTCAGAAGACAAGCCCACTGGTTATATAATAATTATCATGGATTATGTTGGAATGGAGGGTATCTCAGTTTTGCAAAAGTAAAAATATTTCTACGAAGAAAAATTCGAAATGGTACTGTCTACGTTAAAGGCATCGACAAAGCAAAATGGCTTAGAAACTTACTTGCTAATGAAAATGTAGAAGTCAAAAACGTAGAAGATTTTTTTAGCTGCCCAAATTTAAAAAAACTCAGAAGTATTTATCCTTATCAAATAAAATGTGAAATCCATGTAAAATGTTGTGCACATGGACCTAATAAGTATGGACTGCTAGTTGGTTTTCGTTTCCATACAATATCTGTGAATATCGTGTCGCCAACAACTAGCGCTGTTTGCTCAATATGTGAAATATTTCCCTACAAGAAAATTGTTTTTATTGTAATTGTTCGACAGATACATTTTTTTTCAATTTCCTCAAACATGTTTTTATAGACAAAATTGCGAGCTTGCATATTTTGTGTGTTTAATTTGTTTAATCAAATTATTTATCGTGAATTTTCTATATTTTCAGGATGATAATGATTCCGATAGCGTACGAATGCAGCAACGAAATGCAGGACAATAGCAACAGCACCAACAAAGAATTCCACCACCTGTATCGCAGCAGAACCCAATGGTGCCAGTCAATAATGTCGGCAACAGTAATCTTGGACTCTCCGCTAGACCTACCAAACGGTCTACAGATGATGCCCGCGACGACTACAACGGCCAGTAGTCCATCAAATTTTCCTCCAAACTTCCAGGGAAACTTTAAGACATCAGCGTTTAATACAAACCCGGGATGTGGCAACTTCCAACAGCCTCCAATTCAAGGGCAGCTGGTTCGTCCTACAATGCCATTACAACAACAAGGGCCCTATCCAACGCCTCCTCTACCCCAGTTTGCTGCTACTACACCACAAAACGCAAACTATCCCCCAACAAGTACCGTTCCTCACCCCCAAATTGCATTCAACCAGAATCAACTGAACAACAATATGCCACCGCTACCACCACCGGCACAGGCGCAGACACAGATAACAGAAACTCAACAGTCAGCACCAACGGCAGCTCGGAGACCAATGTATCCACAACAGCAAAAGATTCAAGCTCCACTGCAGCAGCCACAACAGCAGCCTCAAGCTTATCCTCAGCAAGGCAACAGCCAATGGCACAACAACTCCACAACAAGCCCACATAATATAAGTCTCAATAAGTAATATAAGTCGCAGGACGGCGAGGCTGATGAAGACGATGGTTGCAAATATGAAAGAAGGTAAGATTTTCTTAACTCATTAAATAATGCCAAGTTCTGATCCCGACATTCTCCTTTTTGTGTGTAGTGAATGCTTCTTTGCTGGAAAAGGCACAGCATTGGTGTTGGCCCTCAAAGATATTCCCAAATATGCCGAATGTCGGCTGAGTACCGATTCAACAAGATCCACCAATAGCACCCAAAGCAATAATTCCGATATTCAACAGCACCTGCAGTCTATGTTTAATCTGCTTCGACATGAAGAGACTCTTAAAAAATGGTAAAATTAACTTTAAAAAAAAATTTCTTTAATTACACTGTTAATTAATTTCATACAAAAAAAAATATAGGCTGTTAAACTGGAATCCCAGAGACCAAATCGTACCCGATATCTAGTAATTGCATCTCGTTGTTGTCTTCGAAATGGTTCGGAAAAAAAACATCGAGCATCGTCTCGATGTCAATCGAAATGTGGCAAACAACAAATAAATGATACTAAAACTCATGACCATCACCTTCACTCACAACACCAAAACCAAAATAGCAATGAGAACAACAACAACAGCAACAAGAAAACCTGCAGCAGAACCAGGAGCAGAGCCCATCATTGGATCTTGACGATATGTTGGACAAACGGCGAGCCGCAATGTGCAATCAATTGCTCTCGACAAATCGCTGTTCGAAATCCGATTCGGATAAATATGAATCCTGTGCGGAGAATATAGAAGAATTTTGTCTGCTAGGCATAGACTGTAATGAAAATACCACCATTGGCCTGGTTGTTCCAATACTCGCTGATGCCACGTTGCCAATACCAAAAATCACTGCACACTAAGTTTCACGAGTCCATTAATTTTTATCCCAAGTAAGTCACTCAAAGGTTTCTCAATTAGTTTCTTTTAATTTTTGCCTTCTCGCTTCTTGCAGCATAATGCGATGTAACGTGACTAAAATACCAGAAAGTAATTCATTGCTTCAAAAGTCAAGACTGCCGCTTGGTATACTCATTCATCCATTTCGTGATGTTAATGTAAGTGTTTCTGAAGTGAGATAGAGTACAGAGTACATTAATGATCTATTTTTTTTAGAGTCTAACTGTCATCCAGTGTCCAAATATTGTTAGGTGCCGCTTATGCCGGACATACATTAATCCGTTCGTCTACTTTGTAGATAGTAAAACGTGGAAGTGTAATCTTTGTTACGGAGTCAACGAATGTAAGTTTTTAGCTTTGTCCAAATGCATTTAGGAACCACGGAATACTGATTCATTTTTTTTTTTTGTTAAATAGTGCCAGATGATTTCCAGTTCGATCCGGCAACATATGGAGACGTTACACGAAGACCGGAAGTTCCATCCACATCCGCATCCACTGACTAAGCACTTCATTTTTTCTTTTTTTAATAATTTTTGTTTAATATATTTTGCCAGAATATTTTGTTCGAATTCCTTCATCAATGTTTTTTTTTTTTTTTAATAAAAATAAAAAAGCGCAATTCTTCAGTCAGCTGTTTTTCAGCTGTCAAAATGATTTTGTTTCCATATTTCACGTATTGAGCAAAGAGCGCTTTTTTGGAACCAACGTGTTGGCTCCTAGCAGTCCATACTTATTAGGTCCATGGTTGTGCACTTCAAAATGTTTTTCTTTTAAGTATGTTCTTGAATGAGTGTAATGCGATGTAAATAAAACAAATTTTTATTTTTGTAAACTTAAATTTTCTTTTATTTCACAAGTTTTTAGAAACATTATTTTCATATAAGGATTGTCTTTTATAACCTTCCAAAAAAACGACGTTTTTCTGCTTTTGGCCTATACGTTTTTATTTCTGGTATGGTGATAACTTCATGCTCTTGAGTTCTCCGAATATTATTTGATGTTATTATTATACTGTTTTTATTATCTGATGAAGAAGAATTCAGTACAGCATTCTTTATTGAATCAAAGTTAATTTTTTGTGATGATTCATAATTCAGGAAAATGCCTTTTACCTTGCAGACAACGTGTTCAGTATTATCTCTTGTACTAAATATTTTAAAAGAATAATTTTTAGAGCCTCCACTTATAAACTCCGTTACATAACTTCCAACGCCGTAACTTTCTAGTTCATCTGTCATATCACCGATAAATTTCCCAGTTGGTGGAAGGAAATCCCCTGGCCGACTAACATATATAACTGAATCTGTGTCATAGTAGAGAACTCTTTCCTCTAAACTCTCTAGATAGCTGTAGAGTTTAAAACGAGCTAAGGTAGTTGTATAAGCAGCAATACAAACATTAACTGTCGATAGGGAGTCGGCTGCTTCTTCTTTCATTTCAAAGTTAACAACAATGTTTTCTTCATTTACGGGGAGAATATGCGACACCTCCACTGATGGATGTGTAAGTAGATGAAATAATGTTGAAGGGGTGTTCAAAACGATTGTTTGAATTTGATTTTCATGCTGTCCAAATTTTCCCCAAAATGAATTCAATATCAGCTTAGCCAGCGATCTCTTGCCCGAATTTTTGCAAATTTCTGAATATTCCAGCTTAATATTTTCCTTTGCAAGAAAATCATCTATGTATTTAACCTTTTCTTCATGAGATGAACATTCACTTGGCCATCCTGATGCTTCTTGTTTAATCTTTAGAAATTTGTTCATCATAGAAGTAAAAAGACCATCAGAATTCGTTTCTAAGTTATATTCCGCAACATCATTTTCCCATATTTCGAAAACAGTAATTATAATATGTATATCCTTTTTGAACTGCTTTCAAGACTTCGTCAATTACCCAGGTTCCAATTAATGCTCTTTGCTCGTTGGAATGAGTATACATCTGGTCTAGATTTTTTTCATCACTACAGCTTTTGCACAATGAAAACATGAGTTTTTTATTTTGCCTAATTGGTAATACCGGGTGAAGTAGGTGTTCTGGGGGTAGAATTTTGCATTTGACAATACCATTTACGTGTTCTAGTTTTGTTGGTGAACAATATGGGGAGTCTCTGTATGTTTGTACGCGCATCACGCAAAAACTACTGCATGGAATTGAATGCGGTTTTCGCAGATTTATTGGTAGTACGCCAACATAAAATATAGGCTACATTTTATCGCAGGAAAATATATAATTCTGGTTGTTTTCTTAATATTGCTGAAATCGAACGTTATTCAATGAACTTCACGCAAAATTAAAAGATTTTAAGGAAGTTAGCGTCTCACTTACAAAATGGCGCTGGAAATCATAAAAATAGCGCCACACTTACCTTGTATATGTATACATGAATAGAATTAAGTTAGTCGTTCTGAATAGAAGTTACAGCAAAAACATCATAGATGGCGCTAATTACCGCCATATAGACAAAGTCTCATTCAGCGAAAGCAGAAATCGAAAAATAATGTAAACATAAAGAACGGTGAACGAGCAATACTTACGCCCAAAACTGATGAAGCGGTGCTGCCATAAATAGCAGTATTGGCGCATAGCATCGTTTTGAAAGTGGGCATTCCAATTAGGTATATTACTTCAGAACTTAATCCTCCAACTTTGCAATTTAAACCGTTATGATACTTCGAAATAATATTATACACAAGTCAAAAATCTTATGGCTGTAGAGCTGGTAAAGTATGTAGCTTTCATACCACGCATACCCCCAACTTTGAACCGGTTGTGCAAAAACAAAAATATACTGAGATACCTACTTTATTCTAAAATCCACGCGTACAAAGTAGCGGGCAAAAGCTAGTATATAATAAATCTTTAAGATTAGGTGTCTTCGTGTCAGGGCGAATGTAACAAAAATGGTCTTCTGGCGCATGTACTTTGCAATATTTGCAAAAGAATTCTCCACAAATGTGATCTCGTCCTCCTCCATAGGATTTCAGGCAAAGAAGATATCTTTTTATTTGATCACAAATAGACAGTTTTCCTGATGAACTAGACATTTTGTGGTTGTCATAGCAGTTAGTCCCCTTAAAACTACGATTACAATCTGAACATACAATTTGCAGTTTTGTCTCTGAACATATTACTGACCGCTGACATTGAGAACACTGTTTGATGCATCCATGATGATTATTTTTTGTGTTGTATGGTAAATGGCAAATTTCACAATAGAATGAGCAGCAAAATGCGGCGGTTAGGGAAGTAATCACATTAAAATGGTTGTTGAAGTATATTAAATTTATTTTTTTCTCATTGAAATTTTAAAACCCTTCATACATTATTTTCCTACTTTTGGTTCTGTATTCGTACACAGTTATTTTGTAGTCTTTTTAATGATTTTGAAAAGCTTTCAATTCTTCTATTCCAGAACCATGTGCTGGTAAATTTATTTCTGAATCATTTAAAAGTTTTATTGTTCTCTTTGTTTGAACTTTTAAAATGTCTCTCCTTATTTTGTCAACATCTACTTCTTTGTCTACATATGCCTTTGCTACAACCAAAGCACGTGGAAGGCATAAATTATCTGTATTTTTTATGTACACAATTCCTTTTCGTTTGATGCATTCTTCGTCGAAAGTGTTGTACATCTTTGATGGATTTCTTCCCTCCCCAACTGGCATCTGCACCGAAGTAACCGATAAGCAAAAGTTATCTGTGCTTATTCCTTCGGAGTTGCTCTGGAAAATTTTCGATATCTGTCCCATATATCAGAAAAACTCAATTCTGAGCAATTCTTATAATTAATCCACCCACTACCGCGGTTGCTTACGAAGCTTTTACCAGTAAAAGTCACACCCACCTTATCGTTGGGACTAAGATCTTTGATGGCTAAACATAAAATATCTTCAACTGCGTTCTTAATCCATGAAGTAGGTTCTTCTTGGTCTGGAACAGGATTTAATGCGAATTCTATTTTGCGCCCTTTCATATTAAATCTTTTGATATTAGTTACAATATCGCTCATTATTTCAAAACGCTGAAAGTCCAAGAAAAAAAAAGAGACGTTAAATTTTTTTCAATGCTATTTATTTATTTAAAAGCATATTTTTGGGAATTGAACAAATTATGCTCGTCATCAAAATACAGTGTTGGTAATATGTTTACCTCATGTTGCTTTTGTCTCCTATTTTTTTGTGGTTGTTGAGGCTGTTGTTTATGCTGTTGTTGCTGCAGTTGCTGCTGTTTTTGCTGCAGTTCTTGCTGTTGCTGCTGCTGTTGTTGCTGCAGTTCCTGCTGTTGCTGCTGTTGTTGCTGCTGTTCCTGCTGTTGTTGCTGTTGTTACTGTTGTTGCTGCAGTTCCTGCTGTTCCTGATGTGGCTGCTGTTCCTGCTGCTGCAGTTGCTGATTGTTTTCATCCTTTAGATGAAAATCAACATGAAATGATAAGTCTCCATAAGGCTCTACTACTTCGAATGAACATTGCTTCGTGTTAGCAATGTCCTCGTTGTCCAACTGAGAGTTGCACCGTTTCGGTAAGAAAACAGAACAACTCTCCAGTTCTAGCATGATTTGCTCGCTATATTTTCCGTTTACCCTCTTGCATTCGATTATAGGGTAGCGTTTTTTCTGAATGAGTTTTGACAAACTCAATATTGGTTTGTGCGATTTTCGCATATTAACTCTGGCCTTAAGTTTATTAATGAACGACATTTTTTTTGAATTAATTTTACTTTAAAGAGTAGTGTTCCTATCGGATGCTCTTCTTGAATTGTCCAGATCTTGTCCTTGCATCGTACTCGTCAACTCGGTTTTCGAGATTCACTTGTGCACAATTCTTACTTTTTTTTTTTTTTTTTTTTTTAGTAAGTACTTTATCATACTCGTACCTACTTTTCATAATGATTGCCATATTCATCACAACTAGAGTTCGCCCCGTGGTCGAAATTCGACCATTTCTCAATTGGGGGGGGGGGAAATGACATAGGTGCTTCATATTCGCTGTTTCCTTACATGGTCCCCTTTCAGAATATATATAGGTTTGGCATATTTGTTTTGATTATGACAGAAAAAAAGGGTGGAAACTGGATTTTTGAACTCCGTATTAATATATTAGATTCCATACTTACTTCATATCAACTCCTTAATTCACCCCTTTGTCCCCATATCTTAAATATTGAGATTGTGTCATCAAAATCATCCGTTGTAGCATTAAAGAACAATTATCGTTGACCATCAC
Organism: Platycheirus albimanus; assembly: GCA_916050605.2. NCBI lineage: Eukaryota > Metazoa > Arthropoda > Insecta > Diptera > Syrphidae > Platycheirus > Platycheirus albimanus. Next base: position 337,330,363 of record OU696696.1, read on the forward strand.
TTTTTTCTTACGCATATCACTTTTCTTAATGAGGAACAAAGTTATGCTATTTCAAGGAAAGGAAAACTCACAAGAGTTCCCGACTTCAATGAAAAAAAAAAACTAAGATCGAATCCAATCAATCCTTCTGCACAGCTATGCTGTGTCAGCTTAATCTTTTTAATTCAATTACACAAGAAGTGTAAACAATCCCATCACAGTCATCGTCTTACTTTTGTCTTAAAAAATTTGAGATACAAAAAAAAAAAAAAAATTCATGACTGCGGCCTCAACATAAACAATCACACTCATTTCACGCACCACTGAAAAATTCCAAGACATACTTTTCATACCTACTTTTCATAATAATTCCCATATTCATCCCAATTCCATACTCAATTAACTTCATATCAATTTCCTTTATTCACTCTTTGCCTCCCCCATATCTTAAATACTGAGATTGTTTCATCTTAATCAAAATCCAACATCCGTTGTAGCGTTTGAAAAATCAATATAAGAATCAATTATCATTGACCATAATTTTTTCTTTTTTTTTTTGGGGCATATTACTTTTCTTAATGAAGAACAAAGTTATGTCATTTCAAGGAAAGGACAGCTCACAAGAGTTCTCAACTTCAATGAAAAAAAAAAAACAACGATCGAATCCAATCGATCCTTCTGCACAGTTATGCTGTGTCAGCTAAATCTCTCAATTCAATTACACAAGAAGTGTAAACAATCCGATCACAGTCATCGTCTTACTTTTGTCTTAAAAAATTTGAGATACAAAAAAAAAAAAAAAAATCATGACTGCGGACTCAACATAAACAATCACACTCATTTCACGCACCACTGAAAAATTCCCAGTCTGAAGTGCACCTTTTCCTACTGTGGTGCTTGCTGAGAATTGTTTTTGCTTTTATTCTCAGCCAAAGTTTTAAAAGTGGTTGGTATTTTGTCGTTTGTATTGTTGTTGTTGCTGAAGTTGGGTAAAGCTGGTAACTGCATTGACCACCGACGTTTTTTTCTGCATTTATCACAGCGATAAGGTGTTCCACTTGAATTGTAGTATTCAATGTCTTGCTGTAAAATATTCGCGCAAGAAGCCTGAACAAAACCCGTGACAATCACATCAGGAAATAAATGATTCCAAATTTTCTTTGATTATGTTTTTACTTCGCAATTTTGATTTATATTTGCTAATTATTTATTATTTTACTTTCTATTGTTTTTCAATTAAATTCTAGACTTTTTCAATAAATTTTTTTATAAACTAGGTAAGCGCACCCCACGACACTTACAGTAAAACTGTGACTATGTATATTCTGTGACTGTGTATATTCAAACTAATCTTTTTTATTAATTAACAATTAATCTTTTTGTAGGATACCAGTAATGTTTTTTTTTTGGCTTGATTAAACTTGATACATCGTTATCGTTACGGAGGGCCAAAAGATTAGTCATGTGCGTAGTGGAAAACAAATCACTTTTTTTTGCACCATTCGATTAAATTATTGACGTTTCCAATGGCTGTAGTGTATAATGAGAAAAACCTGGTACGACATCGACAACGTCGTCTTCAACTCAAAATAAATACAGAAATGGAGACTCTCCTTACATATGTACAAAGCATGATACAACTACTAGAGATAACGCATTCCAATTTTCATTTTTGATTTGTTCTGCGCATCTCGTCATAAGAACACCTGCCTTCTCGTTTTCGCCTTCCCGTTTAACTTTTTTGTTTCGCTCTACCCTATGCGCCTACGTCATAAGAACACCCGGGACTATAGTTTGACGTTTTTTTTTAGCACCATGCGCAATGCCATATCTTTATTAGTTGTATCATGTGTACAAAGCTAACAAAAAACAATCGCTCAGAAATTAGAACGTCAAGTTTTAATTTTAGAGCATTCAGATTCGAATTTATGGAAGAATCAAATTCCGAAAGTTCTAATTTGTGAGCGTCCACTGTAGTTAATATTATTAGTTAATATTTTTAGTTAATATTATTAGCTAAATAATTTCGTTTTTGAAAATTTCATTTCAAATAAAATATACTTCAAAAGAACAACGTTTTTTTTTAAAGACAAACAAAATATGCAGATAAATATGAAATTCAATCTTTAATTTTATTTGGGAACAAAATATGGCATTACAGATTTCCATAACTCAAGATTCTTGTTCTAACTAAAATTTAATATTGACAGAGTTTTAGAAAAAAAAAAATCAGTTTAAAACGAAAATAAAGACATTTCTTCATTATCAAAACTAGCTTCCCTCGATTGGTCCTTCACCATTTATGATCGACTGTTTCATCGTTTCGTATATCGGTACCTGTTGTCATCTGGATGGGGAAGCGGGTCACAACCCCATTCAATTTGAGAATTATTTGCTTCGTATGACATATATGTTGATGATGAGGAGGGTCTGCTTTGCGTAGTACTTTGCTTCTGATCACGTTTATGACGTGGATTATTATTAAAGTTTCTGTTTCGAGCTGCTCGGTTAATTGAAAATTCATTACGGCGAAAATTATTGTAATTAAAGTTGCTGGGGCCCGAGTTTGCAGATTTGACTCCCATTAGATGATCACAGTAGTGACTTCGTTCTATTCCATGACCACGAGCTTCTTCCACAGCTGAAATTGGAAGAAAGAAGAATTTAAAAAAATAAAGTGCACGACTGGGTCGGACGAACTTGCTCTAATGTGTGACAGTGGTCTTGGGGTTTGAGATTTTGGAAAAAAAAGAAGGGACAAAATGATATGAAATTTTATTGATCAATTAAAAATCACTAGTTTAACCGTTTGTTGGGAAAAATTAAGTAAACCGTCTAATTTCGTTTACCATTAAGAATTTTAAGAATTTTTTTTTCAAAATCGTTCGACTAGTTTTTTCAAAAAACAGTTTTTGTTGAAAAACTTTTCGAACAAATATTCCAAATATTTTTTGAGTATGCCAACTTCTAGCAATTCGTAGTTTTTATCAGAAAAATAAAATTTTAAAAAAAATAGATCAAACCGTTTTTGGAAAAAAACAAGAAATAAAAAAAATTTAAAATTTTTTTTTTAAACTCAAAAATTTTGTTTTGAAGAATTAAAGAATTTATATTATTTTGTTTACAAAAAGGCTCCTATATTAAAAATTTCATCGGAATCCATCAAGTGGCTTGCGAGAAAATCTGATTTCAAAAAACCGGTCATATGGGAGGTACCGTTATAATACTTTTCCTGAAAAATCTATTCCAACTCAACTCAACATAAAGTTTGCACAGAAAACATTATTCAAAAAGTTTTATCGAAATCGTAGGACCTGTTTTTGAGAAAAGTCAATTTTCCCTTAATAACCGTTAATTTTCGAGCTAGAATGCTAATTCCAAAAACCTTACTGTAGGACGTCATAATAATACTATGTACCAAGTTTGAAGCAAATCGGTTCAGCCGTTTAGGCTGTAGGTGCCGATACATACGGACGGACAGACAGACAGAACTTTTTTAGGCTTCTCTATTATCGTAATGTTATGTTTGATTGTCCAAAAAAATTTTTTTTAAGAATGCATAACTTGCCTTATAGTAACTATAATCGCAAGTAAAAAAAATCAGTTTTCAGATGAGGCGTCAGTTCATTTGAGTATTGTAGAAGAATTAAAAAAAAAATCCATAGTTTTTTTTACGATGAAGTCCAAACCGTTCATGGGTACCTACCTATACAGGAATACAATCTTGTCCTCACTGTGACAGCTAGTTTTATAGATGTGTCTCTATTGAAAATTCTTTTTCCTATAAATAACATCCTTTATTAACTTTTCTATAAAAGAAACTCTCTGAAAGCTTCCGAAATTTCTAAAAGATTTTTTTCGAACTGATTGAATTTTAAATAACTTTCAGATAAGAAAATAAATTTGGATCGGAGGGGTTTTGCACTATTCTTAGATTTCACCTTATTGGCCGGTTTATTTGAATCACTAGCTGTATCGTTATGTCCATCACTATTAGGTGAACAACATTAACATCAATACATTGATCAAAACATGCAAATACCGCGGAGCATGTGCACGAATGAATGCGAATATATGTATGTATACAGAGTTACAAAAAATGAGGCACACCTTGAAAATAAGGAATATTTTGAAATGATTTAAAAACAACCGTTTTTTATACAATTCTGTTTATGAACATTAGAAAAAGAAACAAAATTGGAAGAATATAGAAATAAAACACAAATTAAAGAAATTGTACAAAACTTCATAAATTCACATTTAACACTTTTATTACTATTTTTTTTCCAACGAGTTCTCGTTCCTTTAATATCGGGTGTTGCCTCCGCGAACATCGAACAAAGCTGTAATTCGAAGGAGCAAACCTTGGATTAGGCTTCTTACTACCGTGTCGTCCAAATTATCCCACTCCCCTAACAATACAGATTTTGGTGCACTGAGCGTCTCTGGTAAGGACGACCAACTTTCTAATCCTTCTTCCAAGCCTGTCCCAAACATGTTCAATTTCAATATCATTCATGTCCTTTACTCTAACCTACATAAATTGGCAGTACACGTCTTATAAGAAAGCTTTTTTTAAATCAATACCGTGCCATATTTTTGCACCACACTAAATTGAAGGAAAACCCCCATAGAAATTGTTCACCCACCACTGAATTTCCAATTGCTTCTGACGTAGATCCTACACGTCTCATTTAGAGCACATCTGAGTGTGCACTGATACAACCCCTAATAAATTGATGTGCGTTCAGAGTTGCCAGTGTCCTTTTGGTAACTAGTTCAACTTTTTTCCTTGGGTTTCTGTTGATGAGCTTTTGGTTTTGGATCTTTAAAAAGAAGTTTTTAATGATCAATG